>CM033397.1:8278298-8790266 GCA_019426215.1 Buddleja alternifolia | reverse complement strand
GCACCACCTACATGGACTACAAAGAGAGCAAAAGCATGATGAGAACGCATCACCAGATGCAGCACTCGCACCACGACATACCTGGGTAAAGACGACCTGCAAAAATGCCAATATTGGGCTCTCGATAGGCGTGACAAAGATCTAGAGGATGATGCTAGCAGCTTTGTGTCTGCCAGATCCGGTTGGGCTGACCTTAGCAGGATGGCTAAAGCAAAGGAAATGCTGGAGCGGATGGAGCTTATGGCAAGGCGAATGGAAGAAATAGAACGCAAAATGATGGGAGGCAAGATCCAAATGGATCGGGGGATTCCATTCACGAAATCCATCACGAGGGAGGAATTGACAAGAAGCTTTAGGGTTCTTTCCATCGTACCTTATGAAGGAACGATAGATCTAGAAGATCATTTATATACTTTTTGAAATTATGCTCCGTTGCACATGTATTCCGATGCTATAAAATGCTGGGTCTTCTTGACCACACTGACCAAATTTGCGCAGCAATGGCTCAACCAACTTCCTAATAGATCCATTGGATCCTTATCGGAATTTAGCTCAAAGTTCTTGTACCAATTTACTAGTAGCAAACGGCACGAGAAAACTCCTTTGAGTTTGTTCAACATAAAGCAAAGAGGAGACGAGATCCTATGGGCATACGTTAGGGGTTTCAATGCGGCTAGGCTGGGTTGTATTTAAGCCTGAATTTTTGGTTTTGTATTTCATCTCTTTTACTCTTTTTGATCAAACAACTTTTCGAAGAAAAACCCTTAATTCAATGTTCGATTTTCAGATCAGTCTGCACCACTAATTTAGATGTTTGCACTTCCTTGTTGTAAATGCATTTTAGAATTCACTCCCTACCCACCTAAAAAGACAAAAATGCCCCTCAGTAATTGAATTTCCCCACCCACCTCCGACTTCAATTGGGCCGCTGAAATCACACTTCTCCTCAATCTCCTTCATAAATTCGCCCAATCTCCCTCAGAAGTTCATCCCCAAACCCTTTCATTCCAGCAAATCTGAAGGTTCATCGAGCCCTAAAAACCCATTTAAATATCCACTAAACCACCATATGTTACATCCCCGCACCGCGCATCACCTCCGAACCTCTCGATGGAAGTCGGAGTAGTTATCGACGAAGACGACCACGAAAATAACAGCGATTTGCTACCATCACCAGAAGCGTCACCGGAGAAAATTAGTTCAAGCAGAGAGGAATGTCTTTTACGGACTGTCAAATTCAACGATGAGTTGCACATCTTGTCCATCGGAGAGAGTATGACCATAGATGGATAGTACAATAATCTGAAAAGAAGGTCGGTGGCTACTAATCGGGAATCGATGCTTATAAAGTACATTTCTCCACGGTAAAAGTTTTACGTAGCTATGAATGACGAGGAGGACTTCAAAAATATGCGTCGACTACACAAAGTCCTAGACATGGACGTGGTTGATATGTCCGTGTTTCGCAAAAGACCACCGGGTCCAAGGAGGTGGTTCCATTAGGTAGTCTACATACACATTTTGATGGCTTAACATACTGTATTTGTCACCTTTAACATACATCATGCTCAAGTTAAACATACTTCATGTTGACATTAGCAATACTTAGTATACACAATAAAATTACTTCATGTTCTCTTTACAAATACTTCACTTTACACATACGTCATGATCTCTTTTAAAATACTTCATTTTCTTATTAACAGTACTTCTTGTTCCTTTAAAATTAATAACTTCATTTGTGCTTAAACATACTCCATGGTCTTTGTAACAATACTACATTTGTGATTTAAACATACTTCATTATCACTGTAATGATACTGCGTCTGTGCTCATGATTGTTGTGACAGTACTTTCTAAATGTAGTTGTTCTCATGTGTTTATGGTAGTTAAAGGTGTCCTAAATATAGTTGTTCTTCATGTACGGACCTATTGCGGTATAGAACCTTATTCTGGCTTTTCCAGTGGAGATTGCAAGTGCTGCTTTTGAATGCACTCCCCATTTGGAAAACCTAATATAGTAGTTTTATAGCCCACAAGGCCCATACGGGAAAAAACGTGATCTAACATAAGTTTTATCTCCCTGTTATTGAGGTATGTCCTTCACACACATTTTAAAAGGTGCCTAAATGTAGTTCTTCATATAGGGACCTAGTGCGGTATTGAACCATTACACTAGCTTTTCCTTTGGAATCTGCAGGTGTTTCTTTTGAATGCAGACTCCATGCGGAAGAGCCAGTATAGTGATTTTATATCCCACAAGGCCCCTACGTGAGGACAGTTGTAGTTTGACACCTTTTAACTCGTAAGACAACGAAACTCGTATTTATTGATTTGGTTTGTGGTATATACTATTAAGTTCATGTTTTTATGAGTAAATACAGCACACAAATTTAACAAAATACGACCTTTAAAATGTATAAAAAGTCAATTTACATGTATACCAATATGTCATTTATAAGTCACAATATATCCAATGGAATTACCTATACGTAGGCCTGTCAATCAAGCCGAGCGAACTGAGCCTAGTCATGTTCATGCTTGGCTTGATATTATGCGAGCTTTTGTCGTCAAGGCTCTGGCCCCGCTTGAAAAGTTATACGAGCTTCGAGCCGAGCCTAAGCCAGCCCAAATTTGTTCTTTTTAAAAAAGAAAACTACAAGTAAAAATGAAATCTAATAGATAAATCAACAAAAAAAAAAAAAAGCATTCCCAAAAATATTAAAAAAAATTGACATCATCCATACTCTAACAGCAAATCATAAAACTTAAGTTTGCATAGTCGAAAATCTAAAGTAGATAAAGTAAATAGTATCGCCTCTTGTTAGCTCTCCAACCCATTTATCTTGCAATTCTGCAAATTAGAAGTGTATATTAAAAAAGCCATAAAAAATTGAAAAAAGATTCCTGTAAAGAATTATGAGTAATAAATCAATTATAGAGTAAAGTAATTAAAGAAAATGAAAAAGTAAAGAAATAACTGATAATAATAATATTTGAAGCAAAAATATGTCAATAGAAAATACTTACTAATAATTTATAGTAGGTGCATTGCTTCAAGGAAAGCATACTTAACCCTATGATGTCTTGGATACGTGAAGGGCAATAAAATAAGAGTGAAACATATGGAGAGATATAAAAAAAAATTGTTACCTAATTTAATAGCAATAAAAATAAATGAAAAATTTCATATAAGTATTTGATTCATACCAGAGAAACTTGTATTAAATTCTTCATCATAGCCAATATGAACAGGTCCACTCCTAATCCAATCTTGTGCACAAATCACAGCTTCAACAGTGGAAGGAAGTAGTGAACTGCGAAACTTGCTAAGAACTCTTCCACTAGTACTAAATGCACTTTCAGAAGCAACTGAACTCACTGGAAATTTGGACTCATTATTTTTTCCAATATTGAAGTATATCAAAATTGTCGTTATTCTTTGAAGGATGTACTTTCTCCTCAGAATTCACTTTTGTTTCCAGTTGCATCTTCCTCTTCATTAAACTTGTAAAATTCTTCCATAATATTTGTAACTTTTCTAAGAGAAGCCTTATCTGAATTTGCCTCGTGATTCACCTCCTTATCTTTGCCAAAACATTTTTTTTGGCGATGAGAAATTTCATATAATGCCAAATACTCATTAAAAAGAGCATGCAACTCTTTTTCTACACTTTCCGCTGTACCTCCAACCAAAAGAGAATCATAAATTTTATTGTAACAAAACTTTAAGTATTTGAGATGGTATCATGGATCAAGAACCAAGGCAACATACAACAAAATATTTGCTTCCTTTTCTATCCAATATTTCTCAAACTTTATGAGCATGCTCAATGCCATACCTCCAAGTAATGTACTTTGATCATTAGAATTTTCGTGAAAAAGTACTAAAATGCGGTACACCTCACGGAAAAACACATTTACCGTACAAAATTGGCTTTCTGAAAGAATATTAGTAACATCATGAAACATCTCTAAAAAAGTCATGGACTATTTCTAAAGTTGCTAGATCTTTAAATTGCAAATCACGAGATTTCATACGATCATAAGCCTTCCTATAATGCAATGCAGATCCAAGCATCAAGTAAGTTGAATTCCTTGAGTTCATACATCTAAAACCAACATCTTGCCTTGAGGAATACGCCCTTGATAAGCATATTAAAGAAATTCAATCTTTCTCTTGGGTGATGCTTTCATGTGCTTCACTACTTTTCGTACTCTTTTAATACATTCCTTAATATCATCTAGTCCCTCTTGAACAATTAAATTCAAGATATGACCCCAACAATGTACTTGCAAATTTTTACCATCAAGCCTCAAATGACCTCTATAAGAATAATGCTCTGCAAGTAACCTAGCGACAATGTCATTAACAGAGTGATTATCCAGCGTGATAATACAAATCCTCTCAATGTTCGAGTTAAGCAAACAACTTTCTATTATATCAGTGAGATTCTCTCCGGTTGCCTTGACTGGAACAATAACAAAATTTATAATTTGCTTGTGAAACTTCCATTCATCATAAATAAAGTGAGCTGTTAGTGCCATAAAAGGTAGCTCTTGCTTAGAACTCCAAGTATCAGTCTTCAAACAAACTCTTGGATTAGCTTTTCTAAACATCTCCTTCAAATTGTTCTTTTCAACCTAGTAGCGCTTCATACAATAACTTTTCATTGTGTTCCTAGATATGAAATTAAACTTATTACTTAATCTCCAAATAAATTTACGAAAAGCGGGGTCTTCAACTAAGCTAAATGGGAGCTCCTTAACAATTATGAGCTCGCATAGATCATGTCGGCTGCGTTCTTGATCAAACTTCCAAATAACCACATCTGGACTGTCTTTGGAGCAATCTTTTTCAAAGGCTTAAGTGTTTTGCCCATTCTTGACCTGCTTTTGTTTTTCAGCTTCAATATTTTTGTAAACAGGACATATCAAATCAGTTATATGGCGAAGCATATGACTTGTCCCACCATTTAGAGGCAAAGAAAATATTTTCTTACAATAATTGTATTTGCATCCATTCGTTCCTTCTTTCTTTGTGATCTTAGTGAAATGCCACCACACCATAAACCTCTTCTTTGTGATCTTAGAGAAATGCCACCACACCATAAACCTCTTCTTTGTGTCTCTCTTCCATTTCTCACTCTTATCTTCTCTTTCTTGGAAATTATTTGAAGCACCAGCGTCATTAGGACCATTGTTAGCATCAAGATAAACATCTGAAGTATTTTGAGCCATGTTAACATTCAAACAATAAGTATTTATAGTACAATAAAAAGAAATAAAAATTATATATATATATATATGATAACATAATAAAAGTATGGTTTATAATGGCAGCGGGTACTGGTGGGTAGCTATTGTGTTAGCAGAGACGTGTACTTCACCATACATATAATTCACTGAAAATTCTACTCTGAAAACCAGAAAATTATACCTAAAGCATTATACAAATTTCCGTTGCCATTTTCTTAGGTCTAATTTGTCTTACATTATTATAATTTCCCACTGCCAAGCTTAGTGGTTGCACTAAAATGAGAGGCGGTAGTGCCGATCCAAAAGAAATCATCTTCCAACTAAGAAAATTACTTTTCCCAAATACCAATCCAAAAGGCTAAAATTACTTTGAACAGAACAAAATGTCTAACCTTTCAATTACGGAACCTCGTCAAAATTTTTAACATCCAATCACACAGAAGAGATACATGTTCCATATATATAGTATTTAAGGCAGAAAAACATTCAGTTAAATTTATATTTGGTTTACTTACAAGAAAATTGCTTGTGGGTGATAAGATGAAACCTAGCAAGAGCAACGATGATTTTCAATCTGTATGGTTTGTATTAGAACATTACATTTCAGAATCTTAGAGATTAGAATTAGATATGGATCTTTTTATGTGTTTTATTTATTTATGGACTAGTGTGTAAACGGAAAATTTAAGAATTAGATGGTGATTGACTACCCTACAGATTGTATTTCCTAATTTAAATCATGAATTCTCCATTTTATTTGGAATGGTTTACATATTAATAAATATAAACAATTTATATATTTTTAACTATTAGAATGTATATATATAGGTGTGTGTGTGTGTGCGTATATATATATTTTATGAGCCCGAGCCTAGTTCAAGCCAAGCTTACCTTCGCTCATGCTAGGCTTGAATTTCATTTCAAGCCTTAATCTTTTGCTCGGGCTCGGCTAGTATAAAGCTCAACTTAAAAATTACCAAGCCGAGCTTACGAGCTTCGAGTCGGCTTGGCTCATTGACAGTTCTACCTATACGTCGTTTTACAAATAAGCATACGCCATTTTAATGTAAACACACGTCAGTTGATGTGTACCAATACGTAATTCAATGTATTTATACGTCATTGACCTATACGTTAGTTGATATGTAGCCATACGTCAATTGCTATGTCTACATACATCAATTGATATGTAGCCATACGTCAATTGATATGTATCTATACATTTATTGATATGTATACATACGTCAATTGATATGTAGCCATAGGTTAATTGATATGTAGCCATACGTCAATGGTATGTTAGCATATGTTAGATGATATGTAGACATACGTCAATTGAGTTGTATACATACATCAATTAATATGTATACATACGTCAATCAATTGGTATGATAGCATACGTCAGAAGATATGTACACATACGTCAATTGTTATGTATACATACCTCAATTGTTATATATAGATATGTCAATTGTTATGTATACATACGTCAATTGATATGCAGCCATACTTTAATTATTATGTATTCATACGTCAATTGATATGTAAGCATACGTAAATTGATGTGTAGCCATACGTCAATTGGTAAGTTAGCATAAGCCAGATGATATGTAGACATATGTCAATTGAGTTGTATACATACGTCAATTGATGTGTACCAGTACTTCATTTCAATTGTGACAATACATCCTCTAAATGAGGTAAAAAGTCAGTTATATGTAATAATATCCATTTTATATGTTACAATACGTCATTTTATAGGTAAACACACGTCAGTTGGTGTCTACCATGGCATCATTCAATGTATTTATACATCATTAACCTATACGTCAATTGATATGTATCCACATGTCAATTCATATGTATACATACGTCAATTAATATGTAGCCATGCGTCAATTGATATGTATCCAAACGTTAATTGATATATACCCATATGTCAATTGGTATGTTAGCATACGTTAGATGATATGTAAACATGCGTCAATTGTTATGTATCCATACGCCAATTGATATGTATACATACGCCAATTGATATGTCTACATACATCAATTGATATGTAGCCATACATCAAATGATACGTAGCCATACGTCAGTTGGTATGTATTCACACGTCAATTGATATGTAGCCATACATCAATTGGTATGTTAGAATATGTCAGATGATATGTAAACATACTCATAGTGTTCAACTGGCACTTCCGTGTCAAAACTTATATCATACAAGTCTGTATCTAGTAATGATGTCCAGTTAATACTTTCTTCGACTTGCGAACCATTTTAGATACTAAGGATCAAACTCTTCTAGTGTCATTCTCCCTAACCCATAGGGAGTAGAAGGTTCACCTTACTATCAAGGACTTTACGTTGTTTACTAAACTTTACAAATGCCTATAAGAAAACAACATAAAAAGGCTTTTCATTGATATAAGAATGTTTAGTTACAATTCATGTCCTATAACTTTATCCTCTTATGGCATTTGAGGGCATAACACTAACAATGTCAATTGATATGTATCCATACGTCCATTGTTATGTATATATACGTCAATTGATATGTCTACATACGTCAATTGATATATATCCATATATCAATTGATACGTATACATACGTAATTCATATGTATACATATGTCAATTGCTAAGCAACCATACGTTAATTGATATGTTAGCATACATTAGATGATACGTAACCATACGCCAATTGGTAAGTATACCTACACCAATTGATATGTATACATATATCAATTGATATGTAGCCATACATCAATTGCTCTGTATACATACATCAATTGATATGTAGTCGTACCTCAATTGATATGTATCCATACATCTATTGACATGTATACATACGTCAATTGATATGTAGCCATACGTCAATTGATATGTATCTATACGTCAATTGATATGTAGCCATACGTCAATGATATGTTAGCATACATCAGATGATATGTAAAGATACATCAATTAATATGTATACATACGTCAATTGTTATGTATACATACGTTAATTGGCATTTATACAAACGTCAATTGATGTGTATATATATGTCAATTGGCATGATAGCATACATCGGATGATATGTAGACATACGTCAATTGTTATGTATACATACGTCAATTGTTATGTATGCATACGTCAATTGATATGTAGCCATACATCAATTATTATATATACATAGGTCAATTGATATGTATCCATACGTCAATTGATATGTAAGCATATGTCAATTGATGTGTAGCCATACATCAGTTGGTATGTTAGCATACGTCAGATGATATGTAGACATATGTTAATTGAGTTGTATGCAGACGTCAATTGATGTGTACCAATATGTCATTTCAATTGTGACAATACATCCTTTAAATGAAGTAAAAATTCATTTATATGTAATAGTATTTCATTTTATAGTTCACAATACGTCATTTTGATGTAAACATACGTCATTTTACATGTAAACATACGTCAGTTGGTGTGCACCAATACGTCATTCAATGTGTTTATACGTCATTAACCTATACATCAATTAATATGTATCCATACATCATTTGATATGTATACATATGTGAATTGATATGTATCCATGAGTCAATTGATATATATCCATATGTGAATTGATATGTAGCAATGCGTCATTGGTATGTTAGCATACGTCAGATGACATATAGACATATGTCAATTGAGTTGAATACATACGTCAATTGATATGTATACATACGTCAATTGTTATGTATACATACATCAATTAGCATGTATACATGCGTCAATTGATATGTTAGCATACGTTAGATGATATGTAGACATATGTCAATTGCTATGTATACATACGTCAATTGTTATGTACACATACGTCAATTGATGTGTAGCCTTACGTCAATATTATGTATACATACGTCAATTGTTATGTATCCATACACCAATTGATATGTATACGTACGTCAATTGATGTGTAGCCATACGCCAGTTGATACATAGCCATGTGTCAATTGGTATGTATACATACGTCAATTGATATGTAGCCATACGTCAATTGGTATGTTAGAATACGTCAGATGATATGTAAACATACACATAGTGTTCGATTGGAACTTCCTTGTCAAAACTTATGTCATACAAGTCTGTATCTAATGTCTTACATACTAAGGATCAAACTCTTCTAGTGTCTTTCTCCTAACCTATAGGGAGTAGAAGGTTCGCCTTACTATCAAGGACTTTATGTTGTTTACTAAACCTTATACATGCGTATAAGAAAACAACATGAAAAAGCCTTTCATTGATATAAGAATGTTTAGTTACAATTCATGTCCTATAACTCTATCATCTTATGGCATTCGAGGGCATAACACTAACAACGTCAACTGATTTGTATCCATGCCTCAATTAATATGTATACATACGTAAATTGATATGGCTACATACATCAATTGATATATTTCCATATATCAATTGATACGTATACACACGTAATTCATATGTATTCATATGCTATGCAACCATACGTCAATTGATATGTTAGCATACATTAGATGATACGTAGCCATACGTCAATTGGTATGTATACATACACCAATTAATATGTAGCCATACATCAATTGCTCTGTATACATATATCAATTGATATGTATCCATACGTCTGTTGACATGTATACATATGTCAATTGATATGTATCAAGTTTAGTGAGTTTGACATTTTCCATGACTCTCAGTTGATCGGGATACGTCAACGAAGGACTTATACTCATACGACATTTATGATCAAGAGGTTCGTAAAATAATTCATTCATTTCGTACTCAATTGGGTTATGATGTGAGTCCACGGGATTGGCTAGGTGACACTCACATCCTTAGTTAATTCCTCCCTTTCCCAATTGAGACGAACCTAAAGAGTCGCACTATAAGAAACGAACGGGATGTATCTTTTTGTGTAAATCATTTAGAAAGAATTAAATGGACTGATTGATTTGATTATATTAAATCAATTAATTAAATATTTAATTTAATCATATTAAATTAAATTATTTAATTAGTATATTAATTAAAAGGAATTAATTAATAGTATATATTATATTTAAATTGGATTTAAATTAAATATATACAGATGAGCTAGAAATTAGACAAGCCAATTAAAAGCCCACCTAGTCCAAGGAAGCCCTAGGAGGGGCGGCCACTTTAGGGTTGGAGAAGCCTCCAACTTGTTCCACAAGCTAATTGAGTTTAAAAGGATTCCTACAGTGGAATAAACCCTAAGACAGGAAAGAAACACAACACAAAAGAAAAAGAACTCTCTCCCCTCTCTCCTCTCTAGCCATCCACTACTGCAAAGAAGGAGGAGTTTCGGGATCTTTGGAAGGCTCATTTCGCGTGAAGCTTTAGAGACAGGAGCCCTTGGAGGATTGCGGTTCTGCAGAATCAATAAACGAATCAAAAAGGTATTTTTATTCATTTTATTTTTTCGCGAAACCCATTAAAAATCATCAGATCTATTTTTGTGATCTGTTTTAACACCCGTAACAACACGGTATCGACAAATAATATAAAGTAAGTAAGATCGTCTCCACAGGGAAGGTTATCAAGTACCAAACAAAGTTTATCCTATTATTTAGACTATTGATTTGCAAGATTTAAGATTTTAACTAATTAAAAACATAAATAAATAATAACAAAATTAATAAACAATAATTCAATAAATGGAAAGCCTAGGGATTAAGACTTCATCAAGGTATTTCTATGGATATTGAACTTCATTGGATTGTAAATTCTTGCATTCATTAAAGACCCGAATTTCCTTAATTACATGGATACTCTCCCGAGATCTCCATGAGTACCCCACTAAACTCGTTCTCGTCACTCCCATGATCAATAACTAATCTAGATGAATCCATTAATTTCCACGAAATTCGTTAGCTAGCCTCATGCACAATTACTAATATCCCTATTGAGTAATTTAAACACGTCTATCAAATCTGAACTAATGAATTAATTCACCTCCCGGTACTTCTCAATTCATCTTAAATCATGTATTTGGTGGCCAATCATCTACAAGCATTCAACCCTTATTGATAGATAAATTAACGCAAGAAATAACCCAATGAAAATCAACAATCCATAACAATACTCAAGACTACATCTTAAACCCTAAAAAATTATTTAGCTACTCATAATTGAACAAGAAGAAGAAATAATTTGTATAAAACTAAGAATTCTCATGTTTAACAATGGTGGAAAATAATAAGAACAATTGGGGAAGAAGAAGAATTCAAGAAAAACTAAGAAGAACCCTTATGTTGATGGCAAGAATCAAGATTTATCTTTCTTCTCTTCAATGGCTTCCTTTTCTTTCTCTCCAAGTTTTATCTCTTTTCTTTCTCTCTCCCAAAATAACGTCTTCTATCCTCAAAAGAAAAGTAAAAAACTCATAGTTTTTCCTGACTTCTTATATTTATATAGGATTCCTAATTACAAAAAGCCCAACAAAAGAAATAAAATCCGAGCCCAACCAGAAATTCTGATTTCTGCGCGCTGCACAGTGGTGCCGAATATTGGCACCACTGTGCCCATTCTGATGTCCACTGTTTTTTCCTTACTTTTTCTTCAACTCAACTCTTTTCGTTTGGACTCTTCTTTGCTCCTCTTTAAGTCTCTTAGTTGATTTCTTCACTTTGCTTAGATATCTCTTCATTTACTCGCCAAATCAATCGTCCTTTGCCTATAAAAGATTTTAAACGACTTACAAGCCAAAATACGCAAATACAAATAAAAACAACTAAAAAGATCAACCCAAGGTATGAATTCAAGACAATTGTGAGATAAAAACATACTAAATCAATGTTACTTTTAAGACCTAACAAACACCCCACACTTAGCCTTTTACTCGTCCTCGAGTAAATCTAAAACAAACAAAGAAAAGAACAACAAAATAAAATAACACCACTTTCGTAGGGAACACGATTGCACTTAGCACATGCAACAAGCCGTTAAACCCCTAGGTTTTCCCTAGTGGACGAGTTTTGTCTCGTGAGGGTTTGCAGTGAATATACCCACAAAATTCTCGACATATACCTATTTGATTCTTTGTTTCTCAACCTAGCAACAAGCCACAACAATTGGACATCCCCACAATTAACATACAAGTTCTAACATGAACGCACAAATTACTATCTTCCACAATATAAATACTTTTGTTCAAAGTTAACACACAAATTCAAACCAAGTTTCATTTAAATATGCATCCACGTGAAAAGATGAATTCTAGCAAGGGAAATTTCTCAGCTACATCAAGCAAACACAAACATTCTTCATAGCACAATCCTTCCTTTCCTTCTTTCACTTAACACTCATTAACCTGTGCAATGTTTTGTTCTCTTAGGCTTTCTATGACACCCATTTAACGAGTTTTAGGTCAATGACTATCAAACCAGACGGTCTTAAGGCATTAGGTGTCAAGACACCCCTGAGAAGTTAATCACTCAAGTGACAAAGGCCACAGAACAAAACTAGGTTTTTATTCACTTAATATCAAGGCATTTATTCAATTCATCCATCTCAAGCACCACGAAGTCACATGGGATGTAGAACTTGTCCACTTTCACAAACACGTCTTCTAATATTCCCATGGGGCGCTTTATACTCCTATCTACCAATTGCAAGGACATATTTGTGTGTTTGAGCTTTTGAAATCCTAGCTTTCTACAAATTGAATAAGGCATTAGACTAACACTAGCTCCTAAATCACAAAGTGCCTTATCAAATTGAGATTTGCCAATAGTGCAAGGAAGTGAAAAACTCCCTGGATCCTTTAGCTTTGGAGGAATGTTTCGTTGGATTATGGCACTGCATTCTTCATTCAACGAGATTGTTTCCACATCTTCCAGTTTTTTTCTATTGCTCAACAACTCTTTGAGAAACTTCATATAGACAGGCAATTGAGCTCGAGTGTAACGCCCACCGACCACCTGGTGGCCCGCTACACCGCGACACTAGCTCGATCCACGAGACTGTCCTTCCTCGAGCTAGCGCTAAGCGTCAGAACTATACCAATTCTTCCTCTACTAAAACTAAAAGAATTTCATTCCACTTAAACCAACAATACCTTATTCATCAGTCTTACACAATTAAACAATAACCCTATCAATTACAAATCTCCAAGCCAAAACATATACATACCCAATCGTACATCCCAAAACATTACTCCCTTTGATAGAAACAAACCAATGCTTCCTTTATTTCTCATTTCTCCATTTGTATCCGACATTCTAAGCTTATCTGAAAAGGAAGAAAGAAGGAGGGGTGAGTCTGAATGACCCAGTGAGGTAGGCTAATGGCTTGCTTTACCTTATCAGGAGAGATAGAATCTGCAGCGAAAATCAATAACGACATGGACATATACGATGGCAAGCAAAAGAATAGAATAACATATCACAAGTTAAATTAATCGAGTATGTTACGTATGAATCAGAGGACATAACCCATGTACTTTTGTAATCATATCATGTGATCGTGATCCACCTTCCACTGTCCCATACCAGCAGGAGGCTTCACACCTTTATGTTCTATGAAGTGTTCCAGATGTCGGGATTCTAGTGGTGGCTCCTATGGGTTCAAGAGGTGGCCCCCGCCGTCGCGTGACACTTTGTCCCGTATAGCACTTAGCTCCCTTCACTCTGCTTTTTCGAATCAAAGCTGTATATCAAGAAAATGACACATCGCGGATGGATGCCAGACTTCGGGATTCTAGAGGTGGCTCCTACGGGTTCAAGCGGTGGCCCCCGCCGTCACGTGGCACTTTGTCCCGTATAGCACTTAGCTCCCTTAGCCGACGGAATAGAGCCAAGAAGAATAATCGTTTCAACGAGTTTCCTACTAGAATATGTACATTGATTTGTATTCGAGCGAGAGCGAGCGAAAACAAGAACGATAGACTACAAATTGGGACACGGTTGGACACTTACCTTAGATGAGAATAAGAGTTTGATCAATGAAACTTTATGAGGTCACACTTGGCTATCATTTAAAAGGGAACGAAAAATGGTAAGCAAGATCAAGTTGAAAGAATAAGAGAAACCCTCACAATAATAAACCGGCGTCGTTGCCTCTGCCTCGGAATCACGAAAGTATCCTGTGATTCAAAATACCATCATTTTCATAAAACAATACACTTTAAGCTAATCACATGCAACAAGTTATAACATACTATCCAAACATATAGGCAATTAAGTTCCAACTAGCTCCCTTACATGCGCAACATATTTCAACAATTTTTTTAACATATTCTCGGATTGGAATTTCTTTCTCAAAATTTTCAGGATAACATATAGGATGCTGTAAAAGTCTACATAAATTTTCTAGATTTAATTTCCTTGTCAAATTGGGGATTTGATCAACGAAACTGGACCGTCTCGGCAGATTTGTTTCAGAACAGACACCTTATACTCAAATATTTTTGTAAAATCCCCTGTTTACTAAAAAATTCCGAAATTTATATGACATCTCTATAACACATGTATCAAGCTACTGTAAAGGTTTTAGAGTAAACAAAAATTTCCAAGTACACGAAATATCTTCAAAACAGTAACAATTTGCACTTCCGCCGAACAGACTGGCGATTTTGTTCAACGATTTTTAGAAAATTCCACACAACTCTAATCCTTACCAAATTTTTCAGAGATGTTTACCACACAATAAAGTTATTCTAGAAAATTTATCATAATCAAAATCACAAATTGAGGTACCTCATTACAGCTTTAAACGTAACTTCAGAAACTGAAAGTTCCAAACACAGTTAAACATCATGCCATAGAAGTTAACTAAAATACATATATATGATATGATATTCTCAATTCAAGGTCATATACGGATTGAACTACATTTAGTCTACAATATTTTCATGCAAAAGCAATGATTAACTACCATATACCTTAAGAGAATCAAGTGAAGGTGATGTCTTTAGAGTATCCTTGGCAAACCTTTCTCTCCCTATGTAAATTGTTTCTTTCTACAATTGTTTGTATCTTAAGAGGATAAGAAGGCTGAATTGGGGAGATGTTCAGCCGTGAGTGTGAGTTGTATTATATAAGGAGTCTTGGTCAAAAGGTATTGAAAAAGAAATGGAGATTAATTCTCCCTTAGCCACGTTTGTTTTTTGGTAGATGAGATGTACTTCCTAGTTGCCACCTCCTAGTCTTCCTTCTCTATTGGAGCATGCATGGTATATATATATATATCTATGTGTGTGTGTGTGCATGCGCCTATATATATATATATATATGTAGTTAGGCATAGTTAGGCATAGACCCACTTAACTATTACTAATCATTTGATGAAGATGAACATATATGTGTATATATATATACCTTAAATGATATAATGCATCAACTATTCCACCATGAGGTATAAACTACTAACCTATTTCACATATAGATATAATAATAGTTATATAAGTAAGTAGAAAAATATTTTTAGTCGAACGCGAATCACTACAATCAAATAATTCACAAAATCTAATTAGCGGTGAATGTAATGTTTACCTTCACTTCTACGAAATTAGGAGCGGAGATTATTGGGTGTTACAACTCCCCCCTCCTTAAGAGAATTTGGTCCCCAAATTCTGAGATGTCCCAAGAGTTCCGGATATCTTTTCTCATGTCATCTTCTCGCTCCCAAGTTGCTTCTTCAACCTGATGGTTTCTCCACAATACCTTGACTAAGGGTATTTTTCGAGATCGTAATTCTTGATATTTGAAGTCCAGAATACGTATCGGCATCTCTTCATACGACAAATTGGGTTCCAGTTGCAATTCCTCATGTGATATCACATGCGACGGATCAGGATGGTACTTCTTAAGTTGTGATACATGGAACACATTATGAATATGGGAAATATTGTTAGGTAGTTTGACTTCATACGCTACTACCCCAAGACGCTTCAAGATCTGGAATGGTCCTATATATCGAGGTTGAAGCTTACCCCTTTTTCCCATCCTCTTAACGCCTCTTCGCGGTGATACTTTAATAAAAAACTTGGTCTCCCAATTGAAATTCTAAGTCCTTGCGTCGTGTGTCGGCATAGCTCTTTTGACGACTGTGAGCTGCCCTCATTCGCTGTTTGATGATTTGAACTTTGTCAATGGCTTCTTGTATCATTTCCACCCGCAAGGCCCTTCTCGTCCATCCTGTGATGCTGCTCTCCAACCATCTAAATCCTAATAGAGCGGGGATTGACATTTCCGCTCATAAAGTGCTTCATAGGGTGCCATTTGGATGGTGGCCTGGTAACTGTTGTTTATAGGAAAGTTCTACTAATGGAAGGTGTGTATCCTAAGACCCTCCAAAGTCTAGACCCAAGTCCTTAACATATCTTCACTTATCCTTATCACCCTTTCTGACTGTCCATCGGTCTGCGGGTGAAAGGCGGTACTAAAGTTCAACTTTGTACCTGGGTCTTCTTGAAACCGTCTTCACAGGCTAGATGTAAACTTGAGATCTCTGTCGGAGACGATGCTAACCGGTATCCCATGAAGTCGGATAATTTCCTCATTCCCGTGTAGCATCTCCAAGTCGTGGTTCCTCGAGGATCCAAGACTTGTCTTTCTTATTTGATCGAAGTTATTGCACCTAATTCGTTTTACGAATGGGTTCCTATTGGAATGACATGTTTCATACCAAATAAAGATCGCGTCGGTACATGATGTGCGTTGAGTCCAAGTGATATTTCTAATGAATCTTACGATAGACCTGATAAGCGGGAAAAATTCACTGAAACATTTGTACTTCTAAAACACTCGTACGATACACTTTGATCGTTGGAATGGTTCTTTGACGACGCAATTGAACCTTCCTGGTTTCAATTTTTTTGAAAAGTCTTCTATTAAAGTGTTGACGAAGGCTTGAATTCTTGATCACTTCATACTTGCTTACATAGATTTTCTGACTTCTATCCATTTTTAGATTCTATGATTGACGCTCCTACCCTTTGCTAGTGTCATTGACCGTCAATGCTTGTAGGGCTCTATGAAGATCCTTGTACGATGATCCTTTACATGCGTTATAATCTAAATAGAACAACACTCGGTATTTCTATCAATATGGTGTGCGCAGCTGTATGAATCTTGCTTCGTGAATGTCATTATAGATCCCTATATCATGCTTCCGCTGCGCCACTCTATAGTCTCGGCGTTGTTGGTTAAAAAAAATATCGAACATAATGACTTTATAAACGGGCTCAAACTCTCGAGTTTATGCATTGCTCTAGGTTTGAAGTTATAAGATTTAGTGATTCTATGAAAAAACTTTAGGCTTAAGAATCACTATCGACAGTCGGTATGGTGGAATTTGAAGGTAATCAATCATAAGGAATAGTTAGGTCGAATTACTGAAAGATGTACAAAATATTGTTAGCTCATGAACAAGGGTGAACAATCTAACAAGACTTTTGAGTGTCCACTTGAGGTAGTTAGAATATATGTGTCTCTAGTCAAAAGTAAAATGTTCAAGGATTTCAGATATTGAACGAGATGACAGGTGGCTCAGAAAGAGAGATGACCGAGGAATAAGTATGAGGTATTCAAAGAGGTTAAATATTAAATAAAAATTTGCTAGCCAAACGAAAGAGATGGAATACAAAGAAGTTTCACAACAATCAAATCAAGTTTTAAATGTTTCCATGAATATAAGTCAGCAATGACGAGGGGGTTCATCAACAAGAATCATCTGAAACAATGTTAGTTGTGAAGGAAATGAAAGAAGAATCACATTTGATTATGGATTTCAAACATTAAATAGTCAAAAGCCAAATTCCAGAACTTAAGCTATCGAATTGTTTTTTTTTTTTTTTTTGATTATGAATAAAATATATTACAACAAGCATGACTGCTAAAAAAAAAACGATATAAAATGATTTGTGGTTTAGGAATATACATGGAGCTCAAAGATTGTTATAACCTTCGTTAATAATAGTGGATGCGATATGGGATAATAGACGAGGACGCAATAGACATTCTTACTATGATCCTGAAAGATGGTCATTGAAATTACAAGTCGAAGGATAATTTGAAATGTTAAATGAGATCGAATATAAGAAGATTTACACAGAGAGGTAAAGTTTGAACTGTACAATTGCGTTTTGAATAAAAAAAACACTAAATCGTTGACCAGGAAGGACTGGAATAGAAATATTAGAATAAAAGAGAATAACGTTAAGTAGGAGGAGAGTGAAAACGTAGTGATGCAATTACCATGATATGCACAAACAATTGAAATATGTATCAAGAGAAAGAGATTCAGCATAGTTTATTCAATAGGAGTTGTAGATAGAAGCTAAATATTTCTCAGAAAAACAAGTAGAAAGATTGAATTTCACAATAAATGATTTGATTAAAAGTAAAGATTGGTAATCAATAGGCATTCAAAGTGGCAAAAAAAAAAATACGGCTTCAAAAGACGAAAATAGGATTCTCAACTTAGGGTCAGCGATCCTTATACACTCAACGAAGCATTGTACATAGAGTTTGAAGGAAGTTCAAACTCAATGGAAGAGTCCTCAATATATACAATGGCATTTGGTATCCAAAATAGCAATTATAATCAAGTTTACGACTTGAGGGTGACAAAGAGCAAAAGGAAATATTCAATGATTAGGAGTTCAGGACTAAAGATAATACAAACGTGAGAAACAGGATCATAAGAATAAATGAATAAACAGAAGGTCTTGCCATAAAAATGGTAACAGAATTCAAACATTAAGCATGGCAAGGTTTTGAGATAGATGATGAGTACTTAGGACATCAAATGCTTCAAATGTGATGATCAACAAAGACGGAATTAAGTTTTATAAAGGAACCACAAATTAGGGCTTGGAACACAGTTAAGGTAATTTCCATGAGTAAAAGTCTCAAGACTGGCAATATCGAAGATGGAGAAACTTAACTAGGTTCGAGGGATATGAGCTTACTCGCTTCAATTTTCAGTTAACCCTAACCAAATCATCCCTTAAAAAGTCCAACACCTCAGAACAAGTAAAAAAACATTACCCTTTTCCTTCTCCTATTGATATATCTAATCTTGTCGCCCATCTAATACATCTTCAAAACTCATCTCCTAAGCTCAACCATCACAACTCCATGCCAAATTCTAAAGATCTTATCCTAGTATAGCTCCAGGTACTAACCCAAGCTCTGATACCACCAACTGTAACGCCCACCGACCACCTGGTGGCCCGCTACACCGCGACACTAGCTCGATCCACGAGACTGTCCTTTCTTGAGCTAGCGCTAAGCGTCAGAACTATACCAATTCTTCCTCTACTAAAACTAAAAGAATTTCATTCCACTTAAACCAAAAATACCTTATTCATCAGTCTTACACAATTAAACAATAACCCTATCAATTACAAATCTCCAATCCAAAACATATACATACCCAATCGTACATCCCAAAACATTACTCCCTTTGATAGAAACAAACCAATGCTTCCTTTATTTCTCATTTCTCCATTTGTATCCGACATTCTAAGCTTATCTGAAAAGGAAGAAAGAAGGAGGGGTGAGTCCGAATGACCCAGTGAGCACTAGTACAGAAAAGACCTGTTACAGCGCACATTTTACAGCGGTTTTTGGAAAACCGCTGAACGGAGAGACTTATTACAGCGGTTTATAAGTGAACCGTTATAATGGATATTAACCGGGTACCTATTACAGCGGTTCGATAAAAAACCGCTATTATAGCGCGAACAGAAAAAAAAAAAAAAAAAAATTTTTTTATAGCGGTTCGGAAACGAACCGCTATAATCGGTTTACCAATTACAGCGGTTCAGTACCGAACCGCTATAATTGGTAAACCGGTTTATGCCAGTTATAGCGGTTCGGGAATGAACCGCTATAATTGGTAAACCGGTTATAGCGGTTCGTTCCCGAACCGCTATAAAACGTAATTAAAAAAATAAAATAAAATTCCCTCCCTTTTTTCCCCCCAAAAACCGAGCTCTCCCCCTCATTTCTCTCTACTATCTCTCACTCTCTACTCTACTCTCTCTCTCTACTCTACTATCTCTCTCACTCTCTACTCTACTCTCTCTCTCTACTCTACTATCTCTCTCACTCTCCACCACCGCCCCCGCATCGTCTACCACCACCACCATCCGCCCGCCCCGCCGCCGCCGCCGCCGCCCCATTTGATTTTCTCTATCTCTCCTCCTCGATCTCTCTCCCTACTCTCCTCTCCTCTCTCTATACTCTCTTCTCCACTCTCAAGCTAACCTAAACAGGCCCCCGTCCCGTCGCCACGCCCTCATCACCACCCCGAAACCGCCGCCGCCGCCGCCCGCGCCTCCGTGTGCCCCCACCACTCCTCCTCCTCTCTCTCTTTATAGGTATATATATATATCTGTTTATATATGTTATGTTATATATATATATATTATGTATATATTAAATTTAGGTTATGTGTTAATTTCTTGTTTGTTATATATTAATGTTATGTTAATTCGGATTTTGTGATGTATCTAATGTAGGTTATATGTTAATTTTTAATTATTGTTATATATATCATGTATGTTAATTGGGGTTTTATAAATTATCTATAGTGGATTTTGTTATTATGTTGTAGTTGCTTTTTACTAACTTTGAATGCAAATCTGATTTGTTCTAGGCATCTCATGAGTATGTTCGATATACTGTATCCCTATGTGTCTAGTTTTCATGATAAAACGGTTCATGAATCGGAGCTTTCCACCATGAGTTATGAATTTTCCTCGTGAAGCGCGCACAACTGTTTGAAATTGACAGATTTTTCTCTAACTTTGAATACAATCTGCTTTTTTTCTAGACATCTACTGAGTCTGTGAGATATATGTGTGGATATCCCTATGTGTCTAGTTTCATATGAATAAAACGGTTCATGAATCGGAGCTTTCCACAATGAGTTATGATTTTCTCGTGAAAGACGCGCACAGCTGTTTGAAATTGACAGATTTTTCTCTAACTTTGAATACAAATCTGGGTTTTTTCTAGACATCTACTGAGTATGTGAGATATATGTGTGGATAGCCCTATGTGTCTAGTTTCATAATGAAGAAAATGGTTCATGAATCGGAGCTTTCCCACAATGAGTTATGAATTTTTCCGTGAAGACGCGCACAGCTGTTTTGAAATTGACAGATTTTCTCTAACTTGGAATACAAATCTGCTTTTTTCTAGACATCTACTGAGGTGTGAGATATAGTGTGGATAGCCCTATGTGTCGTTTCATAGGAAGAAAACGGTTCATGAATCCGAGCTTTCTACAATTATTTATGATTTTTCTCGTGAAGGCGCGCACAGCTTTCTGCACAACCGAGAAGCTCCAAAACCTTTATATCGTGATGCTTTAATTTATTTTAGGTTTATGTGCTTTTGGATCCAATTGGTGATCATATTATAATATGAGCTTTATTTGTAGTTTTTTATGTGAGTCTATGTGATCCAACTGGTGATCAATATTTGTAGTTGTTCCCCTGGAATATGTGTTTTATGTGATCCACTGGTGATCAATATTTTGTATCGTTTGTGTTCGTTGTGGGTGAAAGATAGAAGTGTTGGGTTTTGTTGTGGTTGAAATTGGTAGTATTTTTTTGCGTCGTTTCCCTATTGAGATTTTAGCGGATCGTAAGATTCGACTTCTGTTGGTTACAACCCACTGAGAAGATTAAGTCGAGAACTTGGTAGAAATATTGCGTCGTTACTCTGCCGAATTTTTTATAGAATAATGCGAAATTAATTTTTTTATCATCAATCCTTATTTGCTAACCAATCAGCAACTCCATTAGCCCTTCCCGGTTATAAGGTGTGAGTGGAACTCCATCTTTTTGCTCAAACTCGCATCTTTTGCAGAAGATTTGGAATTTTGCCACTACCCGAACGGTAAATTGCTTGACTATAGCGTCACCCCTAGAGTCTATCATCTCAACCCATACCTGGGTCCATATCCCATATTGTACAAGTTGCACACCACTTACAAACACCATATCCTTCGGCGTATTGTTGTCGAATCCCATGGAAGCTTGCAAACACGTTAACTAGTTTCCATCCTTATCTCTCTGCTAATACCTCCTGCACAACATTCCTATGTTTTCCCCTAGAAGTGTCTTCCTTGTTTAACTTGCCCGACCTTCACTAGGCGCTTTCCCCTGTACTGATGAGTTAAGGGTCCCCCTGTGACCAAGTTTTTATGGCCCATATGTCTAACCATGTGTACATTTCGTTCATATTTTTCGCAGTTATAAAGTCCATTCCGAACTATATTTTGAGATAAAGTTTTATTCGTAGAGGAATATGTTCCCCTTCAAAACTGCCCCTTCATGCTTCCCTTTATTTCTCCCCAGCATAAAACCAAGTAATTAAATCGGAAGACGAACTAACATTGTTTGAGTAGTCCCTAAACGCCACGATTGCCACCAAATATGCATGTTATTCGACTGGGAGCTTAAACCACACAAATGTGCAAAATGGTTGCCAATATCTCGGACAACAACACTATTGACAAAGATATGATAAATGTTTCATTTTCCCCTTCCTTACACAGTTCATTTAGATGCTAGAAAGACCTCTACTTTTCAAGACATCATCCACTGGAAGCCAATTATGGAGGAACTTCCATGCGCAAAATAGACATAGTGGGACGAATAGATTTATTCCATAGATCCCCAATAATAAGTTTACCTTTTTTTTATCCCTCACAAGATCCATGCAGATGCAAGATCAAATTTTCGCTCAGTGAAGGCTTCCAAATTGTTGCATCCTTTGCATATAAATTTATTGCCACCAAAGCCACTCGCTCGACCATGCAACCTGGTACACATTCTTAAGTTTGTCGATATCCCATGCACCATTATTCCAAAAGACTGAACAGTGTCACATGTATTATGTGGGTCTGAAGTTGTCATGTAAAGAGTCCTCGCCGCTTCAGTCATCGAACCAAAAAGATGATGAGCCGTGACCCAAGCTCCATCCTATTTGTGGTTCCGCCTTGTCCTGATCCGCCCAAGTTCTTTTCCAATCATGAAGAAGTCGCCTTAATGGGAGCCCTACCGGATGATTTTTTTCACAATACTTATCACGCATAAAACTAGCCCATATGACGAGCTCGTCTCAATTTCCCATAGTTTTACACTAAAAGCTTCAATCATCTGGAACAAACTACGAACACCCCCCTCATCAAAAGGATAACAAATTTTGTCCCATGAAGCCCAATGAGTCATCTTCAAGACGCTAGTCGAACCCCAAAAAAATCAGTTAAATAGTCTCTCTATTCGTTGAATAACATTTTTCGGAGGTTCTAAAATTTGCAAAAGATAAAGGGGCATTGAGAAAAGAACATTCTTTATAAGTGTAAGTCTACCCCCTTGAGACAATAACGACTTTTCCTAGCCCCCAATACGAGTGGTGATCTTGCTCATAATACTCTCATAAATTGAGGCCTTTTTAATTCCTTTATACAAAGGAGCTCCCAAGTAAATAAAAGGTAAACTTTCATGCTCAAAACCTGTGAGTCTATTAATCTTTCGGATCCGTCTCCTATTCATTGACTTTCCAGTTATGAAAGTCGATTTATCCCGATTAATAAGCTGACCCGAAACCGACTCGTAATATGAGAATGCATCCATTAAGCAATTCAGCCGCTTATAGTTACACTTCGTAAAAATTATAATGTTGTCGGCGTAAGCTAAATGGCTTACAATTTGTCCACCCCCTGTGTCGTAATGCATGTATGGATTACACAAGAAAGTTTTTTCAAGACCCCTTGATAAGAATTCAACCATTAAAATGAATAGGGAAGGCGATAAAGAATCCCCCCGTCTCAGTCCTCGAGATGATTTGAAGAACCCCACAGCCTCGCCATTAATAAGAATGGAGAACCGACAATTTTCTACAGCATTCCTGATCCAATTGATCCATTTTTGCGAGAAGCCAAGTTTCGCTAAAATTGAATACAAGAAGGGCCACTGGACACGATCATATGCCTTCGCCATATCTAGCTTGATCATAATGTTTCCCCTTCCTTTCTTGTTTTCAATTTCATGACAAAGCTCTTGAGCTAAAAGGACATTATCAGTGATATTGCGCCCTTTTATAAAACCAGATTGATATGGAGAGATCACCTTAATTAAAAATTCCAAGACCCTGTTAGCCAATATTTTTGTAATTATCTTGCACAAGCTAATCGAGCGAAAATCTTTCCAACTGCGCGGAGATTGGGTTTTTGGAATCAATGAAATTGTGGTGGCCGTGTATCCTCTAGTCAAAGGCGACCTCGAGAAATAATCCTCAATTGCCTCCATCATGTCCACTCTAATTATCTCCGAACATTTTTGATAAAAGTGTGAAGTGAACCCATCAGGACCCGCAACACTATACGGATCTATGCTCCAAACAGCTATTTTAAGCTCTTCAACCGATGATGGGGAATCTAAGCATTCTCGATCCGAGTCCGAGAGAATTTCAGAGATGCATGACAAGTCGAAATTTGTATTAATCTCATTAGGCCCTATAAAAACATTCTTAAAATATTCCTCTCCTGAGTCCCTTATGGACGAGTGGTCAGTGAGTTCATGATTGCCATCCATAATACAATTTATGTGCCCCTTACATTTCTTCCTCTTGACCCAAAAATGATAAAACTTCGTGTTACGTTCACCATCCTTCAACCATTTGCAAGCCGCTTTTTGACGCCAAAAGTCCTCCTCAACCGCTAATTGTTGAGTGTAATGAGTTGCCGCCTTGTTCATGGCACAAAGGTTAGTATATGTCGGGTTCATATCAAAAACGTGTTCACAACATAAAGACTCTTCCTCTGTTACTTTCACATTTTCAAAGACATTTCCAAACACCTCTTTATTCCAGACTTTAAGTTTCACTTTAAGACGGATAAGTTTTTGATGAAACTTAGCCAGACCCCGGTTGAATGTGGGTTCAGTCCAAGATGTATGAACTAGATCTAAGAAAGTGTTGTGACGAGTCCAAGTATTCAAGAATCGGAAAGAGGAAGGCTTCGTCTGAGTATTATTAGTTATCGAGACCAACAGGGGGTTATGATCTGAGTACTTCGAACGTTGAAGATGTCGCACAATAGTATTCTGAAAAGTCCCGTGCCAAGCGTTCGAAATAAACACTCTATCTAAGTGTTCAAATACACCTCTTTTCACATACCACGTGAACGGGCTCCCCTCCAATCCAGCTTCAGTCAGCTCACAATCTAAGGCCATATTATTGATATCTTCCATAGAACGGCGTTTAGGGGCTGCTCCTGCTCTTTTTTCACTCGCCTGAAGAATTACATTAAAATCACCTCCTACCAACCAAGGTTCCCCGTTAGGGATCACTTCTCGTAGATAATCCCAAAGGAGCATTCTCTCATCCCTAGTACATTTAGCATGTACCCAAGAACAAAAGATAGGTTTCCGAAGCATTGACGAGCGGATGTGTACATGCAAAAATTGATCATTATCAATCAAAACATCAACATCAAAATCATCATTATACAAAAAACATATATGATTATTTATATTACTTATTATATTATTAAAACCAAACTCCCTAATTATCCGATATCTATCAAGATCAATCTTCGGCTCAATAAGAACTAAACATTTTAATTCATACCTTCAACCTAATCGACGGACACGGGCTAGAGTGTTCTTGTTACCAATACCGCGGACATTCCATATAACGATGTTCATCATTGGAAAAATGGTGTGATAGTAGCTTTAGTACTTCTTTTGGACATTGTTGTACTCATCACGCTTTTAACTGGGGAATTTTTTTTTGGAGGTTGATTGTCCAGTGAAGCTACCCGTCTATGTTTTTTAGACGTCACTTCCTGCCATAAATCATTTGTTTCAGTTTCTTCGGAATCCACGCATTTACCCCCATTATCTGGTACAATGATATCATCCCCGAGGTTCATGATGACTCTCGTCTGAATCATCCCTTCCTCCAAAGATGAAGACTCCATAACCGCTAATTCACGATGGGCGCGTAATTCTTCCAGGTAACCCTTTTTCGACACACTCATCTCTTTATTAAATTCCAATACACGTGAATTTGATGGTGAATCAAGCCCAAGCACGCTATATTTTTTCCCATCAATTTCCACCTTCCGCGTTTCGCCACATAAACCTTGTGGCCTAGTCAAATTTGCATGTAAAGTATGTGGAATTTCTTGCATTATAGTTTCAGGAATTGTATTTTGGGCATTTGTTGCACTAGTAGATTCTGACAGTATCTTGTTTATCTCTAATCCCATATCTATTTGCAAATTTTGGCTTGCAACCACATTTGATGAATCTCTTTCTATATCTCTTGAGTCACCTGTAGGTTCCTTTCCCCGAGTTTTATTTAATTGAATCCGTAAATCCTCCTCATGTCCATGTACCTCTTGATTTCTTTTTTCCGTATCCTCCTCTTCATTATTTTCCTTCCTAAGATAACATGCAGCCATCATGTGACCCCTGTGATGACATAGTTTGCAATATTGAGGGATACCTTCATATTTCACTTTAAAGAACATTGTTTTACCATTAATTGGAATTGGGATATCAGGTTGTAATTTCTCCAATACATTAACTTCCATGCACATCCTTGCCACCATTGGATTGGCAATGTCCATCGTCGCCTCATCCAGTTTTAAGGGTTTGCCGATCGAGCTGACTATGTGATATAAAAAATTACGATGAAACCAATGAGGCCTCAGACCAAACACTTTGATCCAAATCGGCATTAAAGATGATTCCTCGTTAGGATTGAATTCGGATGTCCACTTTAAAACTCTCATTGGAAAACCATCAAAGTAACAAGTCTGCTTCATCCATACCCTAGCGTAATCATTGGGGTCATAAAGCCGAATCCATACATGTTTGTGGTCGAGGACCCCGATTTTGAACCCTTTGAGTAGACCCATCACTTCAAATTTCAAACGGAGACGTTGCATGGTTGGGTAGCCATGTGAAAATTTACCGACTTGGGCATATTGGAACGGAGCTGCCATGAGATCATTGTCGTCTTTCGATAAAAAAATTGTCCTACGACCATTGAAAATGGCTGAAGTGCCAATCACGTTTGAGTCGACGCCATGGATGAAAGCCTTCTTGGTTGATCGAGCTGCTACCTCTGGAGGGAGCGTATTGGATTTTAGTTTGTCAACGTATGAGACCGGTTTGCCATCAGGAGGGGCGGCCGGATCGACAGGATCCGTCGCCGGCGGTGACGCTATTAAGAAACCCTAAAATTTGAATCGCAGTATTCAAGCAAAAAAGTTGGAGCTAATTAGAGTGAATTTATATGTGTGAATCAGTCTTATGGCCATTTCTCTATTTCATTGTTGAGAAGCTTTAGTAATAGTTTCTTTTACTTCATTTTGTGACGGCTAAGTCATTTGTTTAGGTAATTGTTTCTTTTACTTAATCTTTTGACTCCTTTGATTGTATTAAACCCTTCACTTTGTGTATTTCTCGTATGAACTAATATTTGCTACACTAGAATCTAGATATCTGTGAATGTCACCAAAAGTCGTAACTTAAATGTCCATAACAAGAAATAGATAAGAAAAAAAATACTTCTGTCTATATCCCAATCTTTGTTAATCAATTTGTGTATTGCACTACACCTATTAATAGTTTCGATAGTCCTTTTCTAACATTGTGGGGTATTGAATTTTTTATTTCGGTTTTGAAGTAAATATATTTCTATTTCTCTATATTTAGATGGTTGAAGATTGAAGATAATATTTATCCTATATTTAGTTTCTCTCCCAGCATGTTCTTAAACTTCATTAATTCTTCTTCATTTAAGACCTACTTCTATTCCTTTTTCTTTCATCCGAATTAGTTGTTTCTTTAGAGTTGTTGGTTAGAAGTTATGCATTGTGTACAAAGGCCTTATTTTTTAGCATTTTGGCACAAAGTATAAGAATTATTCACATAAACTGTGTACTAAGATCACTAACAGGTGGAGCTTCATTTTGATGGAAAGATCTGTTTTTTCTAAATTCTCTTACATCGAAAGATCTGTGTCCATTTTAGTTAATTTGTGTCAGGAGTAGCTGTTTAATCTCTTGGGAATTTCCATAACCGCCATTCTTTTTGTTCGTTCATAAGTGATATTAAGACATCGAACTCTAAAGTTTCATATTTGTAAAAACATTATGTGTAGAAATGATATTCTGAATTGATTGCATACAGGTAGAGGAAGGCCAAAAATTCCGGAAATGGTCTGTTGCAGTGGCTGCGATTACTTTGCAACAAATTAAAGTGATGTATATATGTGGATTCCTTTCTCAGTTGTATTGCGCCAACGTAGGACTTGAAACCATACAAAGTGACGTATAAAAATTCAATATAATGGGCAGAATTCTTCTTTTCATTTTTTTTGGTAGCTATGTCCATTTCGTGTTTTCGCTTTTTAGATGAATTGAATTATATTGTTATCATAGTGGCTTCAATTCTTTGCATTGGAACTTATGAGGAAGTTCTTTTGTATTCTTTGCATACAGTACACTGAAGCGCAAGTATTTTTGTTCCCTCTTTTGTCTTTAATGGCTAAATAAAATATTCATCAAGATGTTTTAGAAGAGTGTAGTTAGGAAGAGTGAGTATTGAGAGGTTGTGGGACTTGAGATTTCGGGACAATCTTAGTTATTATTTAGAATAAAATCAGACAATTTTCTCGCCACGTGAAGGTATAATTTGTTAACGGCAAAATAGCTTATATGAACTTGTCTGATTAATCTTATGCAATTACAAATTATAAGTTTATGCACAACACAATTGCGTCCCATTAATTTCTATGCGCGCGAGGAACGCGTGCCACCGTCGCTAGTGGAATAAAGAAGTAGCACGGGGAGAGTCTTATTCCTGATCACTTTAAAGGGTTCGCAAGTCAACGAATCTTAATTGGGCAGTAAGATTCGACTTGATGACACATGCTCTGACAACGAGTGCCAGTCGATCACTATGGGATAGTGAGAACACGTGTCATGGATATATCAATGGAATTGATATATTCTAACGCGGTTCGCAGCAATCCGATCACATGGGTATTTACTCGGTGACTGTCAATGATTGAATTACTGACCATAATAGTATGCGTGAGCCTTAAACCCGAGGGTTCATGATCAATGTACTTGTACTATTGAATCTGTTACTACAGTAGTTAGGCCCAATTCACCCTTTGGTGAGGCGGACCTCGAAGTGCGATCTCAATGAGTCAAGTAGCAGTTATTTAGTGATCGCCAAGATGAGGTTCACTGTCTCGAAAGTAAACGAGAAAGTATCATGTGCAATCATAGGCATATGAAATTATAAGTGGCCAAAGCAATGAAACTAACTCATGTGGGACATGGAGGGTAGTTTGGTAATTTCATCATGATATGATTACATACACGGTATCAACTTTAGTGAGTTTGACATAAACTATGACTCTGACTTGATCGGGATACATCAGTGAAGGGCTTATACTCATATGGTATTTATGGTACAAAGGTTCGTAAATAATTCGTTCATTTTGTACTCAATTGGGTTACGATGTGAGTCCACGAGACTGGCTAGGTGACACTCACATCCTTTGGTTATTCCTCCCATTGCCAATTGATACGAACCTAAAGAGTCGCGCTATAAGAAACGAACAAGATGTCTTTTTGTGTTAATCTTTTAGAAAGATATAATTAATTTGACGCATTGATTTATTGGTTAAATCAATGAAGTAAATATATAATTTAATTAGATTAAATTAAATTATTTAATTGGAAAATTACTTAAATGGAATTAATTAATATGTATTGGATTTAAATAAGATTTAAGTTAAATACATATTAAAAGGTGGGCTAAGTTGAATGGGCCAACTTAAAGCCCACCCACGTCCAAAGGAAGTCCTAGGGGGTGGCCACTTAAGGAGTCCTAGGGGACTCCGACTTGTTTGTTAAGTCATTAGAGTTATAAGATAACTCTAACACTAACAAGTCATAGTAAACCTAGCTGCATAACACACAAAAAAAAGAAGAAATTCTATCACCAAAAACTCGTCCTAGCCATCCACCGCCATTCAAAGAGGGAATTTTTGGAGAAATTTGGAAGGCTCGTTGCACGTGGATGTTTAGAGATAGGAGCTCAAGGAGTTGCTGTTACGCGGAGATTAATTACGAAATCGATAAGATAAACCAATTTTATTTGGTTTTTAGAAAACTATTGAAATCATCGAATCCCGTTAAAGTGATCCTTTAGAAATCTGAAAATTTTATTCCGCTGCGTTTTTCACTTCGATGGATTCCTAACAGTGGTATTAGAGCCGACTTTAACGCGATTGGTGATTGTTCGCGTTTGAGATTATGTTGGCAAAATTAGATTTTTAAAATTGGATTTTTATGGGTTTAATATTGGATATTGAAACTGAAATTTTGAAAAATTTATTGCCCCAGATTCGTCACCCCGATTACAGCGTTACATGATAGCAGCGCTGCTGTCGGTGAAGCAAAAGAGCGGCGGCGCCGTTGTGCATTGGAATGCGCAGCAGCGCTGTTGTTGGAATCGGTGTGGCTCCTGCCACCTTGAGACCTGCGTGCCGGGTCCAGCCATTAAAAATATATATATCTATATATTTTATATATATTTATACATGTATAATTATTAATAATTTTTGGGTTTGACCCAATAGACAAATTTGACCCGAGATTTGTCAATTCCCCTTTTCCTAATAAAATGGCTTTGTTTTTCTAAAATTAAATTAGATTTGATTATGTCATAAATTAAAATTAGAAATTTTATTTATGATTAGTGACGATTAAATAAATAGGATTTATTTTAGTGTTAGATTTATTTTTTAAAATTAATTAGGAATATGTGGACTTATTTCTTAAATAATAAATTGGACTTTCATATTAAAATTAAATTTAATTCAATATGAATTTATTTTTTATTTTATAAGTAAAAGCCAACAGGATCTTAAATAGTTTATTTACATCCTCTGATGTATGTTGTGGTGGATGCATCCATGGACTTAGGGTTTCGCCATTTGTATTATTTGGGTTGTATTGGGCTGAATTATGTCCCCCCAGTTTCTACTTTTAATTTCGGTAGTATAATGTATAGGGCGCTTCAATGTTATGTAACTAGTAGAGGTAAGACCTTCTTGAAACTTGGAGCCCGGAGCATATCAAGATTAGATTTGATATAGGGCCCTATCCCCCTGATTGATATATTGGCTTAGATCAATCTAGAATGTCCATGGAAAGCATGTTGATAGGAAAAGTTGGTTTTCATTGATGCATGCCTTAGAATAATTCCACATATGCGCGAATTGGATTAATTTGCAAAGTGGGACCTTAATTAAAATATGAAATTCTCCCAAAGTAATCATACTAAATAAGAAAAAGATATTAGATATCCTCGCCCTCCATCAAACTTAGAGAGATAGAGTTATGAGTTATGCATGGCATCGTCCCGACTAATGGGGGTTATGCATCAACTCATAATTCGAAGATCTCTAAGTGCATTTGATGCCATCGGTCGAAGCAAATCTCATCCCATACACCATTACAGGTTGCAAGATGAGATTCAACTGTTAGATCGATAGGTGTTGATGGGAAAGTACTTAGATGGATCACCACCAATATTCCGTTATAGGCTAAGGTTAAGTGATCCATGAGCAAAAGCGGGATTAAAACATCAGTTGGACTGGCCATGCCACTTTGAAATTTTAATGAGCCATACATCGTTACAGATTGCAACTCATTGAAAATTTTGAAGAACTAAATCACTCACTACAAAAATGTCCAACGAGATTGCCGTTCATTGCAGTGGGAATACAATGGTTCGAAAAATGTAGTGGGAGCCAAGTTAAAATTAAAGTCCTGATTTTACTTGGGTACAACATAATTATCTAGTGAAATCTTGGTTTATATTCTCAGTCAATTATATCTCTCTCAAACCCACTAAAAGTTTTGCTTGAAAAGAATTTTTTGAACGACCAGAATCTGATTGGAACAGAGCATTAATGACGGTCCTCAATGATGAAACATTAGAGTGTATGCTGAAAATGGATCGTCCACTCAGACCTGGGGTCAATGAGGATGATTCAATTCACATAGAGTACTTGAATTGGGTATCCGATTCTCGTAAACTAAGGTATTACATGTTAAACTCCATGTGCAGCGAATTGAGACGCACTCATGATAACATGGATAGTCCTAAGTCAATCATGAAGCATTTAGAGGATGTGTTCGGGGAAAATAGAAAATCTATTAGATGTTTCGTTTCCAAAGATGAAGGAGCATGAGGATGTTGAGGATCATGTTTTGAAGATTATCTCCATGTTAGAGAGACTACGGTCCTTGGATTTCTACATGAATTTCCACCTCCAGATGGACCTCATTCTCCAATCACTCCCTAGATCTTTCTCAGATTTCGTCATCAAACTGATAAATGCACAACAACGTAGCAAGACGAAGTGGGGTGCATTCCAAATTCCGATTATTTTGAATAATACTGAATTGGCAGGGAAAATCAGGGAACCCAAACCGACTAGTGATAAGTGTGAGTTTTACACATTTGAGAGGTCAATAATTTCATGGTTTAGGTTCAAATATGTATGAATTTTACCACTTGTGGCTTTGATTTGTGTTTTAAATGAATTCAAGGTAAAAATCATAACAATAGAGAAATCAGCTGGAAGAAAATGCAATAATTCTGTAATTTGGACGCAGAATATGAGAACTTGTTCTTCTACAAAGTTGTAGATCTATGTCTTAGCGTCACGTGAGAACTTGAATCACTTGAATCTAAGATCTGAGGATAACGTTATGAAGAAAACACTATTTCTGCGCAGAAGGAAAAATGCTACGGGCAGCTGGACGAATCATAGAAACTTTTGACACCTAAAGACCATTAGTTGCCTCCTTTAATGATTGTAATGCATGTATTGTGTGCCCCTTTCATTTATAATGCTGATAGTTGTCTACTTTTGGGCATGTGTAGTGTAGGTTTTTACTTATGTTCATGATGAACATTAGTTGTCTTCCTTTAGGCATGTGCTATGTGTACCCCATTTGTATTCTTTTAGTGTATATTAGTTGTTATCCTCTAGTGCATACTAGTATAAATAGGGGTGTTGTTTCATGTCAAAAGGACCCAACACACAACAACACAAAACACACTAACACTACACTCAAATAGGATACTTTCTCTTACAACAAGAAGGAGAGGTTCGAAATTGGCAGCTAGAGAGGAGATTGGAGCAAAGAAACGAGCAAGACGAAGAGAACGACGATTCAACACGAGTTCATCAATTATTAACAGGGAGCTTTTTATTTTCAGAATATTTGTCTATGAATAATTCTATGTTTTTAATTGTTTTCCCAATTATAATTATGAACTAAATTAATCAAACTAAGGCCATGTGAATGCCAATTTTATGAGTTTATATATATGAAGTGATTGTTCATTTTAATTCTATTATTGTTTTGTGTGTTAATTTTATGCTTTTATTCCAATCGTATGCTTGATCAACATATGTTTGCTAATTAGCCTAATTTATTATTTGAGAGAATATATATTAGGGTTCAAAGGAATTAACACATCATCCGAAAAACATGAGGAATTGCTCCTAGAGATAGGTATAGATTTCCGGATGCTGTTAGCCGAATTAATCCGGGGAAATTCTAGAACTTGAATGCATGGTTAATGATTTGATTCTCGGATAGATATATTTAGAGAACCGTCACGTAATCATAGGATTATTACAGCCGAGAGATCGGGTAATAATTATTTATGGTTTTTTTCCACCAAAGCAATAATAGTCTAATAATTAGAAGAATCACTCATATATATTTACAAATAATAAAGGTTAAAGCATGTGCCTTAGTTGCTTTCTCATATAAAAATCTCAATCAAATTGTTAAGTCGTAGTTTTTTACCTTTCTACTGTCAATTAATCAAAAATCGTTTAATTTAATTCAATTGCTTTAAACTTGTTAATTGAAAATACGAGTCTCTGTGGGTTCGACATTCCGGACTTAATATCCATTCTATTACTACACACGACCAGTCCACTTGCTGTTTTATACACGTAAGGATTTTTCGTGTCAAGTTTTTGGCGCCGTTGCCGGGGACTTGTTTTGTTTTAGTTTGTAAGTTTATTGCAATTTTTAGTTTACTTTCTTTTATCAATTCTTTTTAATTTTATCTTCTAGCTCTAAATTCTTGTGGTTTACTTCTTTGTTTAAACAGGGTATTTTTGTGGTGAATGACCAGAACCTCAGGAAAGGGTTTAGAGGAATTTGATCCCGAGATCGATCGAACGTTTCAAGCAAACTTAAGAAAACGAGCTATGGCTGGAAATTTCCCTGACATGAATCTTCCCGAGAATAGGGAATGGTTTCAAAATTTGTTTCAAACCATGCAACCGGCACCTCCGGCACCACCCCCATCAGTTCGCGGTAATCAACCACCACGTGTACACACTACGCCGGGGCCTGTTGTGTTCCCCAATTTTGCCACACCAAACTTCCATATTCCACCTCACATGTTCAACATGGTTCAGGCGGAACAATTTTATGGTGATCAAAAAGAGTCGCCTCATGACCATCTGGAGCACTTCAATGATGTGTTGACTACTATGCAATTTCACCCAAGAGATCTTGATGCCATCCGCCTCAGATTATTCCATTTCTCGCTTAAGGATAAAGGGACCCTGTGGTACAAGTCATTGCCCCCGCAATCCATTGAAACGTGGGGTGAGTTAGTCGAGGAGTTTCTCAACAAGTTTTTCCCTCCATCAAGGATTAACGAGTTGAGAAGCGAGATCAAGGGTTTTAAGCAAAGACGGGATGAATCGTTAGCATCAGCATGGGCAAGATACAAGGGTCTGCTTCGAAAATGCCCCGATCACAATTATTCTAGAGACGAGCGAGTACTACACTTCTTTAATGGAGTCCGGTCTCGGATTCGTCACAGACTTAATGCAGGAGTCGGTGGTGATCTTTTAGGTCTCGATAGCAGAACAGTGTGGGCAAAGCTAGAGCAGATGGCACGGGAGGATGAACTGTACCCTGAAGATGATGATGAGATTATTCCACAATCCCGAAGGGTTGCCGTTGCTCAAGAGGTAGAACAAGATGCCGAATCAGAGCTAGCCATCGGGAATGTGAATTATGTTGGAAATTCAAACAAACCTCAATTGAACTTCCACATACCCACGAATTTCCCAAAAAGGCCAAATCCGGCACAGAATGCACCACAAGGCATCTACCAAGCACCGAGGCCTCCGTTTTACAACAATCAAGCTCAGAAGCCTGGGAATTTTAAGCCACAAGGTCAAATTCCAAGAACTCCCACTGTCGAAGAAAGATTAGATGCTCACATGCAAAAATCGGACGAATCATTTGCAGAGCTTCGATTGATGTTACAAGGTGTTATGACGGGAATGAAAGAGTTGCAGCATCAATTTGCACAATTATCAAATGATGCTGGAGTAAGAGCACCCGGGACACTTCCAAGCGATACAGAGAAGAATCCGAAGGAACAATGCCATGTCGTTACCCTCCGTAGTGGCAAAGAAGTGAAAAATGCACCAACCCAGAAGCCAACGCCCGAACATGAAAGCAATGTCCGAACGTTGGAAAATCTCGAAGATTTGAACACGCTGCCTCCACAGTCCAGATGTGACCAAAATGTAGTCCAGACGTTGACCGGTCAACATACGAACGTGGGAAAATCCATATCCATACGTCAGAGGCAGAACAGAATTTTACCGAAACTTTATCTCCTTCTTCTTCTAAACCAGTTGAAATACGTCTCCCCTTTCCCCTCGCACATAAAAAGAATAAAAAAGAAATGGATAAGAGCTTTCTTAGGATCTTAGAAATTCTTCGAGAAGTTAGAATTAACATTCCTTTTATTGATGCAATTTTGCAGATGCCCAATTACATCAAGTTTTTCAAGGATATTCTCTCAAACAAGCAAAAGTGGGAAGGGAATGAAACGGTGTGTTTGACAGAAGCATGCTCAGCAGTAGTATTGAATAAGTTGCCAAAGAAACTCAAAGATCCAGGGAGCCTCACGATCCCATGCACCATCGGGCAACTCAAATTTGACCGAGTGTTGTGTGATTCAGGGGCTAGCATAAACCTTCTCCCATACTCGTTGTTTCAGAAATTGGGCTTGGGAAGTCCGAAGCCAACCTCGATGAGTCTTCAACTTGCAGATCGATCTATCAAACACCCGAAGGGAATCATAGAGGATGTGATCGTGCAAGTTGACAAATTTTACTTTCCGGTGGACTTCGTGGTTCTAGAAATGGAAGAAGACGTCGAAGTTCCTCTCATCCTAGGAAGACCTTTCCTAGCCACAGGTAAAGCTATGATCGATGTAGCAAATGGTAAGTTAACTTTAAATGTGGGAGCAGAGAGAGTTATTTTTGACGTCTTCAAGGTTTTAAAGCATGTCGGTGATGACGAGTCGTGTTTGCAAATAGATGTTTGTGATCCTTTGATTTTCGAGCATTTTCAGGAAAACATCTCTGACGATCCACTTGAAATATGCATAATGAAATGTAAGGATGCTGAGTCAGCAGATGATAGACAACTGACGGCTGTCCATAGTCTGGAGAGGCGTACACAATGTGCCATCATAAGGAAATTTGAGATGTTGGATCAGCCACTGTCAAGCAAATCCAAACCATCCATTAAGGAACCACCGATTCTTGATCTAAAAGCCTTACCTTCACATCTTAAATATGTTTGTTTAAGTGATAATGAAACTTTGCCACTGATTATTTCTTCTTCTCTTACAGAGCCACAAGAAGCAAAGTTATTAAAGGTGTTGAAGGAGCACAAAAGGGCCTTTGGATGGAAGATTGCTGACATCAAGGGGATTAGTCCGGCCATTTGCATGCACAAGATCCTGATGGAAGAGAGCTCAAAGCCTACCATACAACCACAAAGGAGGTCAAATCCTCAAATTCAAGATGTGGTGAAGAAAGAGGTAATCAAGTTACTCGATGCTGGAGTCATTTTTCCTATCTCTGATAGCTCATGGGTAAGTCCAACTCAGGTAGTGCCAAAGAAGGGAGGTACGACAGTCGTTCTTAATGATAATAATGAGTTGATTCCATCTAGAATTGTCACTGGTTTTAGGGTTTGCATCGATTATAGGAAATTGAATGAATGTACCCGAAAAGACCATTTCCCACTTCCCTTTATCGATCAAATGTTAGAAAGATTAGCTGAGCATGAATATTATTGTTTTTGGATGGGTATTCCGGCTATAACCAAATTGCCGTTGCACCTGAGGATCAAGAGAAAACCACTTTCACTTGTCCTTATGGCACTTTTGCTTATAGACGGATGCCTTTTGGTTTATGTAATGCACCTGCTACTTTTCAAAGATGCATGATGGCTATATTTCATGACATGATCGAACAATGTATTGAAATCTTCATGGATGACTTTTCTGTGTTTGGCTCAAGCTATGATAGATGTTTGCACAATCTAACCCTCGTGTTGCAGAGATGTGAGGATACTGATTTAGTCTTGAATTGGGAAAAGTGCCACTTCATGGTACAAGAAGGCATTGTTCTAGGCCATAAGATATCCAAGAAGGGGATTGAGGTGGATCGAGCAAAAATTGAAGTGATAGCCAATCTCCCACCACCCACCACAGTCAAAGCCGTGCGAAGTTTTCTAGGGCATGCCGGGTTTTATAGGTGTTTTATTGCTAATTTTTCCAAAATTGCTAAACCTCTGTCTAACTTGAGCATGAAAGATGCAGTATTTGATTTTGATGATGCATGTATGCAGGCTTTCCTCACTTTAAAGGAAAAATTGATCTCAGCACCCGTGATGGCTGCTCCCGACTGGAGTTTGCCATTTGAGTTGATGTGTGACGCGAGCGACACAGCCGTAGGAGCTGTACTTGGTCAAAAGAAGGGTAAAAACTTTCATGCTATATACTATGCTAGTCGTACCTTAAATGAAGCTCAACTCAATTATGCTACCACTGAAAAAGAGCTTCTAGCTGTTATCTTTGCCTTTGACAAATTTCATTCTTATCTTGTGCTTAACAAAGTTATCGTGTACACTGATCATTCTACATTGAAGTACTTGCTTGCTAAAAAAATGCCAAACCTAGACTGCTAAGGTGGATTTTATTACTACAAGAGTTTGACTTAGAAATCAAAGATAAAAAAGGCTCTGAGAATGTAGTAGCTGATCACCTCTCTAGGCTCGAGTTAGTGGATGAGGGAATGGATAAGATCCCAATAAGAGATGAATTCCCTGATGAGCAACTTTTTGCTCTTTCTTCTATTTCAGTACCTTGGTATGCTGATTTTGCTAACTATTTAGTAGCTGAAATTTTACCACCTGATCTAACCTTTCACCAAAGAAAGAAGTTTTTACATGATGCTAGGCAATATTTGTGGGAAGAGCCCTACTTATTTAAAATTGGTGTAGAGGGAATTATCAGAAGATGTATACCTGAGGAGGAAATGGCATCTGTCTTGGCTCACTGCCATGACATGCCAATAGGAGGTCACTTCGGGCCTGCTAAGACTGCTGCCAAGGTTCTACAATCAAGATTTTTCTGGCCTACTCTGTTTAGGGATGCTTATGCTTATGTTAAATCTTGTGATCGATGTCAAAGGGTAGGTAACATTTCTAGATGACACGAAATGCCAATGAACACTGTGCTTGAATGCGAACTATTTGATGTGTGGGGTATTGATTTTATGGGTCCTTTTCCTAGTTCGTGTTCTAATAAATACATTCTTGTTGCTGTCGACTATGTGTCTAAATGGGTCGAAGACGAGGCTTTGCAGACTAATGATGCTAGGGTGGTTCTTAGATTTCTTAAGAAACGAATTTTTACTCGATTTGGTACCCCTAGAGCAATCATAAGTGATGGAGGTACACACTTTCGTAACAAGCAATTTGAAAAATTGTTGAACAAATATGGTGTTAAACATAAAATCTCGACCCCTTATCACCCTCAAACTAGTGGGCAAGTCGAAGTATCTAATAGGGAAATAAAAAGGATTTTAGAAAAAATGGTAAATAGTCATCGAACTGATTGGTCTCTGAAATTAGATGATGCATTGTGGGCTTACCGTACTGCTTTTAAAACCCCTATTGGCATGTCCCCATATCGCCTTGTATTTGGAAAAGCTTGTCACTTACCTGTCGAACTTGAACATCGTGCTTATTGGGCTATCAAATTCCTTAATTTTGATGCAAGTTCTGTAGGTAACAAGCGGCTACTTCAACTGAATGAGCTCGAGGAGTGGAGACATGAGGCATACGAGAATGCCAAGCTATACAAGGAACGGACTAAGAAGTGGCACGACAAACATATCTTGTCACGGGAATTCAAGGAAGGCGAATTGGTTCTAATGTATAATTCAAGACTCAAACTTTTTCCGGGAAAACTTAAATCTCGTTGGTCAGGACCATTTCGAGCCACACGAGTGTATTCATCAGGGGCTGTGGAGCTCATTACAGGTGATGGACAAGTATTCTTGACCAATGGACACAGGTTGAAATATTACTGGGTAACTGATTGAAACGCAGACATCTCGTCTATCAAGTTCCAAGAGCCATCGACTAAATTCGATTCTGAACAGTCGAGCTATTGACTATAAACAAGCGCTTCTTGGGAGGCAACCCATGTTTCTTACTTTTCTTATTTTTTTTATTTATATATATATATTTTTAGCGTCTAGTTTGCTTTCATTTTTGCATTTTAATCTTTCATTTCGTCTTGGTTGTTTTGTTACAGGAAAATGGTTCGAAAAAAAATATATATATATATATTTCATTACTGCCTCCCACATACAGACGTGAGAGTCAGAAAGTATTTTGGAAATTTTATGTCCAGGAGGTTGGTTTTGCTCGTCTTTCTTATTTTTGTACATACATAGCCGTTTGGGGCTTGTGTGATTGTTTGTTGCTATTAATGCTTGTGGTGATTGTTTTGTATTGTGATGAGTTTTGATTGTTCTGGGGGCTGAAGTGTAACTGTTGAATAAGTTTGGGGGTATTACTGTTGAATTGTTCTTAAATTTTGCAACATTTTTATCTTCTTTTTGAGCACATGGAAAAGAGTGAGTAGGGGAGTCCAATTTATGTTGAGCATTCTGATAGGATCGCCTTGATTTTCGACTCAACCGACTACTCCTCGGTTTGCTTTTTAAGCTTTCCGATTTTGTAAGTATTTCTTTTACCCTTTTTCTTGGTTTGAATCTAGATGTAACATTGAGGGCAATGTTAGGAATAAGTTTGGGGGTGTTTAAGGGTAATAATATTTTTTGATACTTTTGAATGTTCATGTAGGTGATTCATTTTAAGCTTGAAATTTTTAATTTTTAGTCCCCAAATTGATGCAATGAAACTAATTAATGTAAGTTCGATGGCATGAATATATATATATATATATATATATATATATATATATATTATGTTGGAATACACATGTCTTCACTTTGCTCATGGGACTCTAGATTAGAGTAGAATTTCCATAAGATGAATCACAAATGCACGATAAGTCGATGGTAGAGGAGTCAAGTGGATAATCATCCTGAAACACTTAAAGACTTTCTCCCATAAATGTTAACTTAGATTCTTCTTAAGGTCACGAGTTGAGTAGTTGCTTCGTATACCTAATAATTAATGAAAAAGGTTGATGATTGGTATGACTATAAAGTCAGGCTGATATGTACTGGAGGTGAAAAGCAACATGCCTATATACTGTACTGTCATGCTAATTTGAGCTTTGCTCAAGCCAATTTAGGTTGAAAATGAATGAAAGGTCTAGTTTTATTTCGTGGCCTTTGGCATTCGAGTGATTAAATCCGCAAGGAGTGTCTTAACACTTAATGCCCTAAAACTATCTAGTTTGGGAGTCATTGATCCAAAGCTCGATACATGGGTGTCATAGAAAGCCTAAAGGAATAAAACATTGCACATGACCTAACCTTAATAAATTTAAATGGATGTTTCATATGAGTTTAAGGTTTAAATGGATTAAGTAATGAAATTTAAGTGGTTATCAAGTTTCTATGAGGCTTGTACTTTAGGATTGATCGACGGTTAATAAAATATGGGATTAATGTCTGAAATTTGGTAAGAATGCCACTTGACTATAATGCCTTACACCTACAATCACTACACCCTTTGGAGGTCTTTATTCGAGTCAAGGTGTAACATGAGCAAGTCTTTGATATGTGTATAAAATTTTTTAAGCTTTAACAGTCGATTTTTATGCTATGGGTTTCTTATTGATTAAGTTGATTCGCGTTGATAAAGGGACTAAAATTTGGTTGGATTTTGTGGGTATATCATCTGCAAACCCTCACGAGACAACACTCGTCCTCTTTTGGTAAAATTGAGGTTTAAAGGCTTGTTGCATACGCTAAATGCAATCGTGATCTCTACGAAAGTGAGCTATCTTTTGTTTCTGTTTTACCCTTTTTCTTGATGTTGTTTAAATCTTAGTTTTCTTTTGTTCAATAGCTCGGGGACGATCAATGTTAAGTTTGGGGGTGTTGATAAGTGTGAGTTTTACACATTTGAGAGGTCAATAATTTCATGGTTTAGGTTCAAATATGTATGAATTTTACCACTTGTGGCTTTGATTTGTGTTTTAAATGAATTCAAGGTAAAAATCATAACAATAGAGAAATCAGCTGGAAGAAAATGCAATAATTCTGTAATTTGGACACAGAATCTGAGAACGTGTTCTTCTACAAAGTTGTAGATTTATGTCTTAGCTTCACGTGAGAACTTGAATCACTTGAATCTAAGATCTGAGGATAATGTTATGAAGAAAACACTATTGCTGCGCGGAAGGAAAAATGCTACGGGCAGCTGGACGAATCTTAGAAACTTTTGACACCTAAAGACCATTAGTTGCCTGCTTTAATGATTGTAATGCATGTGTTGTGTGCCCCTTTCATTTATAATGCTGATAATTGTCTACTTTTGGGCATGTGTAGTGTGGGTTTTTACTACACACGACCAGTCCACTTGACACGATACATGCATTACAATCATTAAAGGAGGCAACTAATGGTCTTTAGGTGTCAAAAGTTTCTAAGATTCGTCCAGCTGCCCGTAGCATTTTTCCTTCTGCGCAGCAATAGTGTTTTCTTCATAACGTTTTCCTCAGATCTTAGATTCAAGTGATTCAAGTTCTCACATGAATCTAAGACATAGATCTATAACTTTGTAGAAGAACACGTTCTCAGATTCTGCGTCCAAATTGCAGAATTATTACATTTTCGTCCAGCTGATTTCTCTATTGTTATGATTTTTACCTTGAATTCATTTAAAACACAAATCAAAGCCACAAGTGGTAAAATTCATACATATTTGAACCTAAACCATGAAATTATTGACCTCTCAAATGTGTAAAACTCACACTTATCAACTAGAACTCACAAGTTGAAGACCAAGGGTCCAAAGAAGACATACATGTATCTTTACTGCCATGAGATGGGACATTGGAAACGTGATTGCTCTAAGCTGAAGGCGGAGATTGCTTCAGGTATAGAACTTAATATTTTGGAAATTGTTTTATAACTATATTTACTTTTTTCTGGATTCTAGAGTTTGGAGCTAGTGCTCACGTGTGTGTTTTGAATCAGGAGCTAGAAAAAGTAAGAAGCTGGAGCATGGAGAAATGATGATCAATGTTGGCAGTGGACATAGTGTAGCATCCACACACATTGGCACCACTTCCATTAGATTATTTTCTGGACATTTATTATTGTTAAACAATTGCCTCGTTTTGCCCAATAGGCTAATGAATATTGTTTCTATTCCTGTTTTGGTCGAGAAAGGATATTTATTTTCCTTTGCAAACAATTCTTACGACATTTATTTTAGAAATGAATGTGTTGGCAGTGCGTCTTTAATAAATGGTTTATACTATATTAATGTCCAAAATAATTGTAATGCCAATGTTGTAACAAGAAAACGCAGTTTGTATGACACAAACTTAAGACAGCTCTGGCACTTAAGATTAGGCCATGTCGCGGATCGTAGACTACACGAGTTAGAAACGATGGAGTCATAGACTCATTGGGATCGGACTCCTATCCCACTTGTGAGTCTTGTATCCAAGGCAAGATGACCAAGTCCCCCTTCAAATGGAAATTTGAAAGGGCCTCTGAAGTTTTAGGATTGATTCATACAGATGTGTGTGGTCTTTTTTGAAATGTAGCCCTCGGTGGTTTTCAGTACTTCATTACATTTATCGATGAAATACAAGTCTGAATCATTAGAAAGGTTCATTGAATTCAAGACTTTGGTCGAAAATCAAACCGGGCATCATATTAAGGCGCTTCGGTCTGACCGAGATGGCGAGTATATGAGTGCCGAATTTGACCAGTTTTTAAGAGAACATGGCATACTATTATAGCTAACTCCTCCAGCCACTCCATAATTAAATGGCATAGCAAAACGAAGGAATCGAACTCTGTTAGACATGGTTCGATCCATGCTCAGCTACACGGATTTGCCCATTTCATTATGGGGCATGCATTGGTTACAACTGCTCACATTTTGAATAGGTGTCCCTCCAAATCTGTTCCTAACACATCGTATCAGATATGGCGTGGAAGGAAGCCTAATCTGAAGCACATAAGGATATGGGGTTACCCTGCTTTTGTGAAAAAGACCAAGGTCGGGAAGTTGGAGGCTAGGTCCTTGAAAGGACGATTCGTTAGATATCCCCGAGGATTCGATGGGATACCTTTTCTACCTGCATGATGATCAAAAGATCATCGTTGCTTACAGGCAATCTTTCTCGAGGAAGAGTTCGTTTGAGAAGGTGGAGCTGGAAGAAGTATTGTTCTGGAAGAACAAAATGAATCTCCTTTGGAAGACACAATTCAAAAGACCCAACCTGAACCGGGAACGACACAACCATCAATGTGCAGGTCAGCTATAGTATCTCAACCGCCTGAGTGATATGGTTATCTGCTACAGGGAGAGCATAATATGTATTCAGTAGCAGAAGGGAACCATATAGGCGATCCCTCTAGCTATGACCAGGCAATGATGGATATGGATTCTATAAAATGGCATGAAGCTATGAAAGTAGAAATGGATTCGATGTATTCGAACCAAGTCTGGACTCTGACCGATCCACCCAAGGGTATTGTACCCATTGGATGCAAATGGATCTATAAGAGAAAGATTGGTTCGGATGGCAAGGTGAATACTTATAAGGCCAGGCTAGTGGGGAAAGTGTATAGCCAAAAGGAGGGCATTGACTATGAGGAAACATTTTCACCAGTAGCTATGATCAAATCCATCAGAATTCTACTTGAAATAGTTGCATACCTAGATTATGAAATCTTACAAATAGATGTGAAGACCGCGTTCTTGAATGAATTTCTCGAGGAGGAGATCTATATGGAACAGCCCAAGGGTTTCGTAACTAGTGCAGATTCTCATAAGGTCTGCAAGTTGAATAGGTCTATTTATGGACTCAAGCAGGCCTCTCGCAGTTGGAACCTTCGTTGTGATAAAGAAATGCGGGGCTACGACTTCATCAAGAATGAGGATGAACCATGTGTTTATAAAAAGGTCAGTGGGAGCAAAATCATATTCCTGGTGCTATATGTAGACGACATTCTACTTATAGGGAATTCTGAAGGTTTGCTAACTTCAGTTAAGACATGGCTTTCAAGAAAATTCTCCATTAAACAATTGGGAGAAGCTACCTACATAAAGGGAATTCGAATCTACAGGGATAGCTCAAACAAGATGATAGGAATCTCTCAAGCCCTCTACCTAGAGAAGGTCTTCAAACGGTTTGGGATGGAAAAATCTAAGAGAGGTCTTTTACCTATGAGACATGGAATTTATCTCTCCAAAAAGTTGAGTTCTCAAAGTGAGGAAGATCGAAAGAAGATGAGCACAGTTCCCTATGCATCGGTGGTAGAAAGTCTCATGTACGTGACGTTATGCACAAGACCAGATCTTACCTATGATGTGAGCGTGGTAAGTAGGTTTCAAGCTAACCCGCAAAGAACATTGGATCGCTGTAAAATCTATCTTGAAGTACTTGAAAAGAACTTAAGATATGATTCTGGTATATGGCGGTTATACGGATATTGATTTCCAATCAGATATTGATGACCGAAAATTCACTTCTGGGTTCATATTCACTCTCTTGAAAAAGTTCCAAGCAAAGCACAACTACTAATTCGACCACTGAAGCTGAATATGTGGCAGCCTCGGAGGCAACCAAAGAAGTTGTTTGGATTAAGAAGTTCATGGTAGAACCTCAAGTTGTTCCTAGTGTGCAGCTGTCGTTGCCACTATGGTATGACAACAATGGAGCCATCACGCAAGCTAGGGAACCGAGGTCTCAGAACAAATCCAAACACATAGAGAGGAGATATCATATAATTCGAGAAATCATTGGAAGAGGCGACATCGCTGTGCAGAAAATAACCTCAGATGACAACGTGACTAACCCACTCTGGTGGTCCCAAGTGGCATACGAAAGGGTCTAGAAGGGGGGGGGGGGTGGGGGTTGAATAGACCCTGAAGTCTTTTTCGACTTCAAAAATTTCGTATCACTTTTTAAAGATTAGAACGCTTAGAGAACTGAGCGCTTGGGTCAGACGCTTCAGTAAAGGTAACTTAGACTTAGTGATTTCAGCAATTTACCAAAGTAGAGTAATGCTTAGATCGCTTAATCAGGGTTAGCACAGCGGAAATGATTTTAAAGCTTTAGCGTTCGTTTTGGTTAAATAGTCGCTAAGCAGATTGACTTGTCTTTTTCAGAATAGATGAAATGATATGAAGCAGGACAATAATAAAAGTAAATGATACAAGATATATAAGGTTGACTGGGTGATGTAATCCTAGCTACGTCCTTCTTCTCCTTTTTCACTCGGAGGGAAATTTACTAAGTTGATTATCAAAGAATCACATAGAATCTTCTACAAGATAGTAAATAGGTGAAAATGATCTCGGGCTCTTTGATCACACAGATATCAGCACCAATGAAGATCTTCTTCTACAAGCTTCTCTCACTCAGAAATACTACCTTTAAGGGGTTTCAACAACTTTCTCACTCAGATGAAAGGTTGAGGGTTTTATCACAAGGGTTTGTTTGTTTTTGGAAAGATCAAACAACTTAGAATATCTCAGTAAGAGTTTAGGTTTCTTCTTTTGAAGATATTTGAGATTTTTGTAACTGTATGGAATGTATGTAAAAAGCTTGAAGGATTTAGGCTATGGAGTTTCTAAGCTTTTTCATCAGCAATCTTTTCTTGTGCATGTACGTATATCTCTTTTTCTATATATCTCTGTATTTTTAGAGTTCGCTGGAAGGAGGTCTTTATAGGCAATTCTTCGGATTTGTCCGTTGGACACATGTGAGAGTGTGCCTTTCACGCGACGTGTGAGTATACGTTTCCTCTGACATTCCTGAATTCCTGCTAGTACAGATTTGATGAGAGCAGCTATAAATTCTGAAGTTCTGACAGTCTAGTCAAAAGGTGGTTTGTCTACAAGTCATATTGGCTTATCACATTTAATGCTTTTATCAGGCATTTAATGCATTTGAATTTATTTCCTGTTTGAAATAAATGTCCGTTGAATGATTGAAATTATGTCCTTCATGACTTGAGAATTTATTTCAGGTGAATCTGATTCTAATCGCTAGAGTGCTTTAAGCGTTTGATCCATAAATCCTGAAATAGTTCTTTTAGCGTTTGACAGACGCTAAGGATAAATCTTCATCTTCTTCTGACTTCATACGCTGATCTTCAACTTCATCTCTAATAGACTCACCTAGAATTCTATTATCGATTCGGTATCTAATACTTAGTCTAAAATCTATAAAGATAAAAATTACAAGCCTAACAAAATTACATACTTTCAAACGCTTATACAATTGATCTATGAAACATAAACTTACATTATATTTTGGGGTCTAACAAAAATCCTATCTTGTCATCATCAAAACATCTAACATGAAATTTCCTAACAATTTCCCCCTTTTTGATGATGTCAAGACTTTAATTCTTATAACTCTTTTATAAATTAAGAGTTCAAAGAAAAGCCCAAAATAATTATAAGTTAGCGTTTGGAAAGTTAGTAAAGTTAGCTAAGGTTCGATTAGCCTCAACACGATGTTTCAGCGATAAATCATTCATTCATATAGAAAGATAAGCATACATGATTTATACTGAGTATAAGATATTTGAAAAAAATAAAAATATAAAGCATTCATCTTTTCTGTCGCTTTATGCTTTCTTCTTTTTGGTAGATCTCATTTGCTAAGTCAATGAGGAGTCGGTCAATATCTATCATGGTTGTATGTTGAAGTTCATCATAGTCATGCCTTCGTTGTCTAGCGCTTTCATTGAGTTCCTTCAGCCTGTCCAGCCATTCCCTTGGAGGAATACCAAGTTCACGAATTAAATCGTAATAGATGTCTTGTCTTCGTTCATTGGATGGTTTCCAGTTGATAGGTAGTCTAAGCGGTCCGGCATAAGGATGAAATCCCATACTTTCCAAAAAATTGACGTCCAAGTCCAGGAGCAAGTACCTTCCTAGATAATGACATGGCTTTATCTTTTTAGTTAGCATTTTCTTTATGCTCGCTATTTCATCAAACATTGATCGCCAGTGTTTATTATCTGTTTTAGATATTGTCTTGGACTTTTCTTTCTCTTCCCCCTTCTTGACATCGACAAAAGAGTTCTTTAAGTCAACGGTGTCCCTTCGGAGAAGCTTGACTTCATCTATCAAGAGAGCGATCTGTGCAGCAATACTCTGAGATACGAGGTTGGAGGAATTGTGACACTCAGTATCAGCTGAAGCATTTTACGCAAGCGACCGGTTGAAATTGTCAGAAAGTTCTTTGATGAGAGGAGCGATAGAGTTCATCATGGACATTGTAAGCTTGCTGGCATTTCGCATATCAGTTTTGAGAACTGTTTCTATTTGATTGAGCGTGGAAGTGCTTCGCTCTTCCAATCGAGAACAAGAACCCTTTATATCGCTGAGAGAATGTCAAACTGCTTTTCTGAAATCTTTAGCTTCTGGATCACTGTCAGAGTCTGAATCTGATGAATCAGAAGATGAGCGCTCAGGTCCGTGAGAGCTTGAGAGTGCTGGAGCTTTGCCTTTCAATTTGTCTCTAATAATAGGCTCTGCAAGCTGTGCAGCTAAGTCAGCATGAAGCTTTTCTATCGCTGAGTCGAGCGTCTGAGTTGCAGAGTCCATTTGAACAATTTGTTCCTCAAGTGGAACCTCGACTGCTGGAGCGCTGGGGACAAAATCTTGCATATCAGCGTCTGTGGGTTGAACGGCTTCCACAGAAGGAGTTTGTTCTTCTTCTACTGCAACAACTTCAATTTGAGGTGCTGGACTCTCAACAGGTATCACCCAAAATGGCCCAATTATTTCCATTACGTACCTTAAACTAATCAGGTTTGTCTGCGGGATAAAGAATACAGCGTCTGCGCGCTCTTCATTGCTTAGTGCAAGTTGCACTCCTTCTGCCAGATTAACTCCTGAAGTATAAGAATTGTAGAAGTCCAAAATAAATGGCATCAGCGCTTGAGCTGCTTCTTGGTCCACTGGCCTGATTAGCGATATCATCTTGGCCATTTGAACATTCTGTTCACAAAAGAGCACAGGGTGAAGATTGTATCCTCGGAAGTCAGTCAGCCCTGAATAGTGGTTGAAAGTGATGTCCAACGCTTGTGCATTTTCAATCACTGCTCTTCTGTCTCTGTGGAATTCAACAAACTCAACATGCTCATTTGTAACATCGACAAAAATTTCACTTTGACCTGGAAGAAGCAGCTATTTACTTGTGGAGGCTTCTTTGTTCAAATCTGGAAAGATTCGTCGAACAAACGCTTGACGGGGGTGAAACACATAGCGTTCGCCTTGACTGACTAAGGCTAGCTGTTGACGGATGTAGCTCTCGATAGGTTACCTGTATCCTGGCAAATCGCTAACATTTCTGGCAATATGCTGATGTTGATGAAGTAAAAAGGTAGCAAATCCTCGGCGTCTGTATTCCATTCCAAATTCAAAAAGAAATGGATATCTCACGAGTTCTTCAAGGGTATAGAAATGTAAAAAAAACTCTTCAACCCATCTGGCTGTATGCATCCTCCATTGCTTACCAAGCTTATCAGCTTTCTTATGTTCTTTTCTAGCTGCAAGAAACTTGTCAAAGCGTTCAATTTCTTCATCATAATCCTCAGCCCATATTCTTGCAAGGTAGTCTCGGGCTTCATCTTCTATCCACAAGTTGATAGGATTGGGATGTTTAGCAATCACTGGTCCTTTTCCTTTCCATAGTCTAAGAGGTTTAAGGGATAGAGCGTTCTGAGGAGAACGAATGACTTTGGGATAGGCAGAGTATCCGATCCGATTAAGAATTTCTTCGTCTGGATTCTTTGACCAATCACCCGTATGAGGATTCTTGAAGACGATCTTATTCTGGCGCAAGGGATAAAAGGATTCTTCAGAATGACCAGTAAAGTTGAAACGCTTCTCGTCAAATTTTGTCATGTTGATCGCTGGTCGACGAATATACTCAAGTCTAGATTGGAGTCGCTCAAGATTTTAAAGACCTAGATCAGCGAATCGCTCGAAGAATTCAAATGTGGCAGAATTGGATAAATCACGCCTATGGAGAGTGGTTTGAAAGGAGATTTTTGATTCAGCAAGGGTCTGAGTGTCCCGTTCTCTAGCAGGATAATAAAATTCAACATCTGCAGAATATCCATGAGGAAAGAAATCAATGACACGAGGAGGAGACCCGATTGGAGTGGGAGCGAAGGCAATAGATTCTGTCGGGATAGGGGCCACTTCTATCGACCGCTCAGCATGCTCAGTCGCTTCACTGACTGGTGATGTGTCAGCTTCAGGAAGGACATGGGCGACTTCCTTAGCGATATCTACTACTGATTCCATATCCACATTCAACAGGAATCTTGGAAGGTGAAGGTGCATCAGCGTTTGGTGCATCTTGAGCTAATACATGTAAGCGTTTGAGAAAAGAAAGCAAAATTTCTACTACGTAGAATTTTTTTTAAAAAAAATACTACAACGCTTATCCTGAGGACTATCATCTACTTTGTCAGTTGCTTGATCTGTTTCAATAGTTGGTACAATTTCCTCAAGCTCCGGGACCTCTTCCTCAGAATCTAAATCGAGAAGAGAAGTGAGGGGATCAGCACGAATACGTATATTGAAAGACTCACGAGTGTTAAGAGCATTTTGAATATCCGTGTCAACTTCGACTGAAAAAGGTTTTATGCTAGCGTTAGAAAAAGGAAACCTAACGAGGAAAGGATAAACTACTTTGTTTTTCACAAGTACTTACCCTAAAAACGAGCAACCTTCTCAGAAAGAGTAGTGACTCTAGGCTCAGGAAAAGATTCAGGAACAACGTCTGAAAAAGGAGGAGGAACACTCATCGAGTCTTCAAGCGCTGGCTCGAATGGAGCGCTTATTGATGCAGCTAGAGTGGATGAAGGAGTACGCCTGCATGCTTGCGGTACTTTTTCTTCTTCTTCGTTTACACTGAAGATAAACGCTGGAGGGGGAGAGGGTGATTTAGGAGAAGGAGAGGGAGACTTCTGTTTCTTCTTGGGCTCCGACTTCTGCTTCTGCTTCTTTGCTGGCTTTGATTGCTCAGCGACTTTTAAGGTGCTTTTCCGTTTTGGTCGCTTAATCACCACTTCTGATGATGATGATGAAGACGAAGACGCTTGCTCTTCATCATTGCTCCGAACAACTCCTTCGGCAAGAAGTCGCTCAAGCTCGTCTTTAGGAACCTCTGCACCGCCACCTTTCCTTGGCCTTAATAGCTCGCCAATCATTTTCTTTCCATAAAACTTTAGCGCTGGGATCTTCTTTCCAGCGGAGTTGGTGAAACCGCTAGCGCTAAGAATACGACTTAAAATAATCCCGTAAGGATTGGGATTTACCGACTTGGCCATCGCTTGCTTGAAGTGATTAAAAACGTAAAGGGGCCTATTTATCTTCAGTTTGGTCAGACTGGCCACCATCATCTTGTACTGGAGGTTTGAAACTTAATCGAAGCTTCCCTTTCTGCATTCGATCATCTTGGCGCATATATCCCCAAAAACGACATATTCGGCCTTCATGTCGTTTTTCTTGAAGTTAGATTCATAAGCAGCCTCAACTTCATCCTTCTTTATCAGTGTGCGTACTTTTGTAGCATCACCAAGAGTGACATTTTCTACTTCGGCACCATCACTTGGCAAATTTAGTAGAGAAGGAGTGAGGACGAAGGTCTCACGGGCAAAGGGAAAGACGCAGGAAATGGAGTTTTCGTCGTCGGAGATTTTTGCATTCTTCCTCAAAGTAGTTGAAAACGGTAGTTATCATATCGCGTAAACCAGACTCTTGGACAAGTGGAAGAACAGTCCAGAGAAGGAGGTTCTGGTTATCGAATAGATAGTCCCAGTTAACAAGAAAACCGACGTTAACAGTGACTGGTTTCTTAGATTTGGAAGATTTTTTTGCAGCAGATTTTGAAATTTTGGGTGCCATTGATGCATTGAAAAAGTTTGGTAGAGGAGAGAAAAGATATGTTCTTTTTGCCTTAGAGAGAGAGAACTTTTACAGTAGAAGAGATTTGAAAGCGATAAAGTTTTACTGTAAAGGTTGTGAAGGGTTTAAATAGGAGGCAAAAAGTAACTCCTCAACTGGTAGATGAAAGACACGTGTACAGAAATTAATTTTGAAAATAATAAAAATAAAATCTGAGCCGTTTACTCATAAATACGAATGTCAAAAAGTGCTGTAAATATTGTAACAACTGTGAAATATAAAATTGGAAATCCGGGGTTACTAAAAAAAACATTTGAAAAATTTGAAATGTTCAGTGTGAAATACTCGCGCCTGATAGTACACTGACACGTACTCAGACTAGTGTAGTAACTGAACCGCCTTGTTTTTTTAGATAGGAACCATTAACCGTCGGTTTGATTTGATAGGCACATGTGAACAGTTGTCAAATCTAATCTTTTGGACTTATCCACACGCTACTTTCAGCGATGAAATCTATGCATGAATTTTCGAAAAGAATTACTTAGCGTTAAATTGGGAATCTTTTTAACGCTGAAGTCTTTTTGAGAAACACAACTTAATTTCTTAAAGATTAAGGGTAAAATCAATCGCTTGGATTAATAAAAAAAGTTCATTTATTAGAGATTGATTTTGTCATGCATAATAGATATGCGCTAGTGATCAATGCATAAATTTTCAAAATCAATTTTGATCACAGTCGCTTATGAATTGAGATAAGTATAATTTTAAAGTTCCCCCTCAAATTAATAACTCATTTCAATTTGAAAAATGATTTGGATATAATCATAAGGTGGATCCCCCCTAAATTATATACCTATAAAATATGTTGTTGTATGATTTAAGCGTTTAAATCAATCATACCTAATTCACTTCTCAAAGTGAGAAAGTGTTGTTCGTTGAGCGCTTTGGTGAAGATATCTGTCAATTGTTTGTTAGTACCAATGAAGTGCATGGAGATATCTTTCTTTTAAACGTGGTCACGCAAGAAATGGTATCGAATATCAATGTGTTTAGTTCTAGAATAAAGGACTGGATTTTGGGTCATAGCTAAAGCGCTTTGGTTATTCCTTTGCGCCTTTTCTTTTAAATAACTCTTAAATTATAAAAGTGTTATAAGAGTTAAAAGTCTTGACATCATCAAAAAGGGGGAAATTGTTAGGAAATTTCATGTTAGATGTTTTGATGATGACAAGATAGGATTTAATGTTAGACCCCAAAAATACAATGTAAGTTTCCGGTTTTTCATAGATTGATGTATAAGCGTTTGAAAGTTGTAATTTATTTCTTAGTCTTGTAATTTTTCTCTTTATAGAATTTAGACTAACTCTTAGTGACTGAATCGCTAGTAGAATTCTAGGTGAGTCTATTAGAGAAGAAGTTGAAGACCAGCGTCTGAAGTCAACCAGAGATAAAGATTTTCTTCTTAGCGTCCGTAAACGCTAAAAGACCTCATTTCAGGGTTTATGGATCAAGCGCTCAAAATCTCTCAAGCGACTTATGTTAGATTCACCTGAAATAAATCCTCAAGTCATGAACGACTTAAATGCAATCATTCAACGAACATTTACTTCCAACGGGAAATAAATTCAAATTGCATTAAATGCTTGATAAGAGCATTAAATGTGATAAGCCACTGTGACTTGTGGACAAGCCACCTTTTGACCAGATTGTCAGAAATCTCAGAGTTTCAGTTGCTCCCGTCCAATTGGCTTCAGCGAATTTTCAGGAATGTCAGACTTTAGGTAAACTCACATGCTGCGTGAAAGGCACGCTCCTACATGTGTCCAACAGACAGATTCCAAGAAATTGCCTATAAATACCTTACCCCAGCAAACCCTAAACAAACACAATATACAAGATACGTACGAAAAAGAGAAGAGAAATTATCGCCAAAAATCTTACGTACATTTTTTGGGAAAAAGCTTAGAAATTCCATAGCCAAATCTTTCAAGCTTTTTATCTACATTCTAGACAGTCTCAAATATCTCAAACATCTTCCAAAGAAGAAACCCAAATTCCAACTGAGATATTCCAAGTTGTTTGATCTTTTAAAAAACAAACAAAATCCTAGTGACAAACCTCAACCTTTCATCTGAACCCATTCAGGCAGTATTTCTGAGTGAGAGAAGCTTGAAGAAGACGATCTTCATTGGTGCTGAAGTTTGTGTAATCAAGGAGCCTAAGATCATTTTCACCCTTTACTATCTTGTAGAAGATTCTGTGTGATTCTTTGAAAATCAACCTAGTAAATTCCTCCGAGTGAAAAAGGAGAAGAAGGACGTAGCTGGGATTACACCACGCAGTGAACCTTATACATCTTGTGTTAGTTATCTTTATTGTCTTATTATTATTATTACATCATTTATCTTTGAAAGAGACAAGTTAAAGTGCAAAGCGATTAAATTAACTAAAAGAACGCTAAAAACTCATTTCCGATGTGCTAACCCTGATTAAGCGATCTAAGCGTTGCCCTACTTTGGTAAACTGCTAAAATTACTAAGTCTAAGTTAACTTTCCTGATGCGTCTGACCCAAGCGCTCAGTTATCCAAGCGTTCAAACCTTTAAAGTGATACGAAATTTTTGAAGTCAAAAAAGACTTGAGGGTCTATTCAACCCCCCCCCCCTTCTAGACCCTTTCGTATGCGACTTGGGACCACCACCAAGCATAACTACTTGTTTAGATCCTTTTCAAACATAGTTGCTTTAGATTTTTTTTTAAAAAAAATAGCACTTTGCTAAAGTTCCCAAACTGACTGAGTCAAATTTTGACACATGAAAAGTCAAAGCATTTACATATCTATGTTCATGTGATGATGACATGTGTGATATTATTTCAGATGGGCCAATCAAAATATATAAAGTTATCACAAGAGCCCCTGGAGCCACGGAAGACACTCCGGATGGTTACGTTGAAAAACCGAAGCAAAAATGGTCTCCAGATGAGCGTCGAAGAGCAAATTTGGACAATGTTGGTCGGAATGCTCTATATACGGCTATTGGTGATAATGACAACCTATTTAACAAGATCAAATCGTGCAAAACCACAAAAGAAATATCGGATAAGTTGGCTACAATTTGTGGTGGTTCAGCTCAGATTAAAGAGAACAAACTTTCCATTGCAAAGGAAAAGTTTAATGGATTTAAGATGTTACCCAATGAAACTTTAGAGCAATTAGACATAAGATTTACAGCTCTGGTTACATAACTCACATCGTTGGGAGTGGATTTACATAATCGGGAAATGGTGGTAAAGATCTTTAGAAGTTTACCAAGTAAATTCTTGATGAAGACAACTGCTATGAGAGAATCAAATATGTTGGATCTTCTAACTCCAGAAGACGCCTTTTCAGAGCTCAAAGCATTTGAGTTTGAGTTGAATTCTGCAAGTGATGTTGTGAGTAATCCGGTGATTGAATCTGGAGTGCGTATAGCATCAATCAAAGGCAAATCGGGTAATAAAGGAAAGAATTTAGTTATCAATGAGGAAGAGAAGTTGGCTTTGCTGAATAGATTCAGAAAGTTCTTGAGATATGAAAAGAAAGGAAAAGGTTTCAATAATCAAGGACAAAGTTCATATCAAGCGCCTTCTCCGGTGCAACAACAGTTTCAAGCACCTCAGTATTCTGTTCCTTCACCCCAAGCGCCTGCTTAATACCAAGCGTCTACTCAAAATCTCTCAGCTCCAGTGGTCTCAAAACAACACATTGCAAGGTTAACAAATGAACAAAAGATGAAAACTAATCTTTGTTATAATTGCAGGAAACAATGGCACTACCAGGTAAATTGCCCTTATCCAAATGTATCCAAGCCCTCAAGGCAGGATTACTTGGATAGAAACCAATTCAGGAGCAACCTTCGTCAACAAGGTTTGCTAGCTGAATCAGAACCGGCATCCATACCTGAAGATTTAGAATCATCAGAGGAGAGTAGTGATGATGATGAGCCATTAGATGACTCAACGCTCATATGTCTTATGGCCAGAGATGATGAAGCGTCCCCTGAGGTAATCAATGAATTATCTATTCCTCTCTCTTATGATGAATTACTTGACAAAGTCAAAGAATTCTACAATGAATGTTAAGAAGGTGCTAAAATATATCAAAACGATCTCGCTGTTATCTCATCACTCACAAGAGATAAAGTAACGCTCAAAGAAGAGTTTAAAGTTCAGCAACAATGCATTGAGAAGAACCAATCACTTGAGAGTGAGATTATTCAATTAAAAAGCGATCTTGATATTATAGTCAAGAGAGAAGCTGATTTGATCGCTAGGCTTGCTAAATCAGAGCAGCTCATCTCATCATTATCAAAAGCTTCTAGAAAGTTAGATAATGTGACCGAAGTAACTAGATTATTTGGTGAAAAGACCGGTTTAGGATGCGATATAATCTATAAGCAACCTAATAAATCTAATGTTACGACGAACAACAAAGGAAAGGGTGTTATCTTTGTTGAGAAAGGTTCAAATGATTCAGGCAATGGTAAGGCTAAGGCAAATGATTCACAAAATGAAGGCAAATGATTCAGGCAAGGTCCAACACAAAATGAACCTATTGACAATGGTAAGAGGCCAAATGAGAAAGCCAAAGCTGACTCAGGCAAGGGTAAGGCTAAAGCAAATGATTCACAAAGACGGGTCTATCCAAACACTCAAAAGGCTAAAGATAAGTCTGACCACTGTGAATCATGCGCTGAGCGTCTAGGACCAAAAGTGCAACCCAAGCCAGCGCCAAGGAAATACCAGCGTCAATATCCAAGACAGTCAAGATCATATTATCGATACTATGATGATTATGATTATGACTACTATTATACACCCAAAAAGCACACACAACACGATGTGAAACCCAAAAAGGCCAATATTCCTACAATGAAGACTAGGCAAATATGGGTTCCTAAAGTTCTAATTCAAACTAACAATGTTACTAATGTTAAAGGACCCAAGCAACAATGGGTACCTGAACAAAAATAGAACTTCTCTTTTGATTGCAGGTACCTAGAGCTAGAGCCGATACATCTGTGTGGTACTTCGATAGTGGATCGTCAAGGTACATGACTGGTTCCAAAGATCTTCTGATCAACTATCGAGCTACCAATGGTCCTCAGGTTGTATTTGGTGACAACTCCAAAGATAAAACCAAAGGTATAGGTATTGTGCATAGGGGAAACATCATGATAAGTGATGTTTATTATGTTCAGGGTCTAAGGCACAATTTATTAAGCATAAGTCAATTTTGTGATAAAGGCTTTGAAGTCATATTCTCAAGCAACTCTTGCTATATAAATGAAGCTAAGACTAAGTCTACTAAATTGAAGGGTAAAAGAACTAATAACGTATATTTGGTAGATTGGGGTTCAACAGTTGATAACAACCCAACATGCTTTGTTGCTAAAAATGAATGTAAAATGGGTTGGTTATCGCATAGAAAAATGAATCACCTCAACTTTAAAACAATCTCTCATCTTATAAGTCAAAATCTTGTAGAGGGATTACCAAATGGACCATTTCATAAGGATCGCCTTTGTGACGCTTATCAAATGGGTAAACAAGCTAAGTCATCGTTCAAGAGAAAACCTCATCTATCTACCTCTAGAATACTTAAACTACTTCACATGGATTTGTTTGGACCTGTTCAAATGATCAGTGTACGCGATAAAAAGTATACTTCGGTGATGGTAGATGATTTCTCTCGATTTACTTGGGTGGAATTTCTTTCATCCAAAGATGAGACATGTGACAAGTTAACAACGCTTATTCGACAACTTCAAATATTGAAAAATCTCAAAATTGCAAGATTAAGAAGTGATCACGGTACTGAGTTTACTAACAAGATTGTTGAGAAGTTTTGTGCAGAGTATTCTGCACCCAGAACTCCCCAACAAAATGGTGTTGCTGAGCGCCGGAACCGAACGCTCAAGGAAGCCGCTAGGCCAATGTTAGCAGAATCCAAGCTTGCTCCCAGGTTTTGGGCCGAAGCGATCAACACTGCATGTTACACTCAAAACCGTTGCATGATCAACAAACAGCATGGGAAAACTCCATATGAGCTATGGAAGGGACGTAAGCCAAATGTTTCATACTTTCACGACTTTGGTTCTAAATGCTTTATCCATAATAATGGATCCCAAAGCTTAAAGATATTTGATCCTAAAGGGGATGAGGGAATCTTTCTAGGCTACGCCAAGAATGAAAAGAATTTTCGCATCCTAAATAAGATCAAATCGAAGGTTCAAGAATCTATTCATGTTGTTTTTGATGATGCTAACCAAGAACCGAGTAAGGTTAATGTGAATGATGTAGGAGTTGAAGATATATGTCATCAAGCGTCTAAGATCACCATTAACGATGACAATGACGACGATGATGAGATCTCAGTGCCACCTCCTAAGATTACTCGTGAGGTTACTATGGATGATTATGTAAGAAATGTTGATGATCATGAAGAGGGTGATCATCAAAAGCAAACAAGGATTTGTGAACTTGAAGCACCTACGCAAGAGGATAGTCAAGCGTCTGATCGTCAAGTGCCTGTTCAACCTCTTAACCCTTTCCAACCAGATAGACTATGGCTGCGTGATCATCCACCTGAGCAGATTATTGGAGATATTGGAGCGTCTATTAGAACTAGAGCCGCTATGTTCAATGAGGCTATGTTCACAAGCTTTCTATATCAAATCGAACATAAGAAAGTGGATGAAGCGCTAAGTGATCCAAGTCGGATTGAAGCCATGCAAGAAGAGCTTAATCAGTTTGAACGAAATAAGGTTTGGACGCTAGTACCAAGGCCAACTCACCAAGGAGTTATTGGGACTAGATGGGTTTATAGAAACAAGATGGATGAGAATGGCATTGTGATAACGAACAAGGCCAGACTCGTAGCTGAAAGGTATTGCCAAGAAGAGGGTATTGATTTTGATGAAACATACGCTCCTGTCGCCCGTCTTGAAGCAATCCGCATGTTTCGAGCATATGTAGCGTTCAACAAGTTCATGGTGTATCAGATGGACGTGAAGAGTGCTTTCCTGAATGGTAAACTCCAAGAAGAAGTATATGTGGAGCAACCACCGGGATTCATCAACAATCATAATAAGGGTATGGTTTACAAGCTAGACAAAGCACTTTATGGGCTTAAGCAAGCACCCCGAGCATGGTATGACACTCTCTCTATCTTCCTTATTGGTAAAGGCTTTTCAAAAGGCAACGTTGATACAACGTTATTTAAAATTACCAATAACGAAGATACCCTCTTAGTCCAAATTTATGTTGATGATATTATATTTGGTTCTACTAACAAGCATCTGTGTGAGAAATTTTCGAAAATGATGCAAGAACAATTTGAAATGAGCCTGATGGATGAATTAACTTTTTTCTTAGGATTACAAGTTAAACAACTCCCTAATGGGATATTTATTAACCAAGCTAAATATACAAGAGATATGATTAAGAAATTTGGTATGGAAAATGCATCATATTCAAAACTTCCAATGAGCCAAACGCTTAAGTTAGATAAAGATGAAAGTGGAAAGAAAGTTGATATCACTAATTATAGAGGTATCATTGGATCACTTCTTTATCTCAGTGCTGGTAGACCTGATATTATGTTTTCGGTATGCCTGTGTGCACGATTTCAAGCTGATCCTAAAGAGTCACACTTAAGTGCTGCCAAGAAGATCCTTAAATACCTAAAAGGCACACAAAATGTGGGCTTATGGTATCCAAGGGACTCTCCTTTTGAACTAATTGGTTACTCAGATGCAGATTTTACAGGATGCAAAATAGATCGTAAGAGTACTAGTGGCACATGTCAATTTCTAGGTGATAGGTTAGTTTCATGGCATAGTAAGAAACAACAATCCATAGCTACCTCCACAGCCGAAGCTGAGTATGTAGCTGCAGGAAGTTGTTGTGCACAAGTGTTATGGATGACGCAACAACTTAGAGATTATGGAATAATCCTAGGACCAACCGCCATTCATTGTGATAACCAAAGCGCTCTAGCCATGACTCAAAACCCTGTTCTTCATTCCATAACCAAACACATTGACATTGGATACCATTTTCTTCGTGACCACGTTCAAAAGAAAGATATCACCATGCACTTCATTGGAACTGACAAACAATTGGCAGATATCTTCACCAAAGCGCTCAACTTTGAGAAGTGAATTTGGTATGATTGATTTAAACGCTTAATCATTCTGCATCATACTTTATTAGACATATAATTTAGGGGGAATCCACTTGATTTATGTCTAAAAGAATGTTTTTTTTGGTACAAGCTATCAAATTTAGGGGGAACCTTAAAGTTGTACTTGACCATAACTGCAAGCGTCAATGATCAAAATTTTAAGATGCATGATCGTCAACGCTCAGTATTACTTATGCATAAAATATTGGATGCTCAAACATAAAAAGACTTTTCAATCCTAAGCGTCTAATTTTCTAATGTATATCAACTAGTGGTATTAGTTAAGCGTTGAACCAATTCCATTCAACACTTAATATAAAAATGTTTTTTTTAAGAAAAAGTCATGCATAAATTTTACAAGCTATTTGAAGTAGTGGGTACACTCAAAAGTTTATTTTGCACTCTACTCGCACGCTTCTATCACATCAAATTGGCGGCTAATCAAAGCTTTTAAAATGACGGTTCAGAGATAGCACGTGTTTGTGTACGTGTCAGTGTACCATCAGGCGCGTATGCTACATTCTGAAAATGCCAAACGTTTTTTTTTTAATTTTAACTCGGATGTCAAATCTTTATATATAGGAATTACCAAATGTAACTTCTCTCTCTTACACAAAACTCGCGTCCGCAGTTAATGAATTTATGGCTGAGATTAAAATAACTTTACACGTGTTTAAATCTTGAAGAGATGAGAGAACACAAGTTTCAAAATCTCTTTACTGTGTCATTCAAAACAATCTCTGCAGAAAAATCATTCACTATTCTCAAAATTTCTACAAATTTTCTCTCTCAAAAGAAAATCTCAGTTCACTCTATTTTCAAAAATGGCACCAAAGAAAGCTTCGTCTACTTCTGCCGAGCCTATCATCAAGGTTACTGAAGGCCTTGTTGTCGACTGGAAATTCCTGTATGATCAACCTCAGATCAACCTGCATGACATGATGGACACTATTACAAAGGCCGAGCTTAAAAATTTCTTAACACAATATTCATATTTCTTTCCGACGGAGGTTGATACTTTCTGGAGAACTGCTAAACTCTCGGAGGACAAGAAGTCTATCTCTTGTCTTCTGCCTATGACCAAGAAGGAGGCACCTAGGGAATTTTAGTTGTCTGCTGCATCCATTGGCACGAACTTCAACCTTCCCAATGAGGGTGATGCACTGGACAGTATTACTCTGGCACAAATCAAGGGCGCATGGACGATTATGAGGGCCTATGATGGTGTACCCTACACCCAGTACTTTGAAAAGAAAGATATGGTATCACAATACCGTCTGTTGGCTGAATTCTGCAGCAAGATTATTGAATGCATAGTGGGCACTTTTGATAGGGTCAACCCAATGCAATTTCAGATGATGACAATGATACTCCTCTCTATTCAAATCAACTGGAGTGAGTACATCTTTGGAAGGTTTAGGGACTGTCTGAACACCTCAAATAAACCGTATGGGCTTGTCTTGAGTGACTTTCTGTACAAATCAGACTGTCTTTACTCATCTGGTCTCTCCTTGAATAAGACCAAGTTTTTGGGAAAAAGGATTCTGACCAATCTATTTAATCCTCCCAAAGTTGGTGGTGCTGCTAAACCACTTTCTAAGTGTCAGATTGTACGTGAAGCGTCTAATGAAGAGGCTGAGCGTCCTGTTCAAGAGAAAACCGTGAAGCGTCCGGCTACTACCAAGAAGAGGGCTCCTAGAAAGCCCAAGGCACAAGCTGTTCCTGCTCCTCAAAAAGATGATGAGGAAACTGATGAGGATGCACAGGACAAGTTACCTCTCAAGTGGAAGAAGCTGGAAGGAATTATTAAACAAATTGAATTTGATGAACCAACTGCTGCTCCTCCCGCTCAAGCGCTCAAACTCGTTGAAGGATTCAACGTGAAGAAAATTTTCAAGCGTTCCAGAACTAGCAAACGTCGAGTTGCTCCTGGTCCTGAAGAGCCTGAGACTGTTGAGCTAAGCGCTCAAGTTGCTGTTGAGCCAAGCGCTCAAAGTATTGCTGATGAGACAAGTTCTCAGGGTAAGTTTATTTCTTCCCACAACATTTCTATTCCTACATCTGTAGAAGATCCTGCTCTTATAGAGGATAGTTCATGTGTTACAGCTTTAGTTCCAGCTGCTGCTGAAGCAACAACCGACGTCAACCTAGATGTTGAGATGATAGAAGTTGTGGCTATTGCCAAAGACATTGCCGCAGAAGTTGCTGTAATTGAAACTGAGGAACCTGCTCCCAAAGAGGTTCAAACATCAATTCCTGTTTTGGCTATAACAGAGGCACGCTCAGCAGGTCAGAGAGTTGTTGAAGACGTTACAAAGCCAAGGCACTTCTTCCAACTAGACACGCTGAAGACAATTGATCATTCAATCAACTACATGCCCCCTCGAAGAAGATTTCATTCCTGCAGGCTATAATGAAGAAAAATATATTGCTGCTGAGAATGAGATTGCCTTGCTGATTGATATCGACAATAAAATCAAGGATATAGTGTTTAACACTAAGATGACAGAAATTGAGAGGAAGTACTATCTGGCCATTCAACTAAGAAAAACTCCTGGTCAAATACCGTCCTCTCTCATTCTTCAACAAGATAGACAAGGAGGAACAACTCCTAGATGTGATGTGGATCTGGCATATTACCTCGACTATGGCCACAACAAGCCTACACCTTTTGCTCTAAGAGACTACAATATTCGTGTGTATGAACCACTTCGCCCTAGCTTTCTCAATCCATCAGAGGCAGTCTTGAACAGAGAAGGCTACACACACTTTCCTCATATTGCTAATAGTCCTGAAAATCTAACTTTGGTCAATCCACTCCGCCTATGGAAGAATATAGCAGTTCATGCCGGTGAGCGTCTCGAATCTCTCACATATTTGATCCAGATTGAAGCTGATGCATATTTTGATAGCGTCTGGAATGCTAACTATCAGACTAATAGATATCGCTTTGAATCTATCAGAGATATTCACCATGAAGGCACTAGAGCTATTGTCAACGCTGGCACAGACTACTGTATGAACGAAGTAAATTGGTGGTGCTGCTAAACCACTTTCTAAGTGTCAGACTGTACGTGAAGCGTCTAATGAAGAGGCTGAGCGTCCTGTTCAAGAGAAAACCGTGAAGCGTCCGGCTACTACCAAGAAGAGGGCTCCTAGAAAGCCCAAGGCACAAGCTGTTCCTGCTCCTCAAAAAGATGATGAGGAAACTGATGAGGATGCACAGGACAAGTTACCTCTCAAGTGGAAGAAGCTGGAAGGAATTATTAAACAAATTGAATTGGATGAACCAACTGCTGCTCCTCCCGCTCAAGCGCTCAAACTCGTTGAAGGATTCAACGTGAAGAAAATTTTCAAGCGTTCCAGAACAAGCAAACGTCGAGTTGCTCCTGTTCCTGAAGAGCCTGAGACTGTTGAGCTAAGCGCTCAAGTTGCTGTTGAGCCAAGCGCTCAAAGTATTGCTGATGAGACAAGTTCTCAGGGTAAGTTTATTTCTTCCCACAACATTTCTATTCCTACATCTGTAGAAGATCCTGCTCTTATAGAGGATAGTTCATGTGTTACAGCTTTAGTTCCAGCTGCTGCTGAAGCAACAACCGACGTCAACCTTGATGTTGAGATGATAGAAGTTGTGGCTATTGCCAAAGACATTGCCGCAGAAGTTGCTGTAATTGAAACTGAGGAACCTGCTCCCAAAGAGGTTCAAACATCAATTCCTGTTTTGGCTATAACAGAGGCACGCTCAGCAGGTCAGAGAGTTGTTGAAGACGTTACAAAGCCAAGGCACTTCTTCCAACTAGACACGCTGAAGACAATTGATCATTCAATCAACTACATGCCCCCTCGAAGAAGATTTCATTCCTGCAGGCTATAATGAAGAAAAATATATTGCTGCTGAGAATGAGATTGCCCTGCTGATTGATATCGACAATAAAATCAAGGATATAGTGTTTAACACTAAGATGACAGAAATTGAGAGGAGGTACTATCTGGCCATTCAACTAAAAAAAACTCCTGGTCAAATACCGTCCTCTCTCATTCTTCAACAAGATAGACAAGGAGGAACAACTCCTATATGTGATGTGGATCTGGCATATTACCTCGACTATGGCCACAACAAGCCTACAACTTTTGCTCTAAGAGACTACAATATTCGTGTGTATGAACCACTTCGCCCTAGCTTTCTCAATCCATCAGAGGCAGTCTTGAACAGAGAAGGCTACACACACTTTCCTCATATTGCCAATAGTCCTGAAAATCTAACTTTGGTCAATCCACTCCGCCTATGGAAGAATATAGCAGTTCATGCCGGTGAGCGTCTCGAATCTCTCACAGATTTGATCCAGATTGAAGTTGATGCATATTTTGATAGCGTCTGGAATGCTAACTATCAGACTAATAGATATCGCTTTGAATCTATCAGAGATATTCACCATGAAGGCACTAGAGCTATTGTCAACGCTGGCACAGACTACTGTATGAACGAAGTAAATTGGGTTGAAGCGTATATGGGTCATCAATATACCTTCACAGAGTTAGTTCAAGCTCCCCATTTATTTGGCGTAGGCATGCATGACAAGAAGCGTCATTTCGCCAAGTATTGCCTGAAGAAGCGTCAACAGAGAGTTGGACCTGTTCTTAAGCTCCCAATCATTAGACATCAGATTGAGCAATGTCTGCATCAAGAGCTTCACAGATTGTCCATTACTCTTGTACGTTTCAACACTCAAGCATCTACCAGTGGCAGTACTCACATTACTAACTTAAATTTCGCTCCAAGCCACTGCGAAGATAACTTTAACTTGATGGTGAAGATTATGACTCCCTTTTCTCATTTTGACAAAATCTTCACTGCCAATCTCAGACAATCGAACGGTTCAGTAATTAATTCATTTCGAGGATATCTGCTGCTCCCTTCTATCCGCAAAGAGGTGCTCAGTCATTATGAGTTTGTCTTCTCACTGCTAGAATGAAATCAGGAGCTGGCTCAAGCGATCTATCCATATTTAGAAGAGTACTATGCTGCTTGTGCGCCTGAAGATCAGCGTCTCAAGTCTTTTCCCTCTGACTTCTTGATTGGATTTTCCAGAAATTACTCCCCAGATTCAATTTTCTCTATCTGTCAAGCGCAGTCCAAAGTCTTTCCGCATCATGTGCTTGATATCATTGGTCCCATGCACATCAGGGCCATTGATAGTCCCTTTCACACATTCATTTCCGGTACTTGCATTTTTAGAACCAGACTCCCTGAATTTTTGGAAGCTGCGTCCACTTCTTATACCAATTTAGCAAATTGGAATTTCCAATTCGATGACTTTCGCCAAACAGAGTCAGCGCTTGACGAAGCGCCTGCTAAGTCAGTTGAAGCGTCGTCCCCTTCTGAAGTTGTAAGGATAAAAAAACTCATCAAAGCGACCGGTGAAATTAAATCGCTTCTCGTCAAATTCTATTCTGTTGAATGCTGGTCTTCGGATATACTCAAGTCGAGATTGAAGACGTTCCAGAGTGTAGAACCCAAGGTCGGCGAATCGCTCGAAGAATTCAAATTTATAAGTGTTTGAAATATCAGACCGATGAAGAGTGGTTTAAAAACTGATTCCTGATTCAGCAAAGGTCTGAGTGTCTCGTTCTCTAGCGGCATAATAAAATTCGACTTTGGAAGAGTATTCGCGAGGAAAGAAATCGATGACATGAGGAGGAGAACCAGTTGGAGTAGGAACAAAGGCAATTTCTTCTTGTGGAATTGGGGCCACTTCTATCGACCGCTCAGCATGTTCAGTCGCTTCACTGACTGGTGATGTTTCAGCGTCAGGAAGGACTTGAGCTACTTCCTTAGCGATATCCACAATAGTTGCCATATCCACATCTACTTCAATGGGAACCTCTGAAGGTGGAGGAGCATCAGCGTCTGGTGCATCTTGAGCTGATACATGTAAGCGTTTGAGAAAAGCATGCAAGATTTCGACGAAGTAGAAATTACAAATAAGAGACTACAACGCTTACCCTGAGGATTATCATCGACTGTCTCAGTTGCTTGATCTGTTTCTATTGTTGGTACAATTTCTTCAGGCTCCGGAACAACTTCTTCCGGATCTAAATCGAGAAAAGAGGTAATAGGATTAACACGGATGGGGATATGCAAATCCTCAAGAGTGTTAAGAACAGTCTGAATGTTTGCTTCACACTCGGCTGAAAAGGATTTTATCCTAGCGTTAGGAACTGGAAACTAACGAGGAAAGGATAAATGACGTTGCTTAGCACAAGTACTTACCCCGAACACGAGAAAGCCTTTCAGATTGAGCATAGGCTTTAGGATCTGAGCTGATTTCTGGAACAGCATCAGAAGGAGGTGGAACACTCGCTGGTTCTTCAAGCGCTGGCTCTGTTGGAGCGCTTGTCGATGCAGCTGGAGTGGATGAAGGAGTACGCCTTCGGTCAAGCGGTACTTCTTCTACCTCTTCGTCTTCTTCTGGAGAGATGATGAAGGCAGGTGGAGTAGAGGGAGATTTAGGAGAAGGAGAAGGAGACTTTTGTTTCTTCTTGGGCTCCGGCTTCTGCTTCTGCTTCTATGCTGGCTTAACTGGCTCAGCGATCTTTCGTTTGGGTCGCTTAACCACCACCTCTTCTTCCGATGAAGATGATGATGAAGACGAAGACGCTTGCTCTTCATCATCGCTGCGAACAACTCCTTTGGCAAGAAGTCGCTCACGCTCATCTTTGGGAACCGCTGCACCACCAAGCTTCCTTGGCCTTAGTAGCTCGCTGATAATTTTCTTTCCGTAAAATTTGAGCGATGGGATCTTCTTTCTAGTGGAATTGGTGTAACCGCTAGCGCTAAGAATTTGAATTAAAATAATCCCGTAAGGCATGGGATTAACTGACTTGACCATCACTGCCTTGAAGCGATTAAAAACGTAAAGCGACCAATTTATCTTCAGTTTGGTCAGAATGGCCACCATCATCTTGTATTGAAGGTTTGTAACCTTATTGAAGCTTCCCTTTCTGCATTCGATCATTTTGGCGCATATGTCCACGAGAATGACATATTCACTCTTCATGTCGTTTTTCTTGATATTGGGTTCATAGGTAGCTTCAACTTCTTCTTTCTTGATCAATGCCCAGACCTTGGTAGCATCTCCAAGAGTAACGGATTCAACTTTGTCACCATCATTTGATAAGTTCAGTAAAGATGAAATCAGAGAAGGAGTGAGAATGAAGGTCTCACGGGCAAAAGGAAAGACGCAAGAAATGGAGTTTCCATCGTCGGAGATTTTTGCATTCTTGAAGAAGAATAGGGTTTCTTCCTCAAAGAAGTTGAAAATAGTGGTTAGCATATCATATAAACTAGACTCGTGGATGAGTGGAAGAACAGTCCTAAGAGGGAAATTCTGGTTATTGAATAGATAATCCCAGTTAACAAGAAATCCGGCATTAATAGTGATTGGTTTCTCTGGTTTGGAAGATTTTTCGGAAGCAGATTTTGAAGACTTCGGTGCCATTGATGAACTAAAGAAAAACTTCGTTTGAGGAGAGAAAGATATTATTTTTGCCTTTAGAGAGAAATAGCTTTTACAGTAGAGGAATTTGGAAGTGATAAAGTTTTACTGTAAGGGTTTTGAAGGGTTTAAATAGGAGGCAAAAGGTAACGCCTCAACTGGTAGATGAGTGACACATGTACAGAAGTTAATGACAAAAAGAAATCTGAGCCTTTTACACATAAATACAGATGTCAAAAAGTGTGGTAAAATAGGTTAACTGCTGTGGAATATAAAGCTTTTCGGATCCGCAGTTACTTTTTGAAAAACGTTTAAATTTTAAAATTTTCAGGTATTTAAGGATTCTCTTGGTAGCATTTAAGTGTGACTCTCTAGGATCAGCTTGAAAGCGTGCACACATGCATACCGAAAACAGAATATCAGGTGTACTAGCGGTAAGATAGAGGAGTGATCCAATGATACCTCTATAGTTAGTGATATCAATCTTCTTTCAACTTTCATCTTTATCTAACTTAAGCGTTTGGCTCATTGGAATTTCGGAAGATGATGCATTTTCCATACCAAATTTCTTAATCATATCTCTTGTATATTTAGCTTGGTTTATAAATATTCCATTAGGGAGTTGTTTAACTTGTAATCCTAAGAAGAAAGTTAATTCACCCATCATGCTCATTTCAAATTGTTCTTGCATCATTTTCGAAAATTTCTCACACAATCGCTTATTAGTAGAACCAAATATAATATCATCAACATAAATTTGGACTAAGAGAATATCTTCATTATGGGTAATTTTAAATAACATTGTATCAACGCTGCCTTTTGAAAAGCCTTTACCTATAAGGAAGATAGAGAGAGTGTCATACCATGATCTTGGTGCTTGTTTCAGGCCATAGAGTGCCTTATCCAATTTGTAGACCATACTTTTGCCATAGTTGTTGATAAATCCTGGAGGATGCTCCACATAGACTTCTTCTTGGAGTTTACCATTCAGGAAAGCACTCTTCACGTCCATTTGGTGTACTATGAACTTGTTGAATGCGGCAAATGCTAGGAACATCCTAATCGCTTTAAGACGGGCTACTGGGGCATACATCTCATCAAAATCAATACCCTCTTCTTGACAATATCCCTGAGCAACTAATCTGGCTTTGTTTCTTATTACAATGCCATCTTCATCCATCTTGTTCCTAAAATCCCATCTACTCCCAATAACTCCTTGGTGAGTTGGTCTTAGTACTAGCGTCCAAACCTTGCTTCTCTCAAATTGGTTAAGCTCTTCTTGCATTGCTTCTACCCAACTTGAATCACTAAGCGCTTCATCCACTTTCTTTGGTTCCATTTGAGATAGGAAGCTTGCGAACATGGCCTCATTAATTGTAGCGGACCTAGTTCTAACAGGTGCTTCAATATCTCCAATTACTAGCTCTGGTGGATGGTCTCTAAGCCATTTTCGGTCTGGTTGGAACGGGTTGAGAGACTCTTGGTTATCAATCGATTGACCATCATTTGTCTCTTGCGCAGTCGCAGCATCTTTCACAGTTCTAATTTGCTCTTGATGATCATTCTTTTCATGATCATCAGCTATTCTGACAGTATCATCATTTGTAATCTCACGAGTAACTTTAGGAATAGACACACGAATGTCATCATCTTCGTCATCACTGTCATCACCAAGATTGATTTGTGACGCTTGTTGGGTGAGATCTTATATTCCTACATCATCAGGATTAACCTTACTCGGTTCTTGGTTAGCATCATCAAACACAACATGAATGGATTCTTCATCCTTCGATTTGATCTTATTTAGGATGCGAAAACTCTTCCCATTCTTGGCATAGCCTAGAAAGATTCCCTCATCTGCTTTGGGATCAAATGTCTTTAGGCTTTGGGATCCATTGTTATGAATGAAACATTTTGAACCAAATATATGAAAATATTAAACGTTAGGCTTACGTCCCTTCCACAACTCATATGGAGTCTTCTCATGTTGCTTGTTGATCATACACCGGTTCTGAGTGTAGCAAGCGGTATTGATGGCTTCGGCCCAAAACCTCTGAGGCAGCTTAGACTCTGCAAGCATCGTCCTAGCAGCTTCTTTAAGCGTTCTGTTCCGTCACTCGGCGACTCCATTTTGTTGAGGTGTTCTAAGGGCAGAATACTCATGAAGTATTCCATAGTCTGTACAAAACTTCTCAACAAATTGGTTAGTAAATTCAGTTCCTCTATCGCTTCTAATTCCTGTCACCTTTAAATCTTTATAAGTTTGTAATTGACGAATTAGAGATGTGAGCTTGATCTAGTTTCATCTTTGGTCGCTAAGAATTCTACCCATGTATAGCGAGAGAAATCATCAAGTATTACTAGTGAGTACTTTTTACCACTAATGCTCATGATTTGAATAGGACCAAACAAATCTAGATGCAATAGTTCAAGAACTCTAGAAGTAGATAGGCATGGTTTCTTCTTAAAAGATGATTTAACTTGTTTACCCATTTGACATGCATCACATCAGCGATTCTTCTGAAAAGAACCCTTAAGTAATCCCTCCACTAGATTTAGCGAAATTAATTGAGAGATTGCCTTAAAATTGAGGTGATTCATTTTTCTATGCCATAACCAACCCAATTCATTTTGACTTTTAGCAACAAAGCATGTGGGGTTGTTATCAAATGTAGAATCCCAATCTACTAAATACACATTGTTTGTTCTTTATCCTCTTAATTTAGTAGACTTAGTCTTAGCGTCGTTAACATAGCAGAAGTCGCTTGAAAATTTTACTTCAAAGCCTTTATCACAAAATTGACTAATGCATAACAAATTATGCTTAAGACCCTCAACATAATATACATCGCTAATCATGATGTTCCCCCTATGCACGATACCAATACCTTTGGTTTTACCTTTGGAGTTATCACCGAATATGAGTTGAGGACCATTGGTAGCTTGATAGTTGATTAAGAGATCTTTGGAACCCGTCATATGTCTTGACGATCGACTATAAATGTACCAAACTGAAGTATCGGTGTTGGCTCTGGGTACCTGTATTTAAAGGACAATTCTAATTCTTCTTAGGTACCCATGTTGCCTTGGGTCCTTCAGTGTTAGTAACTTTGGTTTGAATTAGAACTTTAGGAACCCATATTTGCCTAGTCTTCATTGTAGGAATACTGGCCTTCTTGGGTTTCACATCGTGTTGTGTGTGCTTTTTGTTCACCTTGTGATGTGTGTGCTTTTTGGGTGTATAATAATATCCTCGATTATAATAGTAGTCATAATCATAGTCATAATCATAACCATCATAGTATCGATCATATGATCTTGACTGTCTTGGATATTGACGCTGGTATTTTCTTGGCGCTGGCTTGGGTTGCATTTTTGGTGTTGGACGCTTAGCGCTTGATTCATAGTGATCAGGTTTATCCTTAGCCTTTTGAGCGTTTGGATGAACCTTTCTTTGTGAATCATTTGCCTTTGTCTTTCCCTTGCCTGAGTCAACTTTGGCTTGCTCATTTGGCCTCGTACCATTGTCGCTTGGTTCATTCAGCGTTTGACTTTGTGAACCTTTCTTAACAAAGAAAACACCCTTTCCTTTGTTGTTTGCCGTAACATTAGATGTATTTGGTTGTTTACCAAATTTATTGCATCCTAAACCGGTCTTTTCACCAAACATTCTTGTTACCTCAGTCACATTATCCAACTTTCTTAAACCTTTTGATAATGATGAGACGAGATGCTCTGATGTGGCAAGTCTAGCGATCAGATCAGCTTCTCTCTTGACTATTATATCAAGATCGCTTTTCAATTGAGTAATCTCACTCTCAAGCGATTGGTTCTTCTCAATGCATTGTTGCTGAACTTGCAACTCTGCTTTAAGCGTTACTTTATCACTTGTGGGCGATGAGATGATAGCGAAGTGATTTTGATATATTTTGGCCGCATCTTGACAATCTTTATAGTATTCATTGACTTTGTCAAGCAATTCATCATAAGAAAGAGGATGAGATAATTCATTGGTTACCTCTGGTAGCGAATCGTCAGACGCTTCATCATCTCTTGCCATAAGACAAATTAACGCTGAGTCGCTTGTAGGCTCATCATCACTACTTTCATCTGATGATTCCAAGTCCTCTTCAGGTGCGGAGAATTGTTCAGATTCCGCTAGCAAACCTTGTTTGCGAAGGTTGCTCCTGAATTGGTTTCTATCCACATAGTCTTACCTTGTGGGCTTAGACACATTTGGATAAGGGCAATTTACCTGGTAGTGCCCTGGTTTCCTGCAATTATAACACAAATTATTTTTCATTTTCTGTTCAGTGGTTAATCGCTTTGATCCAACTGGCGCTGAGAGATTTTGAGTAGGAGTTGTAGATGCTTGCTAAGGAACTGGCGCTAAAGGTTGAGGTGTAGAATATACTGGCGCTTGATACTGAGGCGCTGGAGCAGGGGGAGGAGTTTGAAATGAAGTTTGTCCAATAGGATTTCTCTTTTCATATCTTAGAAATTTCTTGAATTTCTTGACTAATACGGCCATTTCCTTTTCTTCATTTGATTCTGTTGTTTTAACCTCACTGACCGCTTTTCCCTTACTCTTGGTAGTAGCGATTAAAGCCCCTGATTCAGTCGCTGAAGTCGATGTGTCGTTGACTTCACCTAATTCGAACTCAAATGCCATTAATTCTGAAAACACATGTTCTGGAGTAAGAGTCTCCAATGTCTGTGATTCTCTCATAGCAACAGTTTTAATCAAATACTTGCTTGGAAGACTTCTGAAAATCTTATTGACCATTTCCTTGTTGGTCATCTCCTTGTCTAATGACGCTAACTCTGTAATGAGCAAAGTAAACCTTGCGTCCATTTGTTCTAGCGTCTCATTGGGCTGCATCTTGAAATGCTCAAATCTTTGCATGGCTATGGAGAGCTTGTTTTCCTTCATTTGGAAGTCAGCTTTCCCCATATTTCTTTGGAAGTCTTACATTGCTTGATCTTGTTGAACAATGCATCATTATCTCCTAATGCTAAGTAGAGTGCACTTCGTCCAACATTATCCAGATTCGCTCTTTTTCTATCCTCTGGCGTCCATTCTAACTTAGGTTTCTCGACATAGCCATCTGGAGTAGCCTCAGTCGCTCCGGGGGCTCGAGTTACAACTTTCATAATTTGAATGGGGCCATCTGTGATCACATCACACATTTCATTATCGCAAGAGCATAAATAAGTGAATGCTCTAAGTTTCCAAGAATCATAGTTTGATTCTACCAACTTAGGCATTTTGTTAAAAGCCATAATGAGATATTTTTAAGATAAAATATAAACGCGACTAAGTTTTAGAAAAATGGATCTAAACAAGCAGTTACGCTCGAAAATGCTTAGGTTTCTACTTCAACCGCTCTAATACCACTTGGTGGTCCCAAGTGGCAAACGAAAGGGTCTAGAAGTGGGGGGGGGGTTGAATAGACCCTGAAGTCTTTTTCGACTTCAAAAATTTCGTATCACTTTTAATGGTTAGAACGCTCAGGCAACTGAACACTTGGGTCAGACGCTTCAGTAAAGATAACTTAGACTTAGTGATTTTAGCAATTTACCAAAGTAGGGTAACGCTTAGATCACTCAATCAAGGTTAGCACAACGGAAATGATTTTAAAGCTTTAGCGTTCGTTTTGGTTAAATAGTCGCTTAGTAGATTCACTTCGCTTTTTCAAAGAATATAATATAATGTAAAACAAGACAGTAATTAAATTAAATAACACAAGAAATTATAAGGTTCACTGGGTGATGTAATCCCAGCTACGTCCTTCTTCTCCTTTTTCACTTGGAGGAATTTTACTAAGATGATTATCAAAGAATCACACAGAATCTTCTACAAGATAGTAAATAGGTGAAAATGATCTCGGGCTCCTTGATCACACAGATTTCAGCACCAATGAAGATCGTCTTCTACAAGCTTCTCTCACTCAGAAATACTGCCTGTAAGGGAGTTTCAACAGCTTTCTCACTCAGATGAAAGGTTGAAGATTTAGTCACAAGGGTTTGTTTGTTTTTGGGAAGATCAAACAACTTGGAATATCTCAGTAAGAGTTTAGGTTTGTTCTTTAGAAGAGATTTGAGATATTTGTGACTGTCTGGAATGTATATAAAAAGCTTGAAAGATTTTGGCTATGGAGTTTCTAAGCTTTTTCTTTGAACGAGAATTTCAGCAGAGTTTCTTGTGCATGTACGTATATCTCTATTATGTCTCTCTTTTTTCGGTTTGCTGAAGGTAGGGTATTTATAGGCAATTCTTGGGATCTGTCCGTTGGACATATGTGGGAGCGTGCCTTTCACGCAGCGCGTGATTTTACCTTTTCTCTGACATTCCTGAAAATTTGCTGGTTCCGATTGGACAGGGAGCAGCTATAAACTCTGAAGTTCTGACAGTCTAGTAAAAAAGGTGGCTTGTCCACAAGTCATAATAGCTTATCACATTTAATGCTCTTATCAGGCATTTAATGCATTTGAATTTATTTCCCGTTGGAAATAAATGTCCGTTGAATGATTGCATTTAAGTCCTTCATGACTTGAGGATTTAATTCAGGTGAACTTGAACCTAATCGCTATAATGCTTTGAGCGCTTGATCCATAAATCCTGAAATAGTCCTTTAGCGTTTGACAGGCGCTAAGAACAAATCTTCATCTTCACTTGACTTCAGACGCTGATCTTCAACTTCTTCTCGAATAGATTACATGCTTTCAAACGCTTATACATAGATCTATTAAAAACAGAAACTTACATTATATTTGGGGTCTAACATAAAATCTTATCTTGTTATCATCAAAACATCTAACATGAAATTTTCGAACACTTGTGTTCATGGACTTATAGATGATTACAATATATATAAATGTCAATATTAAAGTAAACAACTAAAATACCTTTTATTGATTGATTTAAAAACAACTAGAAATTAACAATGTCCTATCATTTACTAATACTCAAGTGGCATTTGAGGACATTAACCTAACAGAATTCCATGTCTCATAGGCAAAAGACCTCTCTTAGAATTTTCCATCCCAAATCGTTTGAGGACCTTCTCTAAGTAGAGGGCTTGATAGAGTCCTATCATCTTATTCGATCTATCCCTGTAGATTCAAATTCCTAGGATGTAGGTAGCTTCTCCTTCTTTCATGGAGAATTTGCTTGAAAGCCATGTCTTAACAAAAATTAGCAATCCTTCATCATTCCCTATAAGTAGAATGTCGTCTACATATAGCACTGAGAATATGATCTTGCCCCCATTGACCTTTTTGTAGACACATGGTCCATCCTCGTTCTTGATGAAGTCGTAGCCCCACACTTCTTCATCAAAATGAAGGTTCCAACTGCGAGAGGCCTACTTGAGTCTATAAATGAACTTATTCAATTCGCAGACCTTATGAGAATCTGCACTAGATATGAAACCCTTGGGCTGTTCCATATAGATCTCTCCTCGAGGAATCCATTCAAGAACGAGGTCTTCACATCCATTTGCCAGATTTCATAATCCAGGTATGCAGCTATCGAAAGTGAAATTTTGATGGATTTGATCATAGCTACTAGTGAAAAGGTTACCTCATAGTCAGTGCCCTCCTTTTGACTATTCCCTTTCGCCACTAGCCTGGCCTAATAGGTATCCACCTTGCCATCCGGACCAATTTTTCTCTTGTAGATCCATTTACATCCAATGGGTACATACCCTTGGGTCGATCGGTCAGACTCCAGACTTGGTTCGAATACATTGAATCCATTTCCCTTTCGTGGCTTCATGCCATTCTGTAGAATCTATATCCATCATTGCCTGGTCATAGCTATAGGGATCATCTCCATGGTACCCTTCTGCTACTGCATACATGTTATGCTCTCCCTATAGCAGATAACCATATCTCTCAGGCGGTTGAGATACTCTAGCTGACTTGAGCATTGATGGTTGTGTCGTTCCCGGTTCGGGTTGGGTCTCTTGAACAGTGTCTTCCAAAGGAGATTCATTTTGTTCTTCTAGAACAATACTTCTACCAACTCCTCCTTCTCGAATGAACTCTTCCTCGAGAAAGACTGCTTGTAAGGTAACGATGATCCTTTGATCATCATCCAGGTAGAAAAGGTATCCCATGGAATCGTCGGGATATCCAACGAATCGTCCCTTCAAGGACCTTGCCTCCAACTTCTCGGCCTTGGTCTTTTTCACATAGGCAGGACAACCCCATATCCTTATATGCTTTAGATTAGGCTTCTTTCCACGCCATATCTGATACGGTGTGTTAGAAACAGACTTGGAGGGACACCTGTTCAAAATGTGAGCAGCTGTAAGTAATGCGTGCCCCCACAATGAAATGGGCAAATCTGTGTAGCTGAGCATGGATCGTACCATGTCTAACAGTGTTCGATTCCTTCGCACTGCTACGTTAATTGTGGAGTGGCTGGAGGAGTTAGCTGTAACAGTATGCCATGTTCTCTTAAGAACTGGTCAAATTCGGCACTCATATACTCGCCACCTCGGTCAGACCGAAGCGCCTTAATATGATGCCCGGTTTGGTTTTCGTCCAAAGTCTTGAATTCAATGAACCTTTCTAATGATTTAGACTTGTACTTCATCAAATACATGTAGCCATACCTAGAATGGTCATCAGTAAATGTAATGAAGTACTGAAAACCACCGCGGGCCACATTTCCAAAAGGACCACACACATTTGTATGAACCAATCCTAAGACTTCAGAGGCCCTTTCAAATTTCCTTGTGAAGGGGGACTTGGTCATCTTGCCTTGGATACAAGAATCACAAGTGGGATAGGGATCCGATCCCAACGAGTTTATGACTCCATCATTTTCTAACTCGTGTAGTCTATGATCCATGACATGACCCTATCTCAAGTGCCAGAGTTGTCTTAGGTTCGTGCCATACAAATCACATTTTCTTGTTACAGCATTGACATTACAATTATTTTTAATATAGTATAAACCATTTATTAAAGACGCACTGCCAACACATTCATTTCTTTATGCTCGCTATTTCATCAAACATTGATCGCCAGTGTTTATTATCTGTTTTAGATATTGTCTTGGACTTTTCTTTCTCTTCCCCCTTCTTGACATCGGCAAAAGAGTTCTTTAAGTCAACGGTGTCCCTTCGGAGAAGCTTGACTTCATCTATCAAGAGAGCGATCTGTGCAGCAATACTCTGAGATACGAGGTTGGAGGAATTGTGACACTCAGTATCAGCTGAAGCATTTTACGCAAGCGACCGGTTGAAATTGTCAGAAAGTTCTTTGATGAGAGGAGCGATAGAGTTCATCATGGACATTGTAAGCTTGCTGGCATTTCGCATATCAGTTTTGAGAACTGTTTCTATTTGATTGAGCGTGGAAGTGCTTCGCTCTTCCAATCGAGAACAAGAACCCTTTATATCGCTGAGAGAATGTCAAACTGCTTTTCTGAAATCTTTAGCTTCTGGATCACTGTCAGAGTCTGAATCTGATGAATCAGAAGATGAGCGCTCAGGTCCGTGAGAGCTTGAGAGTGCTGGAGCTTTGCCTTTCAATTTGTCTCTAATAATAGGCTCTGCAAGCTGTGCAGCTAAGTCAGCATGAAGCTTTTCTATCGCTGAGTCGAGCGTCTGAGTTGCAGAGTCCATTTGAACAATTTGTTCCTCAAGTGGAACCTCGACTGCTGGAGCGCTGGGGACAAAATCTTGCATATCAGCGTCTGTGGGTTGAACGGCTTCCACAGAAGGAGTTTGTTCTTCTTCTACTGCAACAACTTCAATTTGAGGTGCTGGACTCTCAACAGGTATCACCCAAAATGGCCCAATTATTTCCATTACGTACCTTGAACTAATCAGGTTTGTCTGCGGGATAAAGAATACAGCGTCTGCGCGCTCTTCATTGCTTAGTGCAAGTTGCACTCCTTCTGCCAGATTAACTCCTGAAGTATAAGAATTGTAGAAGTCCAAAATAAATGGCATCAGCGCTTGAGCTGCTTCTTGGTCCACTGGCCTGATTAGCGATATCATCTTGGCCATTTGAACATTCTGTTCACAAAAGAGCACAGGGTGAAGATTGTATCCTCGGAAGTCAGTCAGCCCTGAATAGTGGTTGAAAGTGATGTCCAACGCTTGTGCATTTTCAATCACTGCTCTTCTGTCTCTGTGGAATTCAACAAACTCAACATGCTCATTTGTAACATCGACAAAAATTTCACTTTGACCTGGAAGAAGCAGCTATTTACTTGTGGAGGCTTCTTTGTTCAAATCTGGAAAGATTCGTCGAACAAACGCTTGACGGGGGTGAAACACATAGCGTTCGCCTTGACTGACTAAGGCTAGCTGTTGACGGATGTAGCTCTCGATAGGTTACCTGTATCCTGGCAAATCGCTAACATTTCTGGCAATATGCTGATGTTGATGAAGTAAAAAGGTAGCAAATCCTCGGCGTCTGTATTCCATTCCAAATTCAAAAAGAAATGGATATCTCACGAGTTCTTCAAGGGTATAGAAATGTAAAAAAAACTCTTCAACCCATCTGGCTGTATGCATCCTCCATTGCTTACCAAGCTTATCAGCTTTCTTATGTTCTTTTCTAGCTGCAAGAAACTTGTCAAAGCGTTCAATTTCTTCATCATAATCCTCAGCCCATATTCTTGCAAGGTAGTCTCGGGCTTCATCTTCTATCCACAAGTTGATAGGATTGGGATGTTTAGCAATCACTGGTCCTTTTCCTTTCCATAGTCTAAGAGGTTTAAGGGATAGAGCGTTCTGAGGAGAACGAATGACTTTGGGATAGGCAGAGTATCCGATCCGATTAAGAATTTCTTCGTCTGGATTCTTTGACCAATCACCCGTATGAGGATTCTTGAAGACGATCTTATTCTGGCGCAAGGGATAAAAGGATTCTTCAGAATGACCAGTAAAGTTGAAACGCTTCTCGTCAAATTTTGTCATGTTGATCGCTGGTCGACGAATATACTCAAGTCTAGATTGGAGTCGCTCAAGATTTTAAAGACCTAGATCAGCGAATCGCTCGAAGAATTCAAATGTGGCAGAATTGGATAAATCACGCCTATGGAGAGTGGTTTGAAAGGAGATTTTTGATTCAGCAAGGGTCTGAGTGTCCCGTTCTCTAGCAGGATAATAAAATTCAACATCTGCAGAATATCCATGAGGAAAGAAATCAATGACACGAGGAGGAGACCCGATTGGAGTGGGAGCGAAGGCAATAGATTCTGTCGGGATAGGGGCCACTTCTATCGACCGCTCAGCATGCTCAGTCGCTTCACTGACTGGTGATGTGTCAGCTTCAGGAAGGACATGGGCGACTTCCTTAGCGATATCTACTACTGATTCCATATCCACATTCAACAGGAATCTTGGAAGGTGAAGGTGCATCAGCGTTTGGTGCATCTTGAGCTAATACATGTAAGCGTTTGAGAAAAGAAAGCAAAATTTCTACTACGTAGAATTTTTTTTAAAAAAAATACTACAACGCTTATCCTGAGGACTATCATCTACTTTGTCAGTTGCTTGATCTGTTTCAATAGTTGGTACAATTTCCTCAAGCTCCGGGACCTCTTCCTCAGAATCTAAATCGAGAAGAGAAGTGAGGGGATCAGCACGAATACGTATATTGAAAGACTCACGAGTGTTAAGAGCATTTTGAATATCCGTGTCAACTTCGACTGAAAAAGGTTTTATGCTAGCGTTAGAAAAAGGAAACCTAACGAGGAAAGGATAAACTACTTTGTTTTTCACAAGTACTTACCCTAAAAACGAGCAGCCTTCTCAGAAAGAGTAGTGACTCTAGGCTCAGGAAAAGATTCAGGAACAACGTCTGAAAAAGGAGGAGGAACACTCGTCGAGTCTTCAAGCGCTGGCTCGAATGGAGCGCTTATTGATGCAGCTAGAGTGGATGAAGGAGTACGTCTGCATGCTTGAGGTACTTTTTCTTCTTCTTCGTTTACACTGAAGATAAACGCTGGAGGGGGAGAGGGTGATTTAGGAGAAGGAGAGGGAGACTTCTGTTTCTTCTTGGGCTCCGACTTCTGCTTCTGCTTCTTTGCTGGCTTTGATTGCTCAGCGACTTTTAAGGTGCTTTTCCGTTTTGGTCGCTTAATCACCACTTCTGATGATGATGATGAAGACGAAGACGCTTGCTCTTCATCATTGCTCCGAACAACTCCTTCGGCAAGAAGTCGCTCAAGCTCGTCTTTAGGAACCTCTGCACCGCCACCTTTTCTTGGCCTTAATAGCTCGCCAATCATTTTCTTTCCATAAAACTTTAGCGCTGGGATCTTCTTTCCAGCGGAGTTGGTGAAACCGCTAGCGCTAAGAATACGACTTAAAATAATCCCGTAAGGATTGGGATTTACCGACTTGGCCATCGCTTGCTTGAAGTGATTAAAAACGTAAAGGGGCCTATTTATCTTCAGTTTGGTCAGACTGGCCACCATCATCTTGTACTGGAGGTTTGAAACTTAATCGAAGCTTCCCTTTCTGCATTCGATCATCTTGGCGCATATATCCCCAAAAACGACATATTCGGCCTTCATGTCGTTTTTCTTGAAGTTAGATTCATAAGCAGCCTCAACTTCATCCTTCTTTATCAGTGTCCGTACTTTTGTAGCATCACCAAGAGTGACATTTTCTACTTCGGCACCATCACTTGGCAAATTTAGTAGAGAAGGAGTGAGGACGAAGGTCTCACGGGCAAAGGGAAAGACGCAGGAAATGGAGTTTTCGTCGTCGGAGATTTCTGCATTCTTCCTCAAAGTAGTTGAAAACGGTAGTTATCATATCGCGTAAACCAGACTCTTGGACAAGTGGAAGAACAGTCCAGAGAAGGAGGTTCTGGTTATCGAATAGATAGTCCCAGTTAACAAGAAAACCGACGTTAACAGTGACTGGTTTCTTAGATTTGGAACATTTTTTTGCAGCAGATTTTGAAATTTTGGGTGCCATTGATGCATTGAAAAAGTTTGGTAGAGGAGAGAAAAGATATGTTCTTTTTGCCTTAGAGAGAGAGAACTTTTACAGTAGAAGAGATTTGAAAGCGATAAAGTTTTACTGTAAAGGTTGTGAAGGGTTTAAATAGGAGGCAAAAAGTAACTCCTCAACTGGTAGATGAAAGACACGTGTACAGAAATTAATTTTGAAAATAATAAAAATAAAATCTGAGCCGTTTACTCATAAATACGAATGTCAAAAAGTGCTGTAAATATTGTAACAACTGTGAAATATAAAATTGGAAATCCGGGGTTACTAAAAACAACGTTTGAAAAATTTGAAATGTTCAGTGTGAAATACTCGCGCCTGATAGTACACTGACACGTACTCAGACTAGTGTAGTAACTGAACCGCCTTGTTTTTTTAGATAGGAACCATTAACCGTCGGTTTGATTTGATAGGCACATGTGAACAGTTGTCAAATCTAATCTTTTGGACTTATCCACACGCTACTTTCAGCGATGAAATCTATGCATGAATTTTCGAAAAGAATTACTTAGCGTTAAATTGGGAATCTTTTTAACGCTGAAGTCTTTTTGAGAAACACAACTTAATTTCTTAAAGATTAAGGGTAAAATCAATCGCTTGGATTAATAAAAAAGTTCATTTATTAGAGATTGATTTTGTCATGCATAATAGATATGCGCTAGTGATCAATGCATAAATTTTCAAAATCAATTTTGATCACAGTCGCTTATGAATTGAGATAAGTATAATTTTAAAGTTCCCCCTCAAATTAATAACTCATTTCAATTTGAAAAATGATTTGGATATAATCATAAGGTGGATCCCCCCTAAATTATATACCTATAAAATATGTTGTTGTATGATTTAAGCGTTTAAATCAATCATACCTAATTCACTTCTCAAAGTGAGAAAGTGTTGTTCGTTGAGCGCTTTGGTGAAGATATCTGTCAATGTTTGTTAGTACCAATGAAGTGCATGGAGATATCTTTCTTTTAAACGTGGTCACGCAAGAAATGGTATCGAATATCAATGTGTTTAGTTCTAGAATAAAGGACTGGATTTTGGGTCATAGCTAAAGCGCTTTGGTTATTCCTTTGCGCCTTTTCTTTTAAATAACTCTTAAATTATAAAAGTGTTATAAGAGTTAAAAGTCTTGACATCATCAAAAAGGGGAAATTGTTAGGAAATTTCATGTTAGATGTTTTGATGATGACAAGATAGGATTTAATGTTAGACCCCAAAAATACAATGTAAGTTTCCGGTTTTTCATAGATTGATGTATAAGCGTTTGAAAGTTGTAATTTATTTCTTAGTCTTGTAATTTTTCTCTTTATAGAATTTAGACTAACTCTTAGTGACTGAATCGCTAGTAGAATTCTAGGTGAGTCTATTAGAGAAGAAGTTGAAGACCAGCGTCTGAAGTCAACCAGAGATAAAGATTTTCTTCTTAGCGTCCGTAAACGCTAAAAGACCTCATTTCAGGGTTTATGGATCAAGCGCTCAAAATCTCTCAAGCGACTTATGTTAGATTCACCTGAAATAAATCCTCAAGTCATGAACGACTTAAATGCAATCATTCAACGAACATTTACTTCCAACGGGAAATAAATTCAAATTGCATTAAATGCTTGATAAGAGCATTAAATGTGATAAGCCACTGTGACTTGTGGACAAGCCACCTTTTGACCAGATTGTCAGAAATCTCAGAGTTTCAGTTGCTCCCGTCCAATTGGCTTCAGCGAATTTTCAGGAATGTCAGACTTTAGGTAAACTCACATGCTGCGTGAAAGGCACGCTCCTACATGTGTCCAACAGACAGATTCCAAGAAATTGCCTATAAATACCTTACCCCAGCAAACCCTAAACAAACACAATATACAAGATACGTACGAAAAAGAGAAGAGAAATTATCGCCAAAAATCTTACGTACATTTTTTGGGAAAAAGCTTAGAAACTCCATAGCCAAATCTTTCAAGCTTTTTATCTACATTCTAGACAGTCTCAAATATCTCAAACATCTTCCAAAGAAGAAACCCAAATTCCAACTGAGATATTCCAAGTTGTTTGATCTTTTAAAAAACAAACAAAATCCTAGTGACAAACCTCAACCTTTCATCTGAACCCATTCGGGCAGTATTTCTGAGTGAGAGAAGCTTGAAGAAGACGATCTTCATTGGTGCTGAAGTTTGTGTAATCAAGGAGCCTAAGATCATTTTCACCCTTTACTATCTTGTAGAAGATTCTGTGTGATTCTTTGAAAATCAACCTAGTAAATTCCTCCGAGTGAAAAAGAGAAGAAGGACGTAGCTGGGATTACACCACGCAGTGAACCTTATACATCTTGTGTTAGTTATCTTTATTGTCTTATTATTATTATTACATCATTTATCTTTGAAAGAGACAAGTTAAAGTGCAAAGCGATTAAATTAACTAAAAGAACGCTAAAAACTCATTTCCGATGTGCTAACCCTGATTAAGCGATCTAAGCGTTGCCCTACTTTGGTAAACTGCTAAAATTACTAAGTCTAAGTTAACTTTCCTGATGCGTCTGACCCAAGCGCTCAGTTATCCAAGCGTTCAAACCTTTAAAGTGATACGAAATTTTTGAAGTCAAAAAAGACTTGAGGGTCTATTCAACCCCCCCCCTTCTAGACCCTTTCGTATGCGACTTGGGACCACCACCAAGCATAACTACTTGTTTAGATCCTTTTCAAACATAGTTGCTTTAGATTTTTTTTTTAAAAAAATAGCACTTTGCTAAAGTTCCCAAACTGACTGAGTCAAATTTTGACACATGAAAAGTCAAAGCATTTACATATCTATGTTCATGTGATGATGACATGTGTGATATTATTTCAGATGGGCCAATCAAAATATATAAAGTTATCACAAGAGCCCCTGGAGCCACGGAAGACACTCCGGATGGTTACGTTGAAAAACCGAAGCAAAAATGGTCTCCAGATGAGCGTCGAAGAGCAAATTTGGACAATGTTGGTCGGAATGCTCTATATACGGCTATTGGTGATAATGACAACCTATTTAACAAGATCAAATCGTGCAAAACCACAAAAGAAATATCGGATAAGTTGGCTACAATTTGTGGTGGTTCAGCTCAGATTAAAGAGAACAAACTTTCCATTGCAAAGGAAAAGTTTAATGGATTTAAGATGTTACCCAATGAAACTTTAGAGCAATTAGACATAAGATTTACAGCTCTGGTTACATAACTCACATCGTTGGGAGTGGATTTACATAATCGGGAAATGGTGGTAAAGATCTTTAGAAGTTTACCAAGTAAATTCTTGATGAAGACAACTGCTATGAGAGAATCAAATATGTTGGATCTTCTAACTCCAGAAGACGCCTTTTCAGAGCTCAAAGCATTTGAGTTTGAGTTGAATTCTGCAAGTGATGTTGTGAGTAATCCGGTGATTGAATCTGGAGTGCGTATAGCATCAATCAAAGGCAAATCGGGTAATAAAGGAAAGAATTTAGTTATCAATGAGGAAGAGAAGTTGGCTTTGCTGAATAGATTCAGAAAGTTCTTGAGATATGAAAAGAAAGGAAAAGGTTTCAATAATCAAGGACAAAGTTCATATCAAGCGCCTTCTCCGGTGCAACAACAGTTTCAAGCACCTCAGTATTCTGTTCCTTCACCCCAAGCGCCTGCTTAATACCAGCGTCTACTCAAAATCTCTCAGCTCCAGTGGTCTCAAAACAACACATTGCAAGGTTAACAAATGAACAAAAGATGAAAACTAATCTTTGTTATAATTGCAGGAAACAATGGCACTACCAGGTAAATTGCCCTTATCCAAATGTATCCAAGCCCTCAAGGCAGGATTACTTGGATAGAAACCAATTCAGGAGCAACCTTCGTCAACAAGGTTTGCTAGCTGAATCAGAACCGGCATCCATACCTGAAGATTTAGAATCATCAGAGGAGAGTAGTGATGATGATGAGCCATTAGATGACTCAACGCTCATATGTCTTATGGCCAGAGATGATGAAGCGTCCCCTGAGGTAATCAATGAATTATCTATTCCTCTCTCTTATGATGAATTACTTGACAAAGTCAAAGAATTCTACAATGAATGTTAAGAAGGTGCTAAAATATATCAAAACGATCTCGCTGTTATCTCATCACTCACAAGAGATAAAGTAACGCTCAAAGAAGAGTTTAAAGTTCAGCAACAATGCATTGAGAAGAACCAATCACTTGAGAGTGAGATTATTCAATTAAAAAGCGATCTTGATATTATAGTCAAGAGAGAAGCTGATTTGATCGCTAGGCTTGCTAAATCAGAGCAGCTCATCTCATCATTATCAAAAGCTTCTAGAAAGTTAGATAATGTGACCGAAGTAACTAGATTATTTGGTGAAAAGACCGGTTTAGGATGCGATATAATCTATAAGCAACCTAATAAATCTAATGTTACGACGAACAACAAAGGAAAGGGTGTTATCTTTGTTGAGAAAGGTTCAAATGATTCAGGCAATGGTAAGGCTAAGGCAAATGATTCACAAAATGAAGGCAAATGATTCAGGCAAGGTCCAACACAAAATGAACCTATTGACAATGGTAAGAGGCCAAATGAGAAAGCCAAAGCTGACTCAGGCAAGGGTAAGGCTAAAGCAAATGATTCACAAAGACGGGTCTATCCAAACACTCAAAAGGCTAAAGATAAGTCTGACCACTGTGAATCATGCGCTGAGCGTCTAGGACCAAAAGTGCAACCCAAGCCAGCGCCAAGGAAATACCAGCGTCAATATCCAAGACAGTCAAGATCATATTATCGATACTATGATGATTATGATTATGACTACTATTATACACCCAAAAGCACACACAACACGATGTGAAACCCAAAAAGGCCAATATTCCTACAATGAAGACTAGGCAAATATGGGTTCCTAAAGTTCTAATTCAAACTAACAATGTTACTAATGTTAAAGGACCCAAGCAACAATGGGTACCTGAACAAAAATAGAACTTCTCTTTTGATTGCAGGTACCTAGAGCTAGAGCCGATACATCTGTGTGGTACTTCGATAGTGGATCGTCAAGGTACATGACTGGTTCCAAAGATCTTCTGATCAACTATCGAGCTACCAATGGTCCTCAGGTTGTATTTGGTGACAACTCCAAAGATAAAACCAAAGGTATAGGTATTGTGCATAGGGGAAACATCATGATAAGTGATGTTTATTATGTTCAGGGTCTAAGGCACAATTTATTAAGCATAAGTCAATTTTGTGATAAAGGCTTTGAAGTCATATTCTCAAGCAACTCTTGCTATATAAATGAAGCTAAGACTAAGTCTACTAAATTGAAGGGTAAAAGAACTAATAACGTATATTTGGTAGATTGGGGTTCAACAGTTGATAACAACCCAACATGCTTTGTTGCTAAAAATGAATGTAAAATGGGTTGGTTATCGCATAGAAAAATGAATCACCTCAACTTTAAAACAATCTCTCATCTTATAAGTCAAAATCTTGTAGAGGGATTACCAAATGGACCATTTCATAAGGATCGCCTTTGTGACGCTTATCAAATGGGTAAACAAGCTTAAGTCATCGTTCAAGAGAAAACCTCATCTATCTACCTCTAGAATACTTAAACTACTTCACATGGATTTGATTTGGACCTGTTCAAATGATCAGTGTACGCGATAAAAAGTATACTTCGGTGATGGTAGATGATTTCTCTCGATTTACTTGGGTGGAATTTCTTTCATCCAAAGATGAAACATGTGACAAGTTAACAACGCTTATTCGACAACTTCAAATATTGAAAAATCTCAAAATTGCAAGATTAAGAAGTGATCACGGTACTGAGTTTACTAACAAGATTGTTGAGAAGTTTGTGTGCAGAGTATTCTGCACCCAGAACTCCCCAACAAAATGGTGTTGCTGAGCGCCGGAACCGAACGCTTAAGGAAGCCGCTAGGACAATGTTAGCAGAATCCAAGCTTGCTCCTAGGTTTTGGGCCGAAGCGATCAACACTGCATGTTACACTCAAAACCGTTGCATTATCAACAAACAGCATGGGAAAACTCCATATGAGCTATGGAAGGGACGTAAGCCAAATGTTTCATACTTTCACGACTTTGGTTCTAAATGCTTTATCCATAATAATGGATCCCAAAGCTTAAAGATATTTGATCCTAAAGGGGATGAGGGAATCTTTCTAGGCTACGCCAAGAATGAAAAGAATTTTCGCATCCTAAATAAGATCAAATCGAAGGTTCAAGAATCTATTCATGTTGTTTTTGATGATGCTAACCAAGAACCGAGTAAGGTTAATGTGAATGATGTAGGAGTTGAAGATATATGTCATCAAGCGTCTAAGATCACCATTAACGATGACAATTGACGACGATGATGAGATCTCAGTGCCACCTCCTAAGATTACTCGTGAGGTTACTATGGATGATTATGTAAGAAATGTTGATGATCATGAAGAGGGTGATCATCAAAAGCAAACAAGGATTTGTGAACTTGAAGCACCTACGCAAGAGGATAGTCAAGCGTCTGATCGTCAAGTGCCTGTTCAACCTCTTAACCCTTTCCAACCAGATAGACTATGGCTTGCGTGATCATCCACCTGAGCAGATTATTGGAGATATTGGAGCGTCTTATTAGAACTAGAGCCGCTATGTTCAATGAGGCTATGTTCACAAGCTTTCTATATCAAATCGAACATAAGAAAGTGGATGAAGCGCTAAGTGATCCAAGTCGGATTGAAGCCATGCAAGAAGAGCTTAATCAGTTTGAACGAAATAAGGTTTGGACGCTAGTACCAAGGCCAACTACCAAGGAGTTATTGGGACTAGATGGGTTTATAGAAACAAGATGGATGAGAATGGCATTGTGATAACGAACAAGGCGAGACTCGTAGCTCAAGGGTATTGCCAAGAAGAGGGTATTGATTTTGATGAAACATACGCTTGTCGCCCGTCTTGAAGCAATCCGCATGTTTCGAGCATATGTAGCGTTCAACAAGTTCATGGTGTATCAGATGGACGTGAAGAGTGCTTTCCTGAATGTTAAACTCCAAGAAGAAGTATATGTGGAGCAACCACCGGGATTCATCAACAGTCATAATAAGGGTATGGTTTACAAGCTAGACAAAGCACTTTATGGGCTTAAGCAAGCACCCCGAGCATGGTATGACACTCTCTCTATCTTCCTTATTGGTAAAGGCTTTTCAAAAGGCAACGTTGATACAACGTTATTTAAAATTACCAATAACGAAGATACCCTCTTAGTCCAAATTTATGTTGATGATATTATATTTGGTTCTACTAACAAGCATCTGTGTGAGAAATTTTCGAAAATGATGCAAGACCAATTTGAAATGAGCATGATGGATGAATTAACTTTTTTCTTAGGATTACAAGTTAAACAACTCCCTAATGGGAGATTTATTAACCAAGCTAAATATACAAGAGATATGATTAAGAAATTTGGTATGGAAAATGCATCATATTCAAAAATTCCAATGAGCCAAACGCTTAAGTTAGATAAAGATGAAAGTGGAAAGAAAGTTGATATCACTAATTATAGAGGTATCATTGGATCACTTCTTTATCTTAGTGCTGGTAGACCTGATATTATATTTTCGGTATGCATGTGTGCACGATTTCAAGCTGATCCTAAAGAGTCACACTTAAGTGCTGCCAAGAAGATCCTTAAATACCTAAAAGGCACACAAAATGTGGGCTTATGGTATCCAAGGGACTCTCCTTTTGAACTAATTGGTTACTCAGATGCAGATTTTACAGGATGCAAAATAGATCGTAAGATTACCAGTGACACATGTCAATTTCTAGGTGATAGGTTAGTTTCATGGCATAGTAAGAAACAACAATCCATAGCTACCTCAACAGCCGAAGCTGAGTATGTAGCTGCAGGAAGTTGTTGTGCACAAGTGTTATGGATAAGGCAACAACTTAGAGATTATGGAATAATCCTAGGACCAACCCCACTCATTGTGATAACCAAAGCGCTCTAGCCATGACTCAAAACCCTGTTCTTCATTCCATAACCAAACACATTGACATTAGATACCATTTTCTTCGTGACCACGTTCAAAAGAAAGATATCACCATGCACTTCATTGGAACTGACAAACAATTGGCAGATATCTTCACCAGAGCGCTCAACGAACAACGTTTTCTCACTTTGAGAAGTGAATTAGGTATGATTGATTTAAACGCTTAATCATTCTGCATCATACTTTATTAGACATATAATTTAGGGGGAATCCACTTGATTTATGTCTAAAAGAATGTTTTTTTTGGTACAAGCTATCAAATTTAGGGGGAACCTTAAAGTTGTACTTGACCATAACTGCAAGCGTCAATGATCAAAATTTTAAGATGCATGATTGTCAACGCTCAGTATTACTTATGCATAAAATATTGGATGCTCAAACATAAAAAGACTTTTCAATCCTAAGCGTCTAATTTTCTAATGTATATCAACTAGTGGTATCAGTTAAGCGTTGAACCAATTCCATTCAACACTTAATATAAAAATGTTTTTTTTTAAAAAAAGTCATGCATAAATTTTACAAGCTATTTGAAGTAGTGGGTACACTCAAAAGTCTATTTTGCACTCTACTCGCACGCTTCTATCACATCAAACTGGCGGCTAATCAAAGCTTTTAAAATGACGGTTCAGAGATAGCACGTGTTTGTGTACGTCTCAGTGTACCATCAGGCGCGTATGCTACACTCTGAAAATGCCAAACGTTTTTTTTAAAATTTTAACTCGGATGTCAAATCTTTATATATAGGAATTACCAAATGTAACTTCTCTCTCTTACACAAAACTCGCGTCCGCAGTTAATGAATTTATGGCTAAGATTAAAATAACTTTACACGTGTTTAAATCTTGAAGAGATGAGAGAACACAAGTTTCAAAATCTCTTTACTGTGTCATTCAAAACAATCTCTGCAGAAAAATCATTCACTATTCTCAAAATTTTTGCAAATTTTCTCTCTCAAAAGAAAATCTCAGTTCACTCTATTTTCAAAAATGGCACCAAAGAAAGCTTCGTCTACTTCTGCCGAGCCTATCATCAAGGTTACTGAAGGCCTTGTTGTCGACTGGAAATTCCTGTATGATCAACCTGCATGACATGATGGACACTGTTACAAAGGCCGGGCTTAAAAATTTCTTAACACAATATTCATATTTCTTTCCGACGGAGGTTGATACTTTCTGGAGAACTGCTAAACTCTCGGAGGACAAGAAGTCTATCTCTTGTCTTCTGCCTATGACCAAGAAGGAGGCACCTAGGGAATTTTAGTTGTCTGCTGCATCCATTGGCACGAACTTCAACCTTCCCAATGAGGGTGATGCACTGGACAGTATTACTCTGGCACAAATCAAGGGAGCATGGACGATTATGAGGGCCTATGATGGTGTACCCTACACCCAGTACTTTGAAAAGAAAGATATGGTAACACAATACCGTATGTTGGCTGATTTCTGCAGCAAGATTATTGAATGCAGAGTGGGCACTTTTGATAGGGTCAACCCAATGCAATTTCAGATGATGACAACGATACTCCTCTCTATTCAAATCAACTAGAGTGAGTACATCTTTGGAAGGTTTAGGGACTGTCTGAACACCTCAAATAAACCGTATGGGCTTGTCTTGAGTGACCTTCTGTACAAATCAGACTGTGTTTACTCATCTGGTCTCTCCTTGAATAAGACCAAGTTTTTGGGAAAAAGGATTCTGACCAATCTATTTAATCCTCCCAAAGTTGGTGGTGCTGCTAAACCACTTTCTAAGTTTCAGACTGTACGTGAAGCGTCTAATGAAGAGGCTGAGCGTCCTGTTCAAGAGAAAACCGTGAAGCATCCGGCTACTACCAAGAAGAGGGCTCCTAGAAAGCCCAAGGCACAAGTTGTTCCTGCTCCTCAAAAAGATGATGAGGAAACTGATGAGGATGCACAGGACAAGTTACCTCTCAAGTGGAAGAAGGTGGAAGGAATTATTAAACAAATTGAATTTGATGAACCAACTGCTGCTCCTCCCGCTCAAGCGCTCAAACTCGTTGAAGGAGTCAACGTGAAGAAAATTTTCAAGCGTTCCAGAACAAGCAAACGTCGAGTTGCTCCTGTTCCTGAAGAGCTTGAGACTGTTGAGCTAAGCGCTCAAGTTGCTGTTGAGCCAAGCGCTCAAAGTATTGCTGATGAGACAAGTTCTCAGGGTAAGTTTATTTCTTCCCACAACATTTCTATTCCTACATCTGTAGAAGATCCTGCTCTTATAGAGGATAGTTCATGTGTTACAGCTTTAGTTCCAGCTGCTGCTGAAGCAACAACCGACGTCAACCTAGATGTTGAGATGATAGAAGTTGTGGCTATTGCCAAAGACATTGCCGCAGAAGTTGCTGTAATTGAAACTGAGGAACCTGCGCCCAAAGAGGTTCAAACATCAATTCCTGTTTTGGCTATAACAGAGGCACGCTCAGCAGGTCAGAGAGTTGTTGAAGACGTTAGAAAGCCAAGGCACTTCTTCCAACTGGACACGCTGAAGACAATTGATCATTCAATTAACTACATGCCCCCCTCGAAGAAGATTTCATTCCTACAGGCTATAATGAAGAAAAATATATTGCTGTTGAGAATGAGATTGCCCTGCTGATTGATATCGACAATAAAATCAGGGATATAGTGTTTAACACTAAGATGACAGAAATTGAGAGGAAGTACTATCTGTCCATTCAACTAAGAAAAACTCCTGGTCAAATACCGTCCTCTCTCATTCTTCAACAAGACAGACAAGGAGGAACAACTCCTAGATGTGATGTGGATCTGGCATATTACCTCGACTATGGCCACAACAAGCCTATAACTTTTGCTCTAAGAGACTACAATATTCGTGTGTATGAGCCACTTCGCCCTAGCTTTCTCAATCCATCAGAGGCAGTCTTGAACAGAGAAGGCTACACACACTTTCCTCATATTGCCAATAGTCCTAAAAATCTAACTTTGGTCAATCCACTCCGCCTATGGAAGAATATAGCAGTTCATGCCGGTGAGCGTCTCGAATCTCTCACAGATTTGATCCAGATTGAAGCTGATGCATATTTTGATAGCGTCTGGAATGCTAACTATCAGACTGATAGATATCGCTTTGAATCTATCAGAGATATTCACCATGAAGGCACTAGAGCTATTGTCAACGCTGGCACAGACTACTGTATGAACGAAGTAAATTGGGTTGAAGCGTATATGGGTCATCAATATACCTTCACAGAGTTAGTTCAAGCTCCCCATTTATTTGGCGTAGGCATGCATGACAAGAAGCGTCATTTCGCCAAGTATTGCCTGAAGAAGCGTCAACAGAGAGTTGGACCTGTTCTTAAGCTCCCAATCATTAGACATCAGATTCAGCAATGTCTGCGTCAAGAGCTTCACAGATTGTCCATTACTCCTGTACGTTTCAACACTCAAGCATCTACCAGTGGCAGTACTCACATTACTAACTTAAATTTCGCTCCAAGTCACTGCGAAGATAACTTTAACTTGATGGTGAAGATTATGACTCCCTTTTCTCATTTCGACAAAATTTTCACTGCCAATCTCAGACAATCGAACGGTTCAGTAATTAATTCATTTCAAGGATATCTGCTGCTCCCTTCTATCCGCAAAGAGGTGCTCAGTCATTATGAGTTTGTCTTCTCACTGCTAGAATGAAATCAGGGACTGGCTCAAGCGATCTATCCATATTTAGAAGAGTACTATGCTGCTTGTGCGCCTGAAGATCAACGTCTCAAGTCTCTTCTTGATTGGATTTTCCAGAAATTACTCCCCAGATTCAATTTTTTCTATCTGTCAAGCGCAGTCCAAAGTCTTTCCGCATCATGTGCTTGATATCATTGGTCCCATGCACATCAGGGCCATTGATAGTCCCTTTCACACATTCATTTCCGGTACTTGCATTTTTAGAACCAGACTCACTGAATTTTTGGAAGCTGCGTCCACTTCTTATACCAATTTAGCAAATTGGAATTTCCAATTCGATGACTTTCGCCAAACAGAGTCAGCGCTTGAGGAAGCGCCTGCTAAGTCAGTTGAAGCGTCCCCTTCTGAAGTTGCAAGTATTCCAGCGTCTACTGAAGAACCAGTTCAAGCGTCTCAACCAGAGGATATTCCTGACGTTCCTGAACTCGTTACTGATGATATTGCTGAGGATTTTTCTCTTGACGTACGAGGTACTGTCTTTGATCCCGCGTATCAAGTTCCCATTGACTCTCTTAAACACTCACCCAGGTTCAAGCGACCGGCTCCTCAAGTGGTTCAATCAGATGCGAGTCAATCTTTTGGTCCTTTGCTTAAATCCATTTTGGAGGATATCAGTGCTCATGCTAATCAGAATGAAGAATATCTCCACTGGATTAAAAACGATTAAGCAAAGATTGAGTCTCAGGTTATGACCGCTCAGATTGCACATATGCGTAGTTCAGCTCAAGCGGTTGTTGGTGAGTGCAAACAAGCTTTTCAAGAAATGCATGATGCTACTCAAGCCAACCAACTTGCCATAAAAGAAGAGTTTGAAAAGTGCCTCGAAACCCTAGAGACATCTCAGATTGCTCATCGGGTAAGTTTACTTATAGAACACTTTCTAAAGTCTGATGATGGCAATAAGGGGGAAAAGAAGAAGAAAGGAGAAAAGAGGAAAGCGTCTAGTTCAAGATCTCAAGAGCCTCAGCGTCAAGTTTAACCTTCTGCGCTAAGTCTCCCTTCTTGGATAACTGCTGTTAGAGTAAGTGATTCTACTGGAGCGCCTAGTAGAACACTAAGAGAACCTCCACGAGCACTGTATCCAAATCTACCCATATCTTCTCGGGCACTGCTTGAACAGTTTGACATCCCTCTTCAAAGAGCATCTATTCCAGAACCTTCAGATCCAAGAATTTTAGCTAAAAAGAGGTAGATGGCTAACTTTATCCGAACTTTCAGAATTTGCCTAAGGTATATTGGTATTGACCCAACTGATTGGGACAAACACTTTACCGCTTTCAAGAAGAGACAACAAGAAGAAAATAAGCTCATAATCAATAAAGATCATGAAGCGATGATGACATTGGAAGATAACCTACTGAAGTTATCCGAGCTGAAATGCCCAAGCGATACAAAGTTAGATCAAGTCGTTAAAGCTTTTTGATTTGCATTAATTATCTATATTCTTGTCTCTTATATTTTGTTTGTTTAGTTGTAAAAATTCTTGTAATCCTTGATATATAAAAAATTCATTTTTCAGCTGAAACATCTCGTTGAAGCGTAACTAACTTTAACTAACCTTATCTAATCAAAGCTAACTTTTATTTTGGCTGTCTAACTCTTGAACTATAAAAGAGTAAGGCTCCGTATGGTTGTGTTTCGGAAATGGATTCTGAGTTTTTTTTGGGGAATGTGTATTACAAAAATTCTTGTGAAAATGTTGACTTAATTTGTTTGTTGGATGTATTTTTAGAATTTGATTGAAAGTAGTGTAGATGTGATATAAAGTTGATTTTTATTAGGATTTGATATATGAAATGATTGAGTTGGTTATGAATGTGATGATGATGGGGGAAAAGATATTAAAATAATATATTTTTTTAATAATGTTATGAGTTGGTAATAAAGGAATATGTATATATGTGTGTATATATATATACATATACACACACATAATATAATATATAGAACTATTACCGCTAATCATCCCACATGTCACGCAAAAGTGTCACTTTAGTCTCTCTTGTGAAAAAATTATCACTTTCATCCCTCATGTCCATAATTTGTACCCAGATGGTCCTTTTTTCGACATTCCGACCAGATTTTCCTGCTTCCCCCTCGAAAATAGGGCTATTCACGCATATATCATGCGCGTCTTCACGAGAAAATTTATCACTCATTGTAGAAAGCTCGGATTCATGAACCGGTTTTTTCCCATGAAACTAGACACATAGGGCTATCCACGCATATATCGCACATAATCAGGAGATGTTTAGAACAAAGCAGTTTTGTATTAAAAAATTAGCTAAAAATCTGTCGACTGTGCCGACAGCTGTGCGCGTCTTCACGAGAAAATTCATAACTCATTGTAGAAAGCTCGGATTTATGAACCGTTTTCTTCCCATGAAACTAGACACATAGGGCTATCCATAAATATATCGAACATAATCAGGAGACGTCTATAACAAAGCAGTTTTGTATTAAAAAATTAGCTAAAAATCTGTCGGCTGTGCAGACAGCTGTGCCTGTCTTCACGAGAAAATTCATAACTCATTGTAGAAAGCTCGGATTCATGAACCGTTTTCTTCACATGAAAGTAGACACATAGGTCTATCCACGCATAAATCGCACATAATCAGGAGACGTCTAGAACAAAATAGTTTTGTATTAAAAAATTATCTAAGCATCATTTCCGACAGATTTTTAGCTAATTTTTTAATACAAAACTGCTTTGTTCTAGACGTGTCCTGATATGTGCGATATATGCGTAGATAGCCCTATGTGTCTAGTTTCATGGGTAGAAAACGGTTCATGAATCCAAATTTTCTACAATGAGTTATGAATTTTCGTGTGAAGACGCGCATGATATATGCGTGGATAGCCCTATTTTCGCGTGGAAAGCCGGAAAATCTGGTCGGAATTTCAAAAAAAGGACCATCTGGGTATAAATTATGGGTATGAGGGATGAAAGTGATAATTTTTTCACAAGAGGGGCTAAAGTGACACTTTTGCGTGACATGGAGGATGATTAGCGTTAATAGTTCTAATATATATTATACAAATAGAATGAAAAGACAAAAAAAAAAAGAGGCAGCCAGACAGTGGGGGCCCTTCATTTTTAGTTTTTTTTTTTTGCCACCTGTTCATTTCTTTTTAACTTTAGATTTTTATCCGTTTTCCATTTCGTGTTATTTTTTCAATTTTATATTTTAAAAGTTCAAGAAAATTGAATCTTGCTCGTCTATATTTCTAATAGTTAGTGTAATTATATGGTTCGCATTGGACAAATATAAAAATAGAATGTGGTCCATATATGCAATATTTCATCAAATGTGTAAATATGATTGGAGCATAAGTAGTTCTATATTTCTTTTTTCATTTACATATAATATTTTATTTCCAATTTGATTGAGGCAAATTTATTTCCATCTTCTTATAATGAGATACTATGATGTTACAAAAAATCTTTGTTCGAGCTCCAGCCGAGAAATTTGGTGAGACTCGACTCGAGCTCAGCTCGTGGGCAACCCTATTAAATACCACATTAGTACCAAAATGAAATAATCGAGATTCAGTCAGTATTTATTTGAATATTGAGAAACTAAAAAAGTATAATTTAAAATCCAATAAACAGCAAACGAAATTATTAAAATAAAATTATAAATCAAACAATATTGTATATACTTTTGGTAAAAGCATGGCTAATTAAGTCTCAATTCAAGTACACATATTATTAAATATATATGAAATATTAAATATTAAATCACACAATATTTTTTGTTCAAATTATATATTATTAAATATTATTTAATAATAATAATTGAAATATTTGAAAAATTGAATAGGAATTTTTATTATATAAAATATGAAAAAGTAAGAAAGATAATTAGTTGGATAGTGAGATAGTGTAATTAATGATAAAATATTGTGAAAAGATTGAAATGATTAGTTGTTATATAGGGGAATGTGTAGTGTATTTAAAATTTGACCATTTTATGTTGAATTTGGCTTGGACTGTGTATTTTCATTTTTTGGTGATCCAAAAAATGAAAATATTTCCTAAATACACAACCATACATAGCCTAAGTATTGTCATCATCAAAAAGAGGAAATTGTTAGGAATTTCATGTTAGATGTTTTGATGATGACAATTAGGACTTTTTGTTAGACCCCAAAATTTGTAAGTTCGATTTTAGCTTTGAAGCGTTAGATTTGTAATAGGCTTTGTTTTATTTTTATTCTAGATTGTTAGGTTAAGTTGTCTTAGACTGAGCGTCTGATATGTTTTGAGTGAGTTTATCAGAACTAAAGTTTGAAGACTCAAGCGCCTGAAGTCTGAATAAAAATGAAGATTCCAAGCGTCTAGAATGACCAACTACATCATGCGTCACCTTATAGGATAGAAGTAATTCAAGGATGAACAAGCGTCTATCAATGACTGATTTCACCTGAATTTATTTCTAAGTCTAGAAGGAGTTTAATGCAAATATTCTCAATGCATTAAGTGCCAACGGGCATTTAATTCAAATGCATTAAATGCTGATAAGAGCATTAAATGTGATAAGCACATTCAGACGTGCGTAGAGGCCACCCTATTGGACTGTGAACCTTTCATAGACTGCAGCACCAACTTTGTGCAGCAGATTTTCAAGAAAAAGGACAAAAGTTGTTCACTCGCGAAAGTGAGAGACATGCGCTCGTGCATGTGTCAAACAGACACTTTCTTCAAAGAATGCCTATATATAGGACTTCAACAACAAGCCAAATAGAGAACGATTGATTTCCAAGACAAATTGCTGTTGCATTGAAGTCTCATTCCTTAACCTCTCAGAAAAGCCAGAACATTCAAGAAAACATTCTCTTTGCTCTTCTTCAATTCCTGAGACAGTCAACCAATATCTCAAACATTCTTTTCCGAGAAACCCACATTACCACTGAGATGTTCCTAGTTGTTTGAACTTTATCAAAATCAAACAAACCTTTTAGGAAAACCCTTATCCAAGCCTCGCGATCTGTGTGAAATCGAAGTTAGATACTTGCAGTATTTCTGGGTGAAAGAAGCAAGGGGATTGAAGTGATTTGGATCATAAGTCTGTGTGATCAAGGAGCTCAAGTCATCGACATCCATCTCTCCCTAATTTGTAGAAGCTTCTATGTAATTCTTTGAGAATCATTTTAGTGGATTGCCTTCAAGTGTTCAAGGAGAAGAAGGACGTAGTTGTGATTACACCACCCAACGAACCTTACAAATATTGTGTTCTTTACTTTATTTTTAGTTTTCATATTGTCATATCATAAACTGATCAAGTAAAACTTAATCAAACGCTAAGCAACTGAATACACTTTCTGCGACGCTAAAGCTTTTAAAAAGAAGACTACAAAAATTATTCTGTTGTGCTAACACTGATTAAAGAACTGAACGCTTAAACCTACTTGGTTAAAGTATTCAAATCTTAAAGTCTAAGTCAACTTTCTAAAATCAGTCTTCATCAGACGCTTAGCCTAAGCATCTATATTTCAAGTAAACGCTCAGTCAAGCGTCTATATTTCAAGTAAACGCTCAGTCAAGCGTCTATATTTCAAGTAAACGCTCAGTCAAGCGTCTACATCTCAAGCGTCCAAAACTATTTTAATACGAAATTTTTGAAGTTGAAAAAGACTTCATGGTCTATTCAACTCCCCCCCTCTAGACCCTTTCGTATGCCACTTGGGACCAACAAATTATAATATGATTAAATTAAGGGGATTGATATTTGTGCTCCTAGATTTGATAATGGCACTCCAATTTGCTTTTTGTGTTAAGTAATGGTCTAAAATATCCTAGTAATTTTATAACACAATTCACATCAACTGTAAAGCAAAATGTACCCTCCACATAATATTCTTTCTTTTGAACTTTATAGTCTCATATTTTATTATGTCAACATTTTCATTAATCTTTGTTTTTTTTGCATTACTTCAATTTATTTTACATAATATTATACATATGTAGTAAATTACCAAAAGAAAAAAAATAAGAATATACATATATGAAATAGCCAAAGTTACATTTTAACATAAATTGACAATCATGACATAAATTTCATATCTTTAAATAAAGTAAATTATAAAAGAAAATAGAAATAAATCAAAAAACTAATACTTATTTATCCGTGAAGATTATTTTAGGGGTGGACACTGAGGCGAGCTAACTCAATTAGAGTTTCAGCTTTTTCATGGGCCATGATTGAGCCTAAATATACATGCTCACAGGTTTGCTAACCAGTAAATAAATAATAAAAACATAATTATCAGTTACATGTTTAATAAATAATTTATTACTATTATTATTATTATTATTATCTTTTATTGGTTTGCGAGCCCAAGTATATTCGGGCTCGAGATTAGTTTGTTAAAAAACTCGAGTTCTAAATTTCTAATTGAACCGATTGGCTAGGTGACCATCCCTAAAATAATGTGATTATCAACTTATGTCAAGATAAACAATTGTTACGAATTTCTTGTTAGATGTTTTGATGATGACAATTAGGATTTTGTTGTTAGACCCCAAAATATGTAAGTTTGATTCTTTATTAGAATATATGTATAGGCTTTGAGAAATAGATTTGTATAAGGCTTTATTTATTTTTATTTTAGACTGCTAGGCTAAGTAGTCTCAGAACTAAGCGTCTGTTAATATTCTGAGTGAGTTTATCTGTAGATAGGTCTAAAGATTCAAGCGTCTAAAGTTTGAATAAAGATGAAGATTCCAAGCGTCCAAGCATTGATTAAGTGACAGGAATCGTTCAGTGTTGAATGAGCGTCTATTAAAGACTGGATTTCACCTTAATTTATTCCTAAATCTAGAAGGAGTTTAATGCAAATATTTTCGGATCATTAATTGCCAAAAGACATTTATTTCAAATGCATTAATTGCTGATAAGAGCATTCAATGTGATAAGCAATTCAGGACGTACGGAGAAGCCTTCCCATTAGCCTGTCAGCCTTACAAAGACTGTCGTACCAACTTTCTGCAACATGTTTTCAGGGAAAAAGGATGAAAGTTGTTCACTCGCGAAAGTGATAGACACACGCCAAGTCATGTGTCAAACGGATACTTTACCAAAGAAAGTCTATATATAGGACTTCAGCAACAAGCCAAAACATACAAAAACAAGTTTACAAGTTAAAACTCTGTTGAATTGAAGTCTCAATCCTTAAACTTTCAGAAAAGTACAAACCTTCAGAGAAAACATTCTCTTTCCTTTTCTTCAATCCCTGAGACAGTCAATCAATATCTCAAACATTTTTTTCAGAACAAACCTACATTACTATTGATATATTCCAAGTTGTTTGAACTTTCCAAAAATCAAGCAAGCCGCTAGACAAAACCCCGTCCAAGCCTCGCAATCTGTGTAAAGTCGAAGTTGGATGCTTGCATTATTTCTGAGTGAAAGAAGTAAGAGGATAGAAGTCTCTTGTAGCAGAAATCTGTGTGACCAGAAGCTCAAGTCATCTATATCCATCTCTCCCTATTTTGTAGAAGTTTCTATGTGATTCTTCAAGAATCATTTCAGTGGATTGCGTCCAAGTCTTCAAAGAAGAAGAAAAACGCATTTGGGATTACACCATCCAATGAACTTTTCAAACTTTGTGTTCTTTACTTTACTGTCATCTTTATTATTGTCATTTCATTGCATAATCAGTTAAGTAAATACATCGATAAAATCATTTAAAGATAAGCAACTAAGGAAAACCTTTGTGACACTAAAATCTTTCAAAAGGAAGACTTAAAATCATTTCGTTGTGCTAATGCTGATTAAAGAAGTGAACGCTTAAACTTATCTGGTTATCGTGTTCAAATCTTGAGTCTAAGTTAACTTTATCAAAACAATCTTCGAGTAGATGCTCAGCCAAGCACCTACATTTTCAAGCATCCACAATATTTTGAGTACAAAATTTTTGAAGTAAAAAAAGATTTCAGGGTCTATTCAACCCCTTCTCCCTCTAGACCCTTTCGTATGCTATTTGGAACCAACAAGTGGTTGAATTTTTTTAAAATCTCTAAGCATAACTGCTTGTTTAGATCCTTTTCAAATTTAGTTGCTTTACAATTTCTTCCATGGCATTTTCAAAAGTACCTAAGTTGACCGAGTCAAATTATGACTCATGGAAAGCCAAAGCATTCACTTATCTTTGTTCTTGTGATGATGAAATGTGTGATATCATTTCAGATGGGCCGATTCAAATTTTCAAAGTCATCACTAGAGCGCCTGAAGCCACAGAAGATACTCCGGATGGCTATGTTGAGAAGCCAAAGCATGAGTGGTCCCTAGATGAGCATCGAAGAGCAAATTTGGAAAGTGTCGGTCGGAATGCTCTATATACTACCATCGGTGACAATGATAACCTATTGAACAAGGTCAAGTCGTGCTCTAGGACTAAGGAAATTTGGGATAAACTAGCTACAATATGTGGTGGTTCAGCGCAAATCAAGGAAAACAAACTTTCATTTGCCAAGAAAAGGTTTAATGGTTTTAAGATGTTGCCTAATGAGATGCTAGAGCAATTGGATATAAGATTTACTGCTCTTGTTACGGACTTCACATCTTGAGGCATGGATTTGCAAAATCGAGAAATGGTGATTAAGATTTTCAGAAGTCTCCCTAGTAGATGTTTGATGAAGAAAACGGCTATGAGAGAATCGAACATGTTGGATCTTCTATCTCCAAAAGATGTTTTTTCAGAACTTAAAGCGTTTGAATTTGAGTTACATTCAGCAAGTGATGTAGTAAGCAGTCCAGTGATAGAGTCTGGAGGGCTAATAGCATCAATCAAGGGTAAATCTGGTAATAAGGGAAAAGCGTCAGATAAAAGTGAGGAAGAGGAGTTAGTTTTGCTGAATAGATTCAGAAAGGTTTTAAGATATGAAGCGAAAGAAAAAGGTCCTAATCATCAAGGACAGAGTTCATTCCAAGCGCCTTCTCCAGTTCAGCAACAGTACCAAGAGCCTCAATATTCTGCCCCTTCTCCCTCAGCCCTGATTTAGTACCAAGTGTCTTCTCCATAAGATCTCTCAGCACCAGTGGTCTCAAAACCACAAATTGCAAGGTTAACAAATGAACAAAAGATGAAAACTAATATTTGTTATAATTGCAGGAAACCATGGGACTACCAGGTAAATTGCCCTTATCCAAAAGTATCTAATCCTTCAAGGCAGGATTACTTAGATAGCAACTAATTTGGGAGCAACCTTCGCCAACAAGATTTGCTAGAGGACACAGAACCTGCGTCCGCACCTGAAGATTTGGAGTCTTCAAAAGAGAGCAGTGATGATGATGAGCCAGTGGATGACTCAGCGCTTATTTGTCTCATGGCCAGAGATGATGAAGCGTCCCATGAGGTAAACACTGAAATAGCTTATCCTCTCTCTTATGAAGAATTACTTGACAAAGTAAAAGAACATTATAAAGATTGTCCAGATGCTGCCAAATTATATCAAAATCACTTCGATATTATATCATCGCTCAAAGGTGATAATGTGACGCTCAAGGCAGAGTTGCAAATTCAGCAACAATGCATTGAGAAGAACCAATCACTTGAGAGTGAGATAACTCAATTGAAAAGTGATCTTGATATAATAGTCAAGAGAGAAATTGAACTGATCGTTAGACTTGCTAAATCAGAGTAGCTCGTCTCATCATTGTCTAAAGTGTCAAGAAAGCTAGACAATGTGACTGAGGTAACAAGATTATTTGGTGAAAAGACCGATTTAGGATGCAATAAATTCAGTAAAGAACCAACAAATCAAATGTTATGGCAAACAACAAAGGAAAGGGTGTATTCTTTGTTAGGAAAGGTTCAAAAAGTCAAACACCTATTGAACTAAGAGATAATGGTACGAGGCCAAATGAGAAAGTCAATACTGACTCAGGCAAGGGAAAGACGAAAGTGAATGATTCACAAAAGAAGGTACATCCAAACGCTCAAAAGTCTAAGGATAAACCTTCTACAAGTGAATCAAAAGCTAAGCATCAAATACCAAAAGCGACTCCTAAGCTAGTGCCAAGGAAATACCTGCGTTAATATCCTCAAAGATCTAGATCATGTTATCGATACTATGATCATTACTATTATGATTTATGATTATGACTATGATTACGATTATAATCGAGGATATTATTATACACCTACAAAGCACACACAACACAAACTGAAACCTAGGAAGGCCAGTCCTCCCGTAATGAAGACCAAGTAAATATGGGTTCCAAAAGTTTTAATTTAGACTAAAGCTACTAACGTTGAAAGACGCAAGACAAAATGGGTACCTTAGAAGAATTAGAACTGCCCTTTTGATTGCAGGTACCTAGAGCTAGAGCCGATACATCTATTAGGTACATCGATAGTGGATTGTTAAGGCACATGACAGGCTCCAAAGATCTCTTAATCAACTATCGATCTACCAATGGTCCTCGAGTTGTATTTGGTGACAACTCCAAAGGTAAAACCAAAGGTATAAGAACTATGCAAAGGGAGAACATCATGATAAGTGGTTTTTATTATGTTGAGGGTCTTAAGCAAAATCTTTTAAGCATAAGTCAATTTTTTGATAAAAGCTTTGAAGTCAAATTTTCAAGTGACTGTTGCTATATTAACGACGCTAAGACTAAATCTACTAAACTGAAAGGAAAAAGAACAAATAATATTTATTTGGTAGATTGGGGTTCAACAATAGATAACAACCCTACATGCTTTGTGGATAAAAGTGAATCTAAAACGGGTTGGTTATGGCATAGAAAAATGAATCACCTCAACTTTGAAAAAATCTCTTAACTTATAATGTTAAATCTTGTAGAGGGATTACCTAACGGACCATTTTATAAGGATCGCCTTTGTGAAGCTTGTCAAATGGGCAAACAAGTTAAATCATCTTTCAAGAGAAAACCTTGTCTATTTACCTGTAGAATACTTGAACTACTTCACATGGATCTGTTTGGACCCTTTCAAACGATCAGTGTGAGCAGTAAAAAGTATACTTTGGTGATAGTAGATGATTTCTCTCGATTTACTTGGGTGGACGATCAGTGTGAGCAGTAAAAAGTATACTTTGGTGATAGTCGATGATTTCTCTCGATTTACATGGGTGGAATTTCTTTCATCCAAAAATAAAACATGTAACAAGCTAACAGCGCTTATTCGACAACTTCAAACTTTGAAAAATATTAAAGTTGCAAGAATAAAGAATGATCACGGTACTGAGTTTACTAACAATGTAGTTGAGAAGTTTTGTGCAGAAAATGGAATACAACATGAGTATTCAGCTCCTAGAACTCCTCAACAGAATGGTGTTGTTGAGCGCTGGAACAGAACGCTCAAGAAAGCCGCTAGGACGATGTTAGCAGAGTCCAAGCTTGCGCCTAAGTTTTGGGCTGAAGCGATCAACACTGCTTGTTACACTCAAAATCGTTGCATGATCAACAAACAACATGGGAAAACTCCATATGAACTATGGAAGGGACGTAAGCCAAATGTTTCATACTTTCATGTCTTTGGTTCAAAATGCTTTATTCATAATAATGGATTCCAAAGCCTAAAGACATTTGATCCTAAAGCGGATGAGGGAATCTTTCTAGGCTATGCCAAAAATGGAAAGAATTTTTGCATCCTTAATAAGATCAAATCGAAGGTTGAGGAATCTATTCATATTATTTTTGATAATGCCAACCAAGAATCGAGTGAGGTTAATATTAATGATGTAGGAGTTGAATATTTGTGTCATCAAGCGTCTAAGATCATTATTAATGAAAGTGACGACGATAATGAGATCTTGGTGCCCTCCCCTAAGATTACTCGTAAGGATATTCGGGATAATAATGTAACATCTGCTGATCATGAAGAGAATGATCATCAAGAGCAAAATAGGATTTTTGAATTGGAAGCGCCTACGCAAGAGGGTAGTTAACGCCTGTACAAGAAGTTCATCAAGCTTCTGGTCAACCTCTTAACCCATTCCAGCCAGATAGACTATGGCTATGTGATCATCCACCAGAGCAAATTATTGGAGATATTGGAGCTCCTGTGAGGACTAGAGCCGCTACATTCAATGAGGCCATGTTCTCGAGTTTCTTATCTCAAATGAAAACTAAGAAAGTGGATGAAGCACTAAGCGATTCAAGTTGGATTGAGGCCATGCAAGAAAAGCTTAATCAGTTTGAGCGTAGTAAGGTTTGGACGCAAGTACCAAGGCCAACTCACTAAGAAGTTATTAGAACTAGATGGGTTTATAGAAACAAGATGGATGAGAATGGCATTGTGATAAGGAACAAGGCCAGACTTGTCGCTCAAGGATATTGCCAAGAAGAGGGTATTGATTTTGGTGAGACATATGCTCCTCTCGCTCGTCTTGAAGCAATTCGCATGTTTCTAGCGTGTGCAGCATTCAACAAATTCACAGTGTACCAAATGGACGTATAGAGTGTTTTCCTGAATGGTAAACTCTAAGAAAAAGTCTATGTGGAGCAACCACCAGGATTCATCAACAACCATGGTAAGGGTATGGTCTAAAAGCTAGATAAAGCATTTTATGGACTAAAACAAGCACCTAAAGCATGGTATGACACTCTTTCTATTATCCTTATTGGTAAAGACTTTTCAAAAAGCAGCATTGATACAACGTTATTCAAAATTACCATTGATGAAGATATTCTCTTTGTCCAAATATATGTTGATGATATTATTTTTGGATCTACTAATAAGCGTCTGTGTGAGAAATTTTCGAAAATGATGCAAGAACAATTTGAAATGAGCATGATGGGTGAATTAACTTTCTTCTTAGGATTACAAGTTAAACAACTCGCTAATAGCATATTTATTAACCAAGCTAAGTATACACGAGATATGATTAAAAAATTTGGTATGGAAAATGCATCATCTTCAAAGATTCCAATGAGCAAAATGCTTAAGCTAGATAAAGATGAAAGTGGGAAGAAGGTTGATATCACTAATTATAGAGGTATCATTGGATCATTTCTTTATCTTACTGCTGGTAGAACTGATATTATATTTTCAGTATGCATGTCTGCACACTTTCAAGCCGATCCTAGAGAGTCACACTTAATTGCTACCAAGAGAATCTTTAAATACCTAAAAGGCACACAAAATGTGGGCTTTTGGTATCCAAGGGACTCTCCTTTTGAACTGATTGGTTACTCAGATGCAGATTTTGCAGGATGCAAAATTGACCAAAAAAGTACTAGTGGTACATGTCAATTCTAGATGATAGGTTAGTTTCATGGCATAGTAAGAAACAACAATCTATAGCTACCTCTACAACTAAAGCAGAGTATGTAGCTGCAGGAAGTTGTTGTGCACAAATTTTATGGATAAGGCAACAACTTAGAGATTATGGTACAATCCTAGGTCCAACCCCTATCCATTGCGATAACCAAAGCGCCCTAGCCGTGACTCAAAATCATGTTCGTCATTCCAGAACTAAACATATTGACATTAGATACCATTTTCTTCATGACCATGTTCAAAAGAAAGATATCTCCATGCATTTTATTGGAACTGAGAAACAATTGGCAGATATCTTTACCAAAGCACTCACCGAACAACGCTTTCTTACTTTAAGAAGTGAACTAGGTATGATTGATTTAAATGCTTAATTATTATGCATCATATTTTCATTAGACATATAATGTAGGGGGAATCCACTTTATTTATGTCTAAAAGACTCTTGAAAAATTGTTACAACTCACCAAGTTTAGGGGGAACCTTAAAATTGCACTTATACACATCTGTAAGCGTCAATGATCAAAAACTACTTATATATGCATAGATCATCAACGCTTATTATTACTATTCTAAACGGTTTGTTTGATTTTGATGAAGTTCAAACAACTGGAAGTATCTCAATAGTAATGTGATTTCTTCGAAAGGAATGTTTGAGATATTGGTTGACTGTCTCAGGAATTGAAGAAAAGCAAAGAGAATGTTTTCTTGAATATTCTGGCTTTTCTGAAAGTTTAAGGAATGAAACTTCAATGCAACAGCAATTTGGCTTAGAAATTGATTGTGTGTTTGGCTTGTTGTTGAAGTCCTATTTATAGCCATTCTTGGAGAAAGTGTCTGTTTGACACATACACAGGCGCATGTCTCTCACTTCCGCGAGTGAACAATTTTTGTCCTTTTTCCTGAAAATCTGTTGCACAAAAGTTGGTGCTGCAGTCTATGAATAATTGACAGTCCAATAGGGTGGCTTCTCCGTACGTCTGAAAGTGCTTATCACATTTAATGCTCTTATCAGCATTTAATGCATTTGAATTAAATGCCTGTTGGCACTTAATGCGTTGAGAATATTTGCATTAAACTCCTTCCGGACTTAGAAATAGATTCAGGTGAAATCAGTCAATGATGGACGCTTATCCATCCTTGAATCACTTTTGTCCTATAAGGTAACGCTTGATATAGCTGGTCATTTGGACGCTTGGAGACTTTATCTTCATTCAGACTTCAGGGGCTTGAGTCTTCAACCTTTACCACTGATAAAGTCACTTAGAAATTATCAGACGCTCAGCCTAAGAATATTTTGCCTAACAATCTAGAGTAAAAACAAAACAAAGCCTATTACAAATCTCACTCAGATGAAAGGTTGAGGTTTGTCACTAGGGTTTTGTTTGTTTTTGAAAAGATCAAACAACTTGGAATATCTCAGTTGGAATTTGAGTTTTTTCTTTGGAAGATGTTTAAGATATTTGTGACTGTCTGGAATGTAGATAAAAATCTTGAAAGATTTGGCTATGGAGTTTCTAAGCTTTTTCCCATAAAATATACGTAAGATTTTTGGCAATAATTTCTCTTCTTTTTTTTGTACGTATCTTGTGTATTTTTTGGGTTTGCTGGGGTAAGGTATTTATAGGAAATTTCTTGGGATTTGTCCGTTGGACACATGTAGGAGCGTGCCTTTCACGCAGTACGTGAGTTTGCCTAAAGTCTGACATTCCTGAAAATTCGTTGAAGCCGATTGGACGGGAGCAACTGAAACTCTGAAATTTCTGACAGTCTGGTCCAAAGGTGGCTTGTCCACATGTCACATTAGCTTATCACATTTAATGCTCTTATCAAGCATTTAAATCAATTTGAATTTATTTCCCGTTGGAAATAAATGTCCGTTGAATGATTGCATTTAAGTCCTTCATGACTTGAGGATTTATTTCAAGTGAATCTAACATAAGTCGTTTGAGAGATTTTGAGCGCTTGATCCATAAATCCTGAAATGAGGTCTTTTAGCGTTTGACAGATGCTAAGAAGAAAATCTTTATCTCTGGTTGACTTCAGACGCTGGTCTTCAACTTCTTCTCTAATAGACTCACCTAGAATTCTACTAGTGACTCAATCACTAAGACTTAGTCTAAATCCTATAAAGATAAAAATTACAAGCCTAAAAAAATAAATTACAACTTTCAAACGCTTATACATCAATCTATGAAAAATGGAAACTTACATTGTATTTTTGGGGTCTAACATTAAATCCTATCTTGTCATCATCAAAACATCTAACATGAAATTTCCTAACAATTTCCCCCTTTTTGATGATGTCAAGACTTTTAACTCTTATACCTCTTTTATATTTTTAAGAGTTACTTTAAACGAAAAAAGCCCAAAGGAATTAAAGTTAGTGTTTGAAAAGTTAGTAAAGTTAGATTAGCGTCAAACCGATGTTTTCAGCATTAAAAACATTCATTCATTGAAAGAATAAAGCATACATGTTTTACACTGAAAGAATATCATAAAAGGAATCCAGTCACTTTTTCTGTCGCTTCGCTCTTTCTTCGCCATGTAGAACTTCTAACGCTAAGTCCTTCAAGAGTGATCGATGTCAATAAAATTGGTTTTGTTTTAGGTGAATTCTCATAATCATGCCTCGAAGGTCTGGTGCGTTCATTTAGTTCTAACAAAACCTTCCGCTCCATTCCCTGGGTGGAATACCAAGTTCAAGAATAAATCATGATAGATATCTCCTTGCGATCATTTGGACGGTCTCCAATTGATAGGTGTTGAGATATCCCATACTGCTAAGAACTCGGGGTCCCACTCTGGAAGCGCGGACTTCGACGATAAACTTGGCTTCTTTTCTTGGATAGCATTTTCGTAATGCTTACTAATTATTCGACATTGAACGCCAATGTTTTTCAATTTTGTCATTGACTGTCAAAGAGTGAAAACCCATGTGACAGAATCAATGCGAGTCATGTGTGAGTGCCACTATCTTCATCAGTGCACCTATGATATGAGTTCTTCATTGCTGCCTAGTGATTGACGGGCACCTATCTCATCAAAACTCATATCATACAAGTCTTCATGATTTCCAATGCCCAATTGAAAATCTGTGACTTGCAGACTATTTTAGTAGACAAGTATCAAACTCCTCTAGTGCCCTAGAGAGATAACTCTTGTTGGTGCTCCCAAGTCGCATACGAAAGGGTCTAGAAGGGGGGGGGGGGGGGTTGCATAGACCCTGAAGTCCGTTTCGACTTCAAAAATTCCGTATCACTTTTAATGGTTAGAACGCTTAGGCAACTAAATGTATGGGTCAGACGCTTCAGTAAAGATAACTTAAACTTAGTGATTTTAGCAATTTACCAAAGTAGGGTAACGCTTCGATCACACAATCAGGGTTAGCACAACGGAAATGATTTTAAAACTTTAGCGTTCGTTTTGGTTAAATAGTCGCTTAGTAGATTAGCTTGTCGTTTTCAAAGAATATAATATAATGTAAAATAAGACAATAATTAAAGTAAATAACACAAAAAATTATAAGGTTCACTGGGTGATGTAATCCCAGCTACGTCCTTCTTCTCCTTTTTCACTTGGAGGAATTTTACTAAGATGATTATCAAAGAATCACACAGAATCTTCTACAAGATAGTAAACAGGTGAAAATGATCTCGGACTCCTTGATCACACAGATTTCAGCACCAATGAAAATCGTCTTCTACAAGCTTCTCTCACTCAGAAATACTGCCTGTAAGGGAGTTTCAACTGCTTTCTCACTCAGACGAAAGGTCGAAGATTTAGCCACAAGGGTTTGTTTGTTTTTGGGAAGATCAAACAACTTGGAATATCTCAGTAAGAGTTTAGGTTTGTTCTTTAGAAGAGATTTGAGATATTTGTGACTGTCTGGAATGTATATAAAAAGCTTGAAAGATTTTGGCTATGGAGTTTCTAAGCTTTTTCTTTGAACGAGAATTTCAGCAGAGTTTCTTGTGCATGTACGTATATCTCTATTATGTCTCCCTTTTTTCGGTTGGCTGAAGGTAGGGCATATATAGGCAATTCATGGGATCTGTCCGTTGGACACATGTGGGAGCGTGCCTTTCACGCAGCGCGTGATTTTACCTGTTCTCTGACATTCCTGAAAATTCGCTGGTTCCGATTGGACAGGGAGCAGCTATAAACTCTGAAATTTTGACAGTCTAGTCAAAAAGGTGGCTTGTCCACAAGTCATAATAGCTTATCACATTTAATGCTCTTATCAGGCATTTAATGCATTTGAATTTATTTCCCGTTGGAAATAAATGTCCGTTGAATGATTGCATTTAAGTCCTTCATGACTTGAAGATTTAATTCAGGTGAATCTGAACTTGATCGCTATAATGCTTTGAGCGCTCGATCCATAAATCCTGAAATAGTCCTTTAGCATTTGACAGGCGCTAAGAACAAATCTTCATCTTCACTTGACTTCAGACGCTGATCTTCAACTTTTTCTCTAATAGACTCACCTAGAATTCTATTAGCGATTCAGTATCTAATACTTAGTCTAAAATCTACAAAGATAAAAATTACAAGCCTAATTAAAAATTACATGATTTCAAACGCTTATACATCGATCTATTATAAACAGAAACTTACATTATATTTGGGGTCTATCTTGTCATCATCAAAACATCTAACATGAAATTTCCTAACAATTTCCCCCTTTTTGATGATGTCAAGACTTTTAACTTTTATAACTCTTTTATAGATTTAAGAATTTAAAAAAATCTCAAATAAAATATAGATTAGCATTTGGAAAGTTAGTAAGGTTAGCTAATGTTAGATTAGCCTCAACAAGTTGTTTCAGCGATAAATCATTCATTTATATAGAAAGATAAGCATACATGATTTATAATGATAATTGAAAGCGATAACAGAAAATAATAAAAGAATAATATGAAGCATTCATTTTTTCTGTCGCTTTGCTCTTTCTTCACCTTGATAGATCTCATTTTCTAAATCCATAAGGAGTCAATCAATATCTATCATGGTGGTTAGGCTTGTCAATCGAGCTTTATGAGCCGAGCTTCAGCTCGCTCAAGCTCAAATATCATCGGGCCTATCGACCATAAGCTCAAACTCAACCCATATTATTTTTTTTTGGCTCGGCCCAAACTCAGCTCACATATTTACACGAGCTTCTGGCTTCTTTTGGGCAAGCTCACAATTTTTTTTTCATTGAAATGCATACGGGATACTAATTTCACATAGTCTAATGAGATTATACTAATGCAATATAAATTTCAAATGTGTAATCAAATCATGACCATTAAGCAATACTTTGAATTCAAAACTCATACGAAAATAATACTAGTAAAATTTGAAGTCCCTAAAAAGTAAAAACGATATAATATAACAACTCAAAAAGAATTGCAAATTCTCTTCCAAGAAGATCTTATGAGAATCCGCCTCCGTAATCTTAGCAAGCATCCAAATTCCAACATAGAACCTATAAAACAATTAACTTTAGCTTACCCAAAAAAATAATTTAGCTTTAAGTTAATAAATAAATAAATATATGAGAGGTTATAAGCACAAGGTTAATGAAAACTTACATTTAGTGCAAGTTCATAGGACAATTAAAGCGGACAAAATTAGGAAATCTTAAGGGCTGCAAAAAAAGAGAAAGCAAACAATATGATAATCAATTCAATAAAATGATATTCAAATCATAAATTATATTCTTTTTATATTACCAGAAAAATCTGAATCAAATTCGTCATCACACTCAAACTGCATATCTCCTCCACGTATCCAGTCTCGAGAGCAAATTAGTGCTTCAACTGTTGAAGGAAGCAACGCACTTCGAAACTTGTTTAGAACTCGTCCTCTAGTACTAATGCACTCTTAGAAGCAACAGACGATACTGGAATTGAAAGAATATCTCATGCCATTCTAGCCATAATAGGATATTTTGAATAGTTTAACTTCCACCAATCAAAAATGTTAAAATCATCCTCTGGAGCCTTTTTGCTAAGGTGCAACTTTTCCTCCAAGTATATGTCCAATTCAGTCTTATCCTCACTACTTGCATTTTCTGGTTCGGCAAATTTGTAAAACTCAGCCATCATATCAATATCTGATGCACTATCAAACAATGCAATGTCCTTAGACTTTTTGGAGGTCTCATCACGGTGATTCGAAGATTGGTAAACAACAAGATATTCATTAAACAGATTTTGGAGCTCCTTTTTCACGCAATCCATCAAGCTTGTTGCTAGAAGATGGTCATAAATTTTCTTGTAGCAAAATTCCAGATACTTTAGTTTATATCTTGGGTCAAGAACTAGAGCAATCGAGAGCAACAAATTTGGTTTTTTTTGAACCCAATACTTCTCAAACTTTATAAGCATATTGAATGCCATCTTTCCCAGTAATGTGCTAAGATCTTTTGATGTTACACGCAATAATATTAATATTCGATACACCTCTCGAAAAAACACATTTGTCATGCAATATTCAGTCCCTGAAAAGATTTTCTTCACAGTATTGAAGGTCTCCAAAAATTTATGAACCGCCATAGCTTTTTCCCAATCCTCTACCATTGGTGGATCTTTGAATTGCACGTCTCGTGATTGCATGCGATCATAAGCTTTTCTATAATGCAAAGCAGATCCAAGCATTAAATATGTTGAATTCCATTGAGTGCATACATCAAGTACCAACATTTTACCAAGAGATATACGTTCTTGATCAGCATAATGAAGAAACTCAAGTTTTCTTTTCGGTGATGCTTTCACATATTTGACTGCATTTCTCACTCTATAGATAGAATCTTTGATTTCGTCGATTCCATCTTGCACAATCAAATTGAGCACATGAAACCAACACCTTACTTGAAGATGCCGACCTTCCAGTAATAATAATCCTTTAGAAGAATATTGCTCCTCAAGAATAGCAGCTACGACATCATTAGCGGCATGATTATCCATTGTAATGGTGCAAACTTTTTCCAGATTCCATTCAACCAAACAATTAGTGATGATGTCAGCTAGATTTTTTCCATTTGCCTTAACAGGAACAATGACGAAGTTTATTACTTTCTTATGTAGTTTCCACACATCATCAATAAAATGAGCAGTTAGAGCCATAAACGGCAACTCTGTCTTGGAGGTCCATGTGTCAGTTGTGAGACATATCCTTGCACTTGATTTTTGTAGAATCTGCATCAATTTTCTCCTCATCTTCGTAAAACTTCATGCAATCATTCCTCATTGTATTTATGGAAACAAACTTGAATCTTGGACAAAGATTATGAACAAACTTCCTAAAACATCGACAAAATTAAATGGTAGCTCACGGACAATAATTAGTTCGATGAGATCATCCCTACTTTTCGCTTGATCAAATTTCCATGTAGCAAGTTTATCTGTTTGCCCATGACTTTCCTTCTCAAAATTGAGAAGAGCCTGAGACTTGTCGGTCTTCTTATTCAAATGTTTTTTTTGATAAACAACGCATTTTAATTCTTTGATATGGCGAAGTAAATGCATCGTTCCACCTTTGCTTGGGCGAGAGAATATCTTTTGGCAGTAGTTGCATTTGCATTTTGCTGTTCCTTCTTTGTTCTCAAACTTAGTGAAATGCATCCACACGTCGGATCTTAATTTCATTTCTCGTTTCCTTTTCGAAACATTGCCCAAACTTGTTTCACCAGCTTCTACCTCCATAACATCTCCACTATTTCCAAGTGATACCTAAAAAAACAATATTAAATAATTTCAGTCATTTTATATTGTTCAATAATTATTATAGAAAATGAATCATAAAGAATCAAATTATTATAATAAGAAAAGTAGTACAATCATAATACATTTTAATTTCTTGAAATATAAAGATGTTTGATATAAGTGACTACTATTAAATACTTAAACAACATAGGTCGTTCCAAAATTCTACCCAAAACATAACAAATAAAAGAAAAAACACAAAAAAATGAAACAAAAAAAAATCAGCAAGTAAATATGAACCTGCAATGGAATTATATGTGTAGAAAAAAAGACAAAGAGGGGTGGTTTTTAGTGAACACTTTTATACATTTTGTAAACTTATGAATGCATCTATCTTGTTTTAGTATTTTTCTCAAGAAAAATACATTGAGCACTTGTTTTGATCTTATGTTCTAATAAGTCTCATATCAATGAAACAAATACATATTGAAATGCATAAGCTTAGAGAGTAATTACAAAATGAAATGTCACGTGAAAAATTTATTCAAATGGCTTTAAAAAGATTGTAAAAACTTCAAAAATCCAACTTCAAATACCCCACTTCAAAGATTGCATAAATCCTAATGTTTTATAGAATTACTACTCATAAAATTAAAAGAATACTTAAAAATAATAGTAAAAATTACCTCCATGAGTAAATCCCAAGAATGCTTAGAGTGACAATTAATCTAACTTGTTTGTTGAATTCTCACTAAAAATTGAAAACCAACTAAAATATTGATTCAAAAGACCCTTCAATCTTCTTTTTTTTTTTTGTCCGTAGCCCAAGGAGTTGGTTAACCCACTTCACAATTTTCTTTTTCTCAAGTACCAAAATTCTCTTTTTTTGTTAAATCACTAATAAAATATCTTGATTCTTGGAAGACAAAGTGATTAATTAGAACTTAGAAAGCCATCCGTCATTGATTCATTGTTTTGGACGGCTAGAACCTAGAAGGCAACTAGCAATTAACGTTTGCACATAAAACAAGGTTTAGCTATTTTATAATAATAAAGTATAAAAATTTAGAATGTCTGTGATATATTGATATATGTCTTATATATATATATTGAACTTTAATCTAGCCGAGCTTAATTCGGGCTGAGCCGTGTTAAGCTCAGGTTCGGCTCACAAATTAATCGGGTTACATCTAAAGGCTTAAACTCGGCCCGACTCATATTCAATTAAGCTCGGCTCAGATATAAGCGGGCCGAGTCATCGGGCAGGCCCGACTCAATTGACAGTCCTAATGGTGGTATGTTGGAGTTCATCATAGTCATGCCTTCGTTGTCTAGCACTTTCATTTAGTTCTAACAACCTTTCACCCATTCCCTTGGAGGAATACCAACTTCACAAATTAAGTCGTGATAGATGTCTTGTCTTCTATCTAAGGATGAAATCCCATACTCTCCAAAAATTCGACGTCCAAGTCTGGAAGCAAGTACTTTCCTAGATAATATCTTGGCTTTCTCTTTTTAGTTAGCATCTTCTTTATGCTCACTATTTCTTCAAACATTGATCACTAGTGTTTATTATCTGTTTTAGATATTGCTTTGGACGACTGATGCTTTTCTTTTTCCTTTTCCCCCTTCTTAGCATCATCAAGAGATGTTTTCAACTCAGCGATATCTCTTCGCAAGAGCCGAACTTCGTCAACAAGTAGAGCGACTTGTTGAGCGATACTTTGGGCAGCGGCATCTGAAGAAATGTGCCTCTCAGTATCAGCTGAAGTGCTCTGGGCTAAATGACGATTGAAATCTGCAGAGAGTTCAGAGATTAGAGGAGATATGCTTTCCATGATTGCGATTGTGCTCTTGTTAGTAGAGTTTGAGATATCAGGGCTTCGAGTATCAGAAATAATTCTAATTTGCCTATCAGTTTTATCCAAAAACTTTGAGCAAGAACCCTCAATGTTGTTAAGTGAGTTTCGTACTGCTTTTCTGAAATCGCGAGTGTCTGAATCACTATCCGAGTCTGAGTAGGAGGATGAATGCTTAGGAGATGGAATAAGTCCGTAGGAGCTAGAAACTGCAGCCTTGCCTTTGGTTTTATCTCTGATAAAAGGCTCTTCAGGCTCTGTAGCAATTTCAACATGAACTTCCTCTATCGCTAAGTCCATGGAAGAATCTGCAATCACTGACTGGGGCGCTAGAAGGGTCTGGCAAAGAGGCTTCTGGAATTTGAGCGTCATCCACAGTAGGAGAATCGACTGTTTCAACTATTTGTACTGGAGGAGAAGGTTCTTCAATAGCAATGACCCAGAGTGGGCCAAGTGCTTCCATCACATGCCTTGGACTTATCAGGCTTGATTGCGGAATAAAGAAAATAGCGTCTTCTCGCTCTTCAGTGCTTTGAGCAAGCTGCACTCTTTCCGGCAAATCAATTCCTGAGGTAGAAGAAGTGAAGAAGTCCAAAATAAATGGCATTCGTGTTTGAGCTGCTTCCTGGTCCACTGGCCTGATCAGCAAAATCATCTTGGCCACTTGAACATTCTGTTGACAAAAGAGCACAGGGTGAAGATTGTATCCTCTGAAGTCGCTCCACCCTGAATAGTGGTTGAAAGTGATGTCCAACTCTTGTGCATTTTCTATCACTGCTCTTCTATCTCTGTGGAGTTCAGCAAACTCAACGTGCTCATTTGAAACATCGATAAAAATTTGACTTTGTCTTGGAAGAAGCGGTTGCTTACTGGTGGAGGCTTCTTCGTTCAAATCTAGAAAGATGCGCTGAACAAACGCTTGACGAGGGTGAAACACATAGCGTCCGCCTTGACTGAATAAGGCTAGCTGATGTCGAATGTAGGTCTCAATGGGTTGCTTGTAACCCGGCAGAGCGCTAACATTTCCGAAAATATGCTGACGCTGTTGAAGTAAAAAGGTAGCAAACCCTCGGCGTCTGTATTCAATTCCAAATTCAAAAAGGAATGGATATCTCACGAGTTCTTCAAGAGTATAGAAGTGTAGAACAAACTCTTCAGCCCATCTAGCTGTATCCATCATCCATAGCTTGCCAAGCTTGTCAGCTTACTTTTGATCTTTTCTAGCAGCAAGGAATTTTTCAAAGCGTTCTGTTTCTTCATCGTAATCCTCAGCCCATTATCTTGCAAGGTATTCTCGGGCTTCATCTTCTATCCGGGAATTGATAGGATTGGGACGCTTAGCAACCATTGGTCCTTTTCCTTTCTAAAGCTTTAGAGGTTTGGGGGATAGAGCGTTCTAAGGAGATTTAACGATTTTGGGATAGGCAGAGTATCCGATCTTATTGAGAATTTCTTCGTCTGGATTCTTTGACCAATCACCCATATGGGGATTCTTGAAGACGATCTTAGTCTGGCGCAAAGGATAAAAAGACTCATCAAAGCGACCGGTGAAATTAAATCGCTTCTCGTCAAATTCTGTTCTATTGAATGCTGGTCTTCGGATATACTCAAGTCGAGATTGAAGACGTTCCAGAGTGTAGAACCCAAGGTCGGCGAATCGCTCGAAGAATTCAAATTTATAAGTATTTGAAATATCAGGCCGATGAAGAGTGGTTTAAAAACTGATTCCTGATTCAGCAAAGGTCTGAGTGTCTCGTTCTCTAGCGGCATAATAAAATTCAACTTTGGAAGAGTATTCGCGAGGAAAGAAATCGATGACATGAGGAGCAGAACCAGTTGGAGTAGGAACAAAGGCAATTTCTTCTTGTGGAATTGGGGCCACTTCTATCAACCGCTCAGCATGTTCAGTCGCTTCACTGACTGGTGATGTTTCAGCGTCAGGAAGGACTTGAGCTACTTCCTTAGCGATATACACAATAGTTTCCATATCCACATCTACTTCAATTGGAACCTTTGAAGGTGGAGGAGCATCAGCGTCTGGTGCATCTTGAGCTGATACATGTAAGCGTTTGAGAAAAGCACGCAAAATTTCGACGAAGTACAAATTACAAATAAGAGACTACAACGCTTACCCTGAGGATTATCATCAACTGTCTCAGTTGCTTGATCTGTTTCTATTGTTGGTACAATTTCTTCAGGCTCCGGAACAACTTCTTCTGGATCTAAATCGAGAAAAGAGGTAATAGGATCAACACAGATGGGGATATGCAAATCCTCAAGAGTGTTAAGAACAGTCTGAATGTTTGCTTCACACTCGGCTGAAAAGGATTTTATCCTAGCGTTAGGAATTGGAAACTAACGAGGAAAGGATATATAACGTTGCTTAGCACAAGTACTTACCCCGAACACGAGAAAGCCTTTCAGATTGAGCATAGGCTTTAGGATCTGAGCTGATTTCTAGAACAGCATCAGAAGGAGGTGGAACACTCGCTGGTTCTTCAAGCGCTGGCTCTATTGGAGCGCTTGTCGATGCAGCTGGAGTGGATGAAGGAGTACGCCTTCGGGCAAGCGGTACTTCTTCTACCTCTTCGTCTTCTTCTGGAGAGATGATGAAGGCAGGTGGAGGAGAGGGAGATTTAGGAGAAGTAGAAGGAGACTTTTGTTTCTTCTTGGGCTCCGGCTTCTGCTGCTGCTTCTTTGCTGGCTTGGCTGGCTCAGCGATTTTTCGTTTGGGTTGCTTAACCACCACCTATTCTTCCGATGAAGATGATGATGAAGACGAAGACGCTTGCTCTTCATCATCGCTGTGAACAACTCCTTTGGCAAGAAGTCGCTCACGCTCATCTTTGGGAACCGCTGCACCACAAGCTTCCTTGGCCTTAGTAGCTCGCTGATAATTTTCTTTCCATAAAATTTGAGCGCTGGGATCTTCTTTCTAGTGGAATTGGTGTAACCGCTAGCGCTAAGAATTTGAATTAAAATAATCCCGTAAGGCATGGGATTAACTGACTTGACCATCACTGCCTTGAAGCGATTAAAAACGTAAAGCAACCAATTTATCTTCAGTTTGGTCAGAATGGCCACCATCATCTTGTATTGAAGGTTTGTAACCTTATTGAAGCTTCCCTTTCTGCATTCGATCATTTTGGCGTATATGTCCACGAGAATGACATATTCACCCTTCATGTCGTTTTTCTTGAAATTGGGTTCATAGGCAGCTTCAACTTCTTCTTTCTTGATCAATGCCCAGACCTTGGTAGCATCTCCAAGAGTAACGGATTCAACTTTGTCACCATCATTTGGTAAGTTCAGTAAAGATGAAATCAGAGAAGGAGTGAGAATGAAGGTCTCACGGGCAAAAGGAAAGACGCAAGAAATGGAGTTTCCATCGTCGGAGATTTTTGCATTCTTGAAGAAGAATAGGGTTTCTTCCTCAAAGAAGTTGAAAATAGTGGTTAGCATATCATATAAACTAGACTCCTGGATGAGTGGAAGAACAGTCTTAAGAGGGAAATTCTGGTTATTGAATAGATAATCCCAGTTAACAAGAAATCCGACATTAATAGTGATTGGTTTCTCTGGTTTGGAAGATTTTCCGGCAGCAGATTTTGAAGACTTCGGTGCCATTGATGAACTAAAGAAAAACTTCGTTTGAGGAGAGAAAGATATTATTTTTGCCTTTAGAGAGTAATAGGTTTTACAGTAGAGGAATTTGGAAGTGATAAAGTTTTACTGTAAGGGTTTTGAAGGGTTTAAATAGGAGGCAAAAGGTAACTCCTCAACTGGTAGATGAGTGACACGTGTACAGAAGTTAATGACAAAAAGAAATCTGAGCCTTTTACACATAAATACGGATGTCAAAAAGTGTGGTAGAATAGGTTAACTGCTGTGGAATATAAAGCTTTTCGGATCCGCAGTTACTTTTTGAAAAACGTTTGAATTTTAAAATTTTCAGCATGAAATGCACGCACCTGATAGTACACTGACACATACTCAGACATGTGCAGTTACTGAACCACCTAGTTTTTTTTTAGATAGGAATCATTAACCGCCAGTTTGATTTGATAAGCACGTGTGAGCAGTTGTCAAATCTAATCTTTTGGACTTATCCACACGTTACTTTCAGCGATGAAAACTATGCATGATTTTTAAAGTAATTTTCTTAGCGTTAAAGTGAGAATCTTTTTAACGCTAAAGTCTTTTTGAGAACAAAATTTAATTTCTTAAAGTTTGAGATAAAATCAATCGCTTGAATTACTAACATACATTTTTTATTTAGAGATTGACTTTGTCATGCATAAAGATAAGCACTAGTGATCAATGCATAATTTTAAAGGTCATTTTTTATCACAGTCGCTTTATATATTGAGATAAGTACAATTTTAAAGTTCCGCCTAAAATTGATGACTTATTTCAGATTTTTGACAAACGCTTTAGACATAAACATAAGGCAGATTCTCCCTAAATTGTATGCCTATAAATATGATTCTTTATGATTTAAGCGTTTAAATCGATCATACCTAATTCACTTCTCAAAGTGAGAAAACGTTGTTCGTTGAGCGCTTTTGTGAAGATATATGCCATCTGTTTGTCAGTTCCAATGAAATGCATGAAGATATCTTTCTTTTGAACATGATCACGCAAGAAATGGTATCGAATGTCAATGTGTTTGGTTCTAGAATGAAGGACAGGATTTTGGGTCATAGCTAAAGCGCTTTGGTTATCACAATGGATTGGGGTAGGACCTAGGATTGTTCCATAATCTCTAAGTTGTTGCCTCATCCAAAGGATTTGTGCACAACAGCTCCCAGCGACTACGTATTCTGCTTCAGCGGTAGAAGTCGCTATGGATTGTTATTTCTTACTACGCCACGAAATTAGTCTATCACCTAGAAATTGACATGTACCACTAGTACTTTTTCTATCTATTTTGCATCTTGCAAAATCTGCGTCTGAATAACCAATTAGTTCAAAAGGAGAGTCCCTTGGATACTATAAACCCACATTTTGTGTGCCTTTTAGGTATTTAAGGATTCTCTTGGTAGCATTTAAGTGTGACTCTCTAGGATCAGCTTGAAAGCGTGCACACATGCATACCGAAAACATAATATCAGGTGTACTAGCGGTAAGATAAAGGAGTGATCCAATGATACCTCTATAGTTAGTGATATCAATCTTCTTTCCACTTTCATCTTTATCTAACTTAAGCGTTTGGCTCATTGGAATTTTGGAAGATGATGCATTTTCCATACCAAATTTCTTAATCATATCTCTTGTATATTTAGCTTGGTTTATAAATATTCCATTAGGGAGTTGTTTAACTTGTAATCCTAAGAAGAAAGTTAATTCACCCATCATGCTCATTTCAAATTGTTCTTGCATCATTTTCGAAAATTTCTCACACAATCGCTTATTAGTAGAACCAAATATAATATCATCAACATAAATTTGGACTAAGAGAATATCTTCATTATGGGTAATTTTAAATAACATTGTATCAACGCTGCCTTTTGAAAAGCCTTTACCTATAAGGAAAATAGAGAGAGTGTCATACCATGATCTTGGTGCTTGTTTCAGGCCATAGAGTGCCTTATCCAATTTGTAGACCATACTTTTGCCATAGTTGTTGATAAATCCTGGAGGATGCTCCACATAGACTTTTTCTTGGAGTTTACCATTCAGGAAAGCACTCTTCACGTCCATTTGGTGTACTATGAACTTGTTGAATGCGGCAAATGCTAGGAACATCCTAATCGCTTTAAGACGGGCTACTGAGGCATACATCTCATCAAAATCAATACCCTCTTCTTGACAATATCCCTGAGCGACTAATCTGGCTTTGTTTCTTATTACAATACCATCTTCATCCATCTTGTTCCTAAAATCCCATCTAGTCCCAATAACTCCTTGGTGAGTTGGTCTTGGTACTAGCGTCCAAACCTTGCTTCTCTCAAATTGGTTAAGCTCTTCTTGCATTGCTTCTACCTAACTTGAATCACTAAGCGCTTCATCCACTTTCTTTGGTTCCATTTGAGATAGGAAGCTTGCAAACATGGCCTCATTAATTGTAGCGGACCTAGTTCTAACAGGTGCTTCAATATCTCCAATTACTAGCTCTGGTGGATGATCTCTAAGCCATTTTCGGTCTGGTTGGAACGGGTTGAGAGACTCTTGGTTATCAATCGATTGACCATCATTTGTCTCTTGCGCAGTCGCAGCATCTTTCACAGTTCCAATTTGCTCTTGATGATCATTCTCTTCATGATCATCAGCTATTCTGACAGTATCATCATTTGTAATCTCACGAGTAACTTTAGGAATAGACACACGAATGTCATCATCTTCGTCATCACTGTCATCACCAAGATTGATTTGTGACGCTTGTTGGGTGAGATCTTATATTCCTACATCATCAGGATTAACCTTACTCGGTTCTTGGTTAGCATCATCAAACACAACATGAATGGATTCTTCATCCTTCGATTTGATCTTATTTAGGATGCGAAAACTCTTCCCATTCTTGGCATAGCCTAGAAAGATTCCCTCATCTGCTTTGGGATCAAATGTCTTTAGGCTTTGGGATCCATTGTTATGAATGAAACATTTTGAACCAAATATATGAAAATATGAAACGTTAGGCTTACGTCCCTTCCACAACTCATATGGAGTCTTCTCATGTTGCTTGTTGATCATACACCGGTTCTCAGTGTAGCAAGCGGTATTGATGGCTTCGGCCCAAAACCTTTGAGGCAGCTTAGACTCTGCAAGCATCGTCCTAGCAGCTTCTTTAAGCGTTCTGTTCCGTCACTCGGCGACTCCATTTTGTTGAGGTGTTCTAGGGGCAGAATACTCATGAAGTATTCCATAGTCTATACAAAACTTCTCAACAAATTGGTTAGTAAATTCAGTTCCTCTATCGCTTCTAATTCCTGTCACCTTTAAATCTTTATAAGTTTGTAATTGACGAATTAGAGATGTGAGCTTGATACTAGTTTCATCTTTGGTCGCTAAGAATTCTACCCATGTATAGCGAGAGAAATCATCAAGTATTACTAGTGAGTACTTTTTACCACTAACGCTCATGATTTGAATAGGACCAAACAAATCTAGATGCAATAGTTCAAGAACTCTAGAAGTAGATAGGCATGGTTTCTTCTTAAAAGATGATTTAACTTGTTTATCCATTTGACATGCATCACATCAGCGATTCTTCTGAAAGGAACCCTTAAGTAATCCCTCCACTAGATTTAGCGAAATTAATTGAGAGATTGCCTTAAAATTGAAGTGATTCATTTTTCTATGCCATAACCAACCCAATTCATTTTGACTTTTAGCAACAAAGCATGTGGGGTTGTTATCAAATGTAGAATCCCAATCTACTAAATACACATTGTTTGTTCTTTATCCTCTTAATTTAGTAGACTTAGTCTTAGCGTCGTTAACATAGCAGAAGTCGCTTGAAAATTTTACTTCAAAGCCTTTATCACAAAATTGACTAATGCATAACAAATTATGCTTAAGACCCTCAACATAATATACATCGCTAATCATGATGTTCCCCCTATGCACGATACCTATACCTTTGGTTTTACCTTTGGAGTTATCACCGAATATGAGTTGAGGACCATTGGTAGCTTGATAGTTGATTAAGAGATCTTTGGAACCCGTCATGTGTCTTGACGATCGACTATAAATGTACGAAACTGAAGTATCAGTGTTGGCTCTGGGTACCTGTATTTAAAGGACAATTCTAATTCTTCTTAGGTACCCATGTTGCCTTGGGTCCTTCAGTGTTAGTAACTTTGGTTTGAATTAGAACTTTAGGAACCCATATTTGCCTAGTCTTCATTGTAGGAATACTGGCCTTCTTGGGTTTCACATCGTGTTGTGTGTGCTTTTTGTTCACCTTGTGATGTGTGTGCTTTTTGGGTGTATAATAATATCCTCGATTATAATAGTAGTCATAATCATAGTCATAATCATAACCATCATAGTATCGATAATATGATCTTGACTGTCTTGGATATTGACGCTGGTATTTTCTTGGCGCTGGCTTGGGTTGCATTTTTTGTGTTGGGCGCTTAGCGCTTGATTCATAGTGATCAGGTTTATCCTTAGCCTTTTGAGCGTTTGGATGAACCTTTCTTTGTGAATCATTTGCCTTTGTCTTTCCCTTGCCTGAGTCAACTTTGGCTTTCTCATTTGGCCTCGTACCATTGTCGCTTAGTTCATTCAGCGTTGGACTTTGTGAACCTTTCTTAACAAAGAAAACACCCTTTCCTTTGTTGTTTGCCGTAACATTAGATGTATTTGGTTGTTTACCAAATTTATTGCATCCTAAACCGGTCTTTTCACCAAACATTCTTGTTACCTCAGTCACATTATCCAACTTTCTTGAAGCTTTTGATAATGATGAGATGAGCTGCTCTGATGTGGCAAGTCTAGCGATCAGATCAGCTTCTCTCTTGACTATTATATCAGGATCACTTTTCGATTGAGTAATCTCACTTCAAGCGATTGGTTCTTCTCAATGCATTATTGCTGAACTTGCAATTCTGCTTTAAGCGTTACTTTATCACTTGTGAGCGATGAGATGATAGCGAAGTGATTTTGATATATTTTGGCCGCATCTTGACAATCTTTATAGTATTCATTGACTTTGTCAAGCAATTCATCATAAGAAAGAGGATGAGATAATTCATTGTTTACCTCTGGTAGCGAATCATCAGACGCTTCATCATCTCTTGCCATAAGACAAATTAACGCTGAGTCGCTTGTAGGCTCATCATCACTGCTTTCATCTGATGATTCCAAGTCCTCTTCAGGTGCGGAGAATTGTTCAGATTCCGCTAGCAAACCTTGTTTGCGAAGGTTGCTCCTGAATTGGTTTCTATCCACATAGTCTTACCTTGTGGGCTTAGACACATTTGGATAAGGGCAATTTACCTGGTAGTGCCCTGGTTTCCTGCAATTATAACACAAATTATTTTTCATTTTCTGTTCAGTAGTTAATCGCTTTGATCCAACTGGCGCTGAGAGATTTTGAGTAGGAGTTGTAGACGCTTGGTAAGGAACTGGCGCTAAAGGTTGAGGTGTAGAATATACTGGCGCTTGATACTGAGGCGCTGGAGCAGGGGGAGGAGTTTGAAATGAAGTTTGTCCAATAGGATTTCTCTTTTCATATCTTAGAAATTTCTTGAATTTCTTGACTAATAAGGCCATTTCCTTTTCTTCATTTGATTCCGTTGTTTTAACCTCACTGACCGCTTTTCCCTTACTCTTGGTAGTAGCGATTAAAGCCCCTGATTCAGTCGCTGAAGTCGATGTGTCGTTGACTTCACCTAATTCGAACTCAAATGCCTTTAATTCTGAAAACACATGTTCTGGAGTAAGAGTCTCCAATGTTTGTGATTCTCTCATAGCAACAGTTTTAATCAAATACTTGCTTGGAAGACTTCTGAAAATCTTATTGACCATTTCCTTGTTGGTCATCTTCTTGTCTAATGACGCTAACTCTGTAATGAGCAAAGTAAACCTTGCGTCCAATTGTTCTAGCGTCTCATTGGGCTGCATCTTGAAATGCTCAAATCTTTGCATGGCTATGGAGAGCTTGTTTTCCTTCATTTGTGCTGAACCTTCACATACTATAGCCAGCTTTCCCCATATTTCTTTGGAAGTCTTACATTGCTTGATCTTGTTGAACAATGCATCATTATCTCCTAATGCTAAGTAGAGTGCACTTCGTCCAACATTATCCATATTCGCTCTTTTTCTATCCTCTGGCGTCCATTCTAACTTAGGTTTCTCGACATAGCCATCTGGAGTAGCCTCAGTCGCTCCAGGGGCTCGAGTTACAAATTTCATAATTTGAATGGGGCCATCTGTGATCACATCACACATTTCATTATCGCAAGAGCATAAATAAGTGAATGCTCTAAGTTTCCAAGAATCATAGTTTGATTCTACCAACTTAGGCATTTTGTTAAAAGCCGTAATGAGATATTTTTAAGATAAAATATAAACGCGACTAAGTTTTAGAAAAATGGATCTAAACAAGCAGTTACGCTCGGAAACGCTTAGGTTTCTACTTCAACCGCTCTAATACCACTTGGTGGTCCCAAGTGGCATACGAAAGGGTCTAGAAGGGGGGGGGGGTTAAATAGACCCTGAAGTCTTTTTCGACTTCAAAAATTTCGTATCACTTTTAATGGTTAGAACGCTTAGGCAACTGAACGCTTGGGCCAGACGCTTCAGTAAAGATAACTTAGACTTAGTGATTTTAGCAATTTACCAAAGTAGGGTAACGCTTAGATCACTCAATCAAGGTTAACACAGCGGGAATGATTTTAAAGCTTTAGCGTTCGTTCTGGTTAAATAGTCGCTTAGTAGATTAACTTGGCTTTTTCAAAGAATATAATATAATGTAAAACAAGACAGTAATTAAATTAAAGAACACCAGAAATTATAAGGTTCACTGGGTGATGTAATCCCAGCTACGTCCTTCTTCTCCTTTTTCACTTGGAGGAATTTTACTAAGATGATTATCAAAGAATCACACAAAATCTTCTACAAGATAGTAAACAAGTGAAAATGATCTCGGGCTCCTTGATCACACAGATTTCAGCACCAATGAAGATCGTCTTCTACAAGCTTCTCTCACTCAGAAATACTGCCTGTAAGGGAGTTTCAACAGCTTTCTCACTCAGATGAAAGGTTGAAGATTTAGTCACAAGGGTTTGTTTGTATTTGGGAAGATCAAACAACTTGGAATATCTCAGTAAGAGTTTAGGTTTGTTCTTTAGAAGAGATTTGAGATATTTGTGACTGTCTGGAATGTATATAAAAAGCTTGATAGATTTTGGCTATGGAGTTTCTAAGCTTTTTCTTTGAACGAGAATTTCAGCAGAGTTTCTTGTGCATGTACGTATATCTCTATTATGTCTCTCTTTTTTCGGTTTGCTGAAGGTAGGGTATTTATAGGCAATTCTTGGGATCTGTCCGTTGGACATATGTGGGAGCGTGCCTTTCACGCAACGCGTGATTTTACCTTTTCTCTGACATTCCTGAAAATTTGCTGGTTCCGATTGGACAGGGAGCAGCTATAAACTCTGAAGTTCTGACAGTCTAGTAAAAAAGGTGGCTTGTCCACAAGTCATAATAGCTTATCACATTTAATGCTCTTATCAGGCATTTAATGCATTTGAATTTATTTCCCGTTGGAAATAAATGTCCGTTGAATGATTGCATTTAAGTCCTTCATGACTTGAGGATTTAATTCAGGTGAACCTGAACCTGATCGCTATAATGCTTTGAGCGCTTGATCCATAAATCCTGAAATAGTCCTTTAGCGTTTGACAGGCGCTAAGAACAAATATTCATCTTCACTTGACTTCAGACGCTGATCTTCAACTTCTTCTCGAATAGATTACATGCTTTCAAACGCTTATACATAGATCTATTAAAAACAGAAACTTACATTATATTTGGGGTCTAACATAAAATCCTATCTTGTCATCATCAAAACATCTAACATGAAATTTTTGAACACTTGTGTTCATGGACTTATAAATGATTACAATATATATAAATGCCGATATTAAAGTAAACAACTAAATTGCCTTTTATTGATTGATTTAAAAACAACTAGAAATTAACAATGTCCTATCATTTACTAATACTCAAGTGGCATTTGAGGACATTAACCTAACAGAATTCCATGTCTCATAGGCAAAAGACTTCTCTTAGAATTTTCCATCCGAAATCGTTTGAGGACCTTCTCTAAGTAGAGGGCTTGAGAGAGTCCTATCATCTTATTTGATATATCCCTGTAGATTCGAATTCCTATAATGTAGGTAGCTTCTGCCTTTTTCATGGAGAATTTGCTTGAAAGCCATGTCTTAACAAGAATTAGCAATCCTTCATCATTCCCTATAAGTAGAATGTCGTCTACATATAGCACTGAGAATATGATTTTGCCCCCATTGACCTTTTTGTAGACACATGGTCCATCCTCGTTCTTGATGAAGTCGTAGCCCCGCACTTCTTCATCAAAATGAAGGTTCCAACTGCGAGAGGCCTACTTGAGTCTATAAATGAACTTATTCAATTCGCAGACCTTATGAGAATCTGCACTAGATATGAAACCCTTGGGCTGTTCCATATAGATCTCTCCTCGAGGAATCCATTCAAGAACGAGGTCTTCACATCCATTTGCCAGATTTCATAATCCAGGTATGCAGCTATCGAAAGTGAAATTTTGATGGATTTGATCATAGCTACTAGTGAAAAGGTTACCTCATAGTCAGTGCCCTCCTTTTGACTATTCCCTTTCGCCACTAGCCCGGCCTAATAGGTATCCACCTTGCCATCCGGACCAATTTTTCTCTTGTAGATCCATTTACATCCAATGGGTACAATACCCTTGGGTCGATCGGTCAGACTCCAGACTTGGTTCGAATACATCGAATCCATTTCCCTTTCGTGGCTTCATGCCATTTTGCAGACTCTATATCCATCATTGCCTGGTCATAGCTATAGGGATCATCTCCATGGTACCCTTCTACTACTGCATACATGTTATGCTCTCCCTGTAGCAGATAACCATATCTCTCAGGCGGTTGAGATACTCTAGCTGACTTGAGCATTGATGGTTGTGTCGTTCCCGGTTCGGGTTGGGTCTCTTGAACAGTGTCTTCCAAAGGAGATTCATTTTGTTCTTCTAGAACAATACTTCTACCAACTCCTCCTTCTCGAATGAACTCTTCCTCGAGAAAGACTGCTTGTAAGGTAACGATGATCCTTTGATCATCATCCAGGTAGAAAAGGTATCCCATGGAATCGTCGGGATATCCAACGAATCGTCCCTTCAAGGACCTTGCCTCCAACTTCTCGGCCTTGGTCTTTTTCACATAGGCAGGACAACCCCATATCCTTATATGCTTTAGATTAAGCTTCTTTCCACGCCATATCTGATACGGTGTGTTAGAAACAGACTTGGAGGGACACCTGTTCAAAATGTGAGCAGCTGTAAGTAATGCGTGCCCCCACAATGAAATGGGCAAATCTGTGTAGCTGAGCATGGATCGTACCATGTCTAACAGTGTTCGATTCCTTCGCACTGCTACGTTAATTGTGGAGTGGCTGGAGGAGTTAGCTGTAACAGTATGCCATGTTCTCTTAAGAACTGGTCAAATTCGGCACTCATATACTCGCCACCTCGGTCAGACCGAAGCGCCTTAATATGATGCCCGGTTTGGTTTTCGTCCAAAGTCTTGAATTCAATGAACCTTTCTAATGATTTAGACTTGTACTTCATCAAATACACGTAGCCATACCTAGAATGGTCATCAGTAAATGTAATGAAGTACTGAAAACCACCGCGGGCCACATTTCCAAAAGGACCACACACATTTGTATGAACCAATCCTAAGACTTCAGAGGCCCTTTCAAATTTCCTTGTGAAGGGGGACTTGGTCATCTTGCCTTGGATACAAGAATCACAAGTGGGATAGGGATCCGATCCCAACGAGTTTATGACTCCATCATTTTCTAACTCGTGTAGTCTATGATCCATGACATGACCCTATCTCAAGTGCCAGAGTTGTCTTAGGTTCGTGCCATACAAATCACATTTTCTTGTTACAGCATTGACATTACAATTATTTTTAATATAGTATAAACCATTTATTAAAGACGCACTGCCAACACATTCATTTCTAAAATAAATGTCGCAAGAATTGTTTACAAAGGAAAATAAATATCCTTTCTTGGCCAAAACAGGAATAGAAACAATATTCTTTAGCCCATTGGGCAAAACAAGGCAATTGTCTAACAATAATAAATGTTCAGTAAATAATCTAATGGAAGTGGTGCCAATGTATGTGGCTGCTACACTATGTCTGCTGCCAACATTGATCATCACTTCTCCATGCTCCAGCTTCTTACTTCTTTCCAACTTTTGATTTAAAACACACACATGAGCACTAGCCCCAGAGTCTAGAATCCAAGAAGATGAAAATATAGTAACAGAACAATTTTTTTCCAAAACATTAAGTTCTATACTTGAAGTAATGTCAGCTTTCAACTCAGGACAATCACGTTTCCAATGTCTCGTCCTATGGTAATGGAGGCACGCGTCTACCTTCTTCGGACCCTTGGTCTTAAACTTCAGAGTTTTTGTAACTCAGGGCTCTCTGATTTTGCCAGCCGGTTTAGTATTATTCAAAATAATAGGAAACTTGAATGCACCCCACTTTTCTTTCATTCGTTAATCATCAGCTTGCTCATAAGTGTGGAGAGTGATCCTTCAATGTCATCCATGTCAAAATGGATGACGAAATCTGAGAAGGATCTAGGGAGTGACTGGAGAATGAGGTCTACTTAGAGGTGAAAATCCATGTAGTATTCCATAGACCGAAGCCTCTCTAACATGGAAATCATCTTCAAAACATGATCTTTAACATCGTCATGCTCTTTCATCTTTGTGTTGAATAGCTCTTTAGACACATAGTATGTGATAGACTTTTCATGTTCCCCGAACAACTCCTCCAAGTGTAGCATAATTGATTTAGGACTATCCATATTTTCATGCGTACGTTGCAATTCACTACACATGGAGCTCAACATGTAATCCCTAACCTTACGAGCATCAGAGACCCAATCTGAGTAAGCTAGTTTAACTGAATCATCCTCGTTGATCGCAGGCCTCGGTGGTCGATCTAGTTCCAGCATGTACTCCAGATTTTCATCATTGAGGACCGTCCTCAATCCTCTGCTCCAATCAGAGAAGTTCTGGCCGTTCAAAACGTTCTTTTCAAGCAAAACTTTTAGTGGGTTAACCATTTTGAGAGAGATATAATTGACTGCAGAAAATAAACTAAGATTTCATTAGATAATTATGTTATACCCAAGTAAAATCAGGACTTTAATTTTAATTTGGCTCCCACTACATTTTTGGAACCATTGCACTTCCACTGCAATGAACGGAAATCTCGTTGGACAGATTTCGTAGTGAGTGATTGAGTTCTTCAAAATTTTGAATGAGTTGAAATCTGTAACGATGTATGGCTCATTAAAAATTTCAGAGTGGCGTGCCACGCCAATCGGTCCAACTGATGGTTCAATCCTCTTTTTGCTCATGCATCACTTAACCTCAGCCTGTAACGGAATATTAGTGGTGATCCATCTAAGTACTTTCCCATCAATTCCTATCGATCTAACAGTTGAATCTCGTCTTACAACATGTAACGGTGTATGGGATGAGATTTGGTTCGACCGATGGCATTAAATGCACATAGAGAACTTCGAATTATGAGTTTATGCATAACCCCCATTAGTCGGGATGATGCCATGCATAACTCATAACTCTATCTCTCTAAGCTTGATGGAGAGCCGGGATATCCAATATCCCTTACTTACTTAGTATGATTGCTTTAGGAGAATTTGCTAATTAATTAAGGTCTCACTTTGCACATTAATCCAATTCGCGCATATGTGGAATTATTCTAAGCCATGCATTAATAAAAATTCTAGTTCTTCTATCAACATGCTTTCCATGGACATTCTAGATTGATCTAAGCCAATAGATCAATCAGGGGGATAGGGGCCCATATCAAATCTAATCTTTATATGCTCCGGGCTCCAAGCTTCAAGAAGGTTCTACCTTTACTAGTTACATAACATTGAAGCGCCCTATACATTATACTGCCGAAATTAAAAATACAAACTGGGGGACATTATTAGGCCCAATACAACCCAGATAATACAAAACGGTAAAACCCTAAGTCCATGGATGCATCCACCACAACATACATCAAAGTATGTAAATAAACTGTTCAAGAATATGTTGGCTTTTACTTTTAAAATCGAAAAAAAATTCATACTTAATTAAATCTAAGTTAATTACAAAAAATTTAATTTAATTTCAATTTAAAATAATAAATCCAATTTATTATTTAAGAAATAAGTCTAACTTATTCTTATTTATTTTGAAAAATTAAATCTAGCCCAAAATAAATCCTATTTATTTAATCGTTGTTAATCATAAATAAAATTCCAATTTTTAATTTATGACATAATTAAATCCAATTTAATTATTAAAGTCAAATCTAATTTAATTTTAGGAAAAACAAAATCATTTTATTAGGAAAAAGGGAATTTGACAAATCTCGGGCCAAATTTGCTTATTGGGTCAAACCCAATAATTATTAATAATTATACATATATAAATATAAATATAATTCATTAATCGCCTGGCCGGGCCCAGCAGCCAAGCCCGGCCCAGCGCATGCGTCGGCGCTGCCCCAATCGCCGTCTCTAGGCGCCGCCACCCCTTTTTTCGGTTTTTTTTTTATTTTTCTGAATCTACGCAGCAGCGCCAACGCGCAGTGGCATCGCCGGTGTCGTAACGGCGTAATCGGGGCGATAAATTTTTCAAAGTTTCAGTTCCAATATCCAATTCTCAAACGCAAAAAATCATTAATCGCATTAAAGTCGGCTGTGATACCACTGTTAGGAATCCATCGGAGTAAAAACTCACCGGAATAAAACTTTGGATTCCTAAACGTGGATCACTATAACGGGATTTAATGATTTTAAATAGTTTTCCAAAAACTAAACGAAATAGATTTACCTTATCGATTTCGTAACAAATCTTTGTGTAACAGCAACTCCTTGAGCTCCTGTCTCTAAAGATGCACGTGAAACGAACCTTCAAAAGATCTCCAAAATGCCCTCGACTATGGTTGTGGACGGCTAGGGCGAATTTTGGGGTGGGAGGATTCTCTTCTTTTTGTGTGTTATGCAACTAAGGTTCAGTTGTGACTTGTAAGTGATAGAGTTATCTTATAACTCTGTGACTTAACCAACAAGTCGGAGTCCCTTAGGACTCTCATAGTGGCCGCTCCCTGGGGCTCCACTGGACGTGGATGGGCTTTTAGTTGGCCCATTCAACTTAGCCCACCTTTTAACATGTATTTAATTTAAATCCTATTTAAATTCCAATACATATTAAATAATTAATTTATTCCATTTAATTAATTCTCCAATTAAATAATTTAATCTAATCTAATTATATTAAATATTTAATTCATTGATTTAACCAATAAATCAATGCGTCCATTTAATTATATCTCTCTAAAAGACTAACACAAAAAGACATCTCGTTCGTTTCTTATAGTGCGACTCTTTAGGTGCGTCTCAATTGGCAATGGGAGGAATTACCAAAGGATGTGAGTGTCACCTAGCCAGTCTCGTGGACTCCCATCGTAACCCAATTGAGTACGAAAGGAACGAATCATTTACGAACCACTGGACCATAAATACCGTATGAGTATAAGCCCATCACTGACGTATCTCGATCAAGTGAGAGTCATGGTTTATGTCAAACTCACTAAACTTGATACTGTGCTTGTAATCATATCATGATGAAATTACCAAACTACCCTCCATGTTCCACATGAGTTAGTTTCATTGCTTTGGCCAAAAACTTATAATTTCATATGCATATGATTGCACAGGATACTTTCTCGTTTACTATCAAGACTGTGAATCCCATCTTGGTGATCATTGAACAACTGCTACTTGACTCATTGAGATCGCACTTCGAGGTCGGCCCCACCAAAGGGTGAGTTGGGCCTAACTATTCTAGTAACAGATTCAATAGCACAAGCACATTGATCATGAACCCTCAAGTCTAAGGCCCACGCATACTATTATGGTCAGTAATCCAATCATTGACAGACACTGAGTAAATACCCATGTGATCGATTTACTGCGAGCCATGTTCGAATATATCAATTCCATTGATATATCTATGACACGTGTTCTCACTATCCTATAGTGTTCGACTGGCACTCCTTGTCAGAGCATGTGTCATACCAGTCGAATCTTAATGCCCAATTAAGATTCCTTGACTTTCGAACCCTTTTGAGTGATCAGGAATAAGACTCTCCCCGTGCCACATCTTTATTCCATAAAGGGCGAAGAGTCAACCTCGATACACAAGGCTGTTTGTTCAATACTTATTGATGCCATAAAGCTTTACAAGAATAGAATAATAATTGTCTTTATTAATTATCAGTTTGTACAACATAATTGAATACCCTATACAATCTATTTGTCCTCGTGGGCATCTAGAGCATATACCTAACATTTTTCTTTTATATCTCCCTTTGGTTGATGATGTTGTTCGTGCCATATAGTTGTTATTGCTCAAGGCCGAGCAATTGAGAAGTTTGGGGGGGTTGATAGGAGTCATTTTTACGCGTTCTTAAGCCCGTTATGTTTATGTTTTAGGTTCATTTATCGCTTCATTCTTGCCACATGTGCGTTTAATCCGTACGTTAATTGATTTCAGGCCTTAAATGGATGCAAACGAAGAAAAGGTCAAAAGAAGACGTATCAAACGAATTCAAGGCAGGATGTTTTGCAAAATGGTGCACAGGCTCCGGTGCAGCCACGCCCAGGCGCCAGATGAAGAAGAGAACACAGCAGTGCACGTAGTACAACGCCTAGGAGCCACATTACTTGCGCCTAGGCTCCGTTCTGTCCGCGCTCGAGCGCCATGTTCTCCGTGCTTGGGCCCCCCTCCCCCGACTTCTTCCCCAAGCCAACTCTGACGTGTAGGCGGCGCCTAGGCGTCAGTTCACCCGTGCCTGGGCGCTGCTGTAACCATTTTTTGGAAACTATAAAGTCAAATTTTCAGCACATTAGGGGGGTTCGAATTTTGGGGTTTTGGAAGCATTCCCTTGGATTTGAGCCATCCTTTCACCAACTTTGAAGGGCAAAATGAAGATAAGAGCTAAGGATTGAAGCTCCACTCGAGGATACATCACCATTTGACCTTTTAGGGAGTTTATTCATTGTTTGTTGCATTTTGTGTTTACACTTATGTATATGGATATATTTAATTCTTCTATGTTGATGGTTATGGGCTAAATTCACATGACTAGGGCCTTGTAAGAATTGATTTGTGACTTATTCGTATAATTGATAATCGTTGAATTAATTTCTATGTTGCTATGTGTTATGAATTCGTGTTTATGCTTCTTACATGTGATTGATCTCCATATGTATGATTGATTGCCTAGTTTAGTGTTTTGAGAAAGACTTGAACTAGGGTGCAAGGGATTCATAGCATCATCGATCAAAATAGGAATTGCCCCTAGACATAGGTAGAGATTCCCGGGTGTAGTCGTTCGATTGATGTCGAGGAAGCTCTAGTCCGTTAATGCATGCTTAGTGGTGAGATTTTTGGGTAGACATACTTAGGAAACCGTCATTTAAGCATAGAATAACTATCACAAGACATCAGGTAGTTATTATTATAGGACCTTCCACCATATCAACTAGGTCTAATAATTCAACAAGAGTCTTTGTACGAATACAAATCAAATCGAGTCTTGCATGTACCTTAATCTCTTTTCACACTTTAGTTTCAATCCATTGCTTATTCTTATCTTAGAATTCAACTCTCTGAGGTTCGACAACCCGAACTTTTTGTCCACTTATTACTATCACGACTAGTACACTTGCTATTAAAGCGCGTTAGCTATTAGCCTGTCACGAGGCATGCCACCACCCGGAACCGATGATTTGTTTTTAGATGCCAAGGTCGCGCTGGATGCCTCTGTCCTTGGCGTAGCAAACATAGTTCATCTTACTGCTCCTATTGAGCCAGCTCTCCCAGATATCAATCCTGTTGATCAGCCTGCTGAGGGTCCTGCTGAAAATCTTGCTGAGGATCCTGCTGGTCTGCCGAGGTGGTTGGGAATTCCCCTGCTAACATAGAGTAGGGTTTATCTTTTGTTGGTTTTTTTGGTCCTGCATGCCTTTTTGAATAAACGTCTTTATTTTCTCTGCCCTTTTTTGTCCTGCCTTAGTAGGCAGATGGATATTTTGCTCCCCCCTTCCTCTTGGAAGGGGTTTATATGCTTGTTATGCACTGTTTCTTCTTTAATTTTGTTGCCTTGTATTTTCCTGCAATTTTTTTTAAATGTCTTGCATGTGTGACAGGTGACGATGAATGTTGTTGAAAAGATTTAAACTAGGGATCCAAAAATTGTAACTTTACTATGCTTTGACATTTTTTATGAGTTATGAAGTGTCAACATAAGAAATGAGATATAAGAAAAACTTATCAATTAACTCAGAAAAAATGGGCCACTTGTTAGGTACCCTTTGGCCGAGCTGTCTTAGCAATACTTAACAAAAGATTGTAATTTTTCAAGTGGGCATTCGTTTAAACATTTTTTTGTGTTACACATGAAGATGCATGCACTTACACTTTTGTATCCTTTCTAGCAGCTTTGTGACTCCCTGCACCAACTCGTTCCACATATTTAGTCCTCACGAGCTTGCACCTAGCCAGGGTGTCACAGCGGAAACCTATCTTATTTTTCTTTCGCCAATTTTACGCCTTATATCACCATGGCGTCGGAATGGACTTGAAGTCTCACCCTAGACTGAGAAGTGGACTGGAGTCGCACTCAACCTTATTTCTTCAATATATCTTTATATCTTCTAAGGTACGGGGCCGGAGCTACGTCCTTCTGTCCCTATTTCTCAGGTACAAGTTTGGGACTGTATCCATCCTTATCTTTCCTTGGTATAGGTCCTAGAAGATCCACGGCCGATATACTCCCAGCTAACATGGATCCCGGTGTGCTACCCCAGTGTTATATTCCTAGTCAATGTCTACCTTCACATCACCAGCTCCCCCCAAAACTGCTATTTTTAACAAATGCAAGGGATGCTTGTGTGTATTTTTAGATGTGCATATTAATGTAAAAAAAAATCAGCAAGGAAAAGTAAATGCGGATACTTAGCTGGTTTTGCAGTTTCTGGGCTTACAAAAGGGGCTCACATTCCTCCTGAAATCATTATTAGATGGTTACAAGAATAGAAAAGACAAATATATATATAAATCAAAGTATCTCTTGTTCTCCCTTGTGTTTTTAGCATAAAACTTCTTCAAATTCTGGACATTCCATGGCCTTGGGTAGCTGCCTTCCTTCACCATTCTGTAGCTCATAATCTCCTCCCCTTAATACTCTTGTTATCTTGTACGGGCCATCTCAGTTAGGCCACAGTTTTTTTACAGCATACGTGACGTCCACCCTTTTTAACACGAGGTCCCCTACCTGAAATGACCGTGTTTTCACTTTTGTTGCCTGCGATCTTGCTATGCGCTATTTATATAGCTCAATTCGTTGATATGCTATCTCCCTTCCCTTCTCTATCGGGTCTAATTTCTCCCTCAGGCCGGCTTCACTCTGCACGGCCTCAAAGTGCAGAATCCGAAGAGTGGGTACTCTAACTTCAGGTGGTATCACTGCCTCAGTTCCATAAACTAATAAGAATGGGCTTTCTCCGGTGGTTGTCTTGGGAGTGGTCCTATAGGACCATTATTCCGATTGCAGCTCGTCCACCCAGCTGCCCCTTCTTCCAACCTAGTCTTCAGTCCCTGTACTAGTATCCTATTAGTGACCTCCACTTGGCCGTTCGTCTGTGGGTGTGCCACCGAGCTGAAATGTTGCTGGATTCCCATTTCTTTACACCATTCCTTTAATTTGGCCCCGCTGAACTGCCGGCCATTATTGGATATTATCTCTCTTGGTATACCGTATCTACATATTATATTCTTCTAGAGAAAAAGTATCACCTCTACCTCTGTTGTTAGTGCTAACGCTTCTGCCTCCACCCACTTGCTGAAGTAATCTACTACCACCAACAACGATTTCTTCTGTGCTCGCCCTACTGGAAAGGGCCCTACTATGTCCATCCCCCACCTGGCAAATGGGCAGGGAACACTGAGTGAATACAGATACTCCGCCGGCTTAAGTATGAGGTTGGCATGCTTCTGACATTGGTCACAACTTTTGACTAATTCAGTTGCATCTCCTCTTAGACTTGGCCAAAAGTACCCAGCTCTCAAGGTTTTTCCGGTGAGGGTCCCCCTTGCGATGTGACTACCACAACATCCTTCATGGATTTCTTATATAACACCTCATCTAGGATATACACTTCAGATAGGGCTGAACAAAGCCTTTCTTATATAACACCCCATCTAGGAGTGCAAATTGCTCAGCTCGCATGAGCATTCTTTGTCGGTTGTATCGATCTGTTGGCAAGGTTCCATCTGTAAGGTATAGTATGGTGGTTGTCCTCTAATCGGCCCCGTCCGTCACGTTAAGTATTTTTTTTCCTTCATCTTACGTGCTAGACTGGTCCGCTATTTGTATGGTAATCTGTCTAGACCTGCAATCAACTGTCGAGCTACCCAATTTAGACAGGTAGTCAGCCTTGCTGTTCTCAACACGCGGTATTTAATAAACTTCAATTATTCTGAAATTCTTCCTCAAAGACTCCATTATCTTTAGGTACTTTGCCATCCTTTCCTCATTTGCTTCATAATCTCCCTCTATCTACTTGGTTACCAGCTGGGAGTTAGAATAGACTATTAGATTCTTTGCTCTTCCTTTTATTGCCATTTTCAATCCAATGATGAAGGCCTCATACTCGGCCTCGTTGTTGCTAGCCTTGAATTCAAACTTCACCATATACTCTAGCTGGTCTCCTTCTGAGGCAGTCAGCAAGATTCTAGCCCCGCTGCCAATATGAGTAGCCAACCCATCTACATGCAGTAACCATACCTTTTTTTTCTATTTTTTTTCTTCTGGCTTTGTCAGTTTAGTAACAAAATCAGCTAAGACTTGCGCCTTAATGGTCGTGCGAGCTGCATATTCAATCTCGAATTCTTCTAGCTCTACTGCTCACTTTGCCAGCCTGCCTGAGGTACCTGCTTTCCCCAACACCATTTTTAAAGGTTGGTTGGTTTTCACTATGATTTTATAGGTTAAGAAGTATGGCTTTAGTCTCCTTGCTGTTATTACCACGAAAAATGCTAATTTTTTTTATCGCTGAGTATCTTGCTTCAGTATCACTTAGCACCTTGCTGACGTAATACACCGGCTTTTCTACTCTTTCTTCCTCCTTAGCTAAGGACAGTGCTGACGGCTTTCTCGGCTATCGATATATATAATATAAGTGGTTCACCTAGCACAGGTTTGGTCAATAATGGCACCTGGCTTAGGTACTCCTTTAGCTCCTTGAAGGCAAGTTTGCAATCCTTTGTCCAGCTGAACCTATCTATTTTCCTTAGCACCTTGGAGAATAGCAGACTCTTTTCTGCAGACTTTGAGAGGTCATGACTCTTCCATTCAATTGTTGCACCTCATTGACATTTTGTGTCTCCTTCATGTCCTGAATAGCCTTTATCTTTTCGGAATTAACTTCTATCCCCCTCTCTGTGACCATGTAGCCAAGGAATTTTCCATCTTTAATTCCGAACGCACACTTAGCTGGGTTAAACTTCATTCTATACTTTCTCAAGGTTTTGAATGTCTGCTGCAAATCTTCTGTGTGGCTGTTGGTGACACGGCTCTTCACTACTATGTCGTCTACGTATACTTCTATGTTTTTTCCTAGCTGGTCACGGAAAATCACGTCGATCAGCCGTTGATATGTGGCTCCTACATTTTTGAGCCCAAATGGCATTACTACATAGCAATATGTGCCAATTGAGGTAATGAAGCTGAATTTTCTTTAATCTTATTCATCTAGTGGTATCTGATGATATCCACTTTGTGAATCCATCGTGCTTAGCAGCTCGAAACTAGCTGTTGAATCGACCAGCTGGTCTATCCTAAGTAAGGGATAGTGATCCTTAGGGCAAGGTAAGTTTAGATCTCTGAAGTCCATACACATTCTCCATTTATTGCCTCCCTTTGGTACTAAAACCACATTGGAAACTCATTCAGGGAATTGTATCTCCACGATATGACATGCCTTCAGCAGCTTTTCAAGCTTCGCATTGATGATTGCGTCTTTTTTAGGTCCGAAATGCCATTTTTTCTGGATTACCGGCTGGGCGTCCGGATATACATTTAGATGGTGCTGTATCACAGTAGGGTCTATTCCTACTAGATCGTCTGTTGACTAAGAGAAAACATCAGCGTGCTCCTGCAGTACTCTTATTAATTTCTCCTTCAGTTCCCCTTCTAGGTGAGAGCCAATTCTTACTGTCTTCTTGGTATATCCCGGGACCACTTCCACACGCATGAGCTCACCCACTGGTTCTACATGCGTTGCTATCTTCTTTTCTTGACCCCCTATCTTGAAATCTACCTTTCACTTCTTATCTTCTATCATCTTGATCTCTTTTCACAATGATGCAACATAACATTTTCTAGACATGCTCTGGTACCCTGATACCTCTCCCACTCCTTCCAGCGTTGGGAACTTAATCTTCATGTGAGATATAGAGATCACCGCTTCAAATGATATCAAGGCTAGCTTTCCAATTATCACGTTGTATGCTGATGGTATATCGACTATTAGGAATTTTATCAGACAGGTCTTTTGGTTAGGCTCTTCTCCCAAAGACATAGGTAACGCAATTTGTCTGATGGGTTGGACCGCTTCTCCAGTAAATTCATATAAAGGAGTGTTAGCATTCTCTAGCTTGACATCTCCAAGTTCCATCTACTTGTATACCTGGTAACATAATATATCCACCGAGTTGTCACTATCTATGAAGACGCACTGCACCTGGTAGCTAGCTATGGTGGCAGAAATGACTAGAGCATCATTATAAGGGGTTAATACGGTTTTGGCATCAACTGGTCCAAAACATACTTTTCCTTGAGGGCAGCTAGGACTGTCAATTGAGTCAGGCCTGCCCGAAGCCCGATGACTCGGCCCACTTATATCTGAGCAGAGCTTAATTGAATATGAGCAGGGCCGAGTTTGAGCCTTTAGATGTAACCCGATTAATTTGTGAGCTGAGCCTGAGCTTAACACAGCTCAGCCCGAATTAAGCTCGGCTCGATTAAAGTTCAATATATATATATATATAAGACATATATCAATATATCACAGACATTCTAAATTTTAGACTTTATTATTATAAAATAGCTAAACCTTGTTTTATGTGCAAAGGTTAATTGCTAGTTTCCTTCTAGGTTCTAGCCGTCCAAATCAATGAATCAATGACTGATGGCTTTCTAAGTTCTAATTAATCATTTTTTCTTCCAAGGATCAAGATATTTTATTAGTGATTTAACAAAAAAAGAGAATTTTGGTACTTGAGAAAAAAAAATTGTGAAGTGGGTTAACCAACTCCTTGGGCTACGGACAAAAAAAAAAAAGAAGATTGAAGGGTCTTTTGAATCAATATTTTAGTTGGTTTTCAATTTTTAGTGAGAGTTCAACAAACAAGTTAGATTAATTGTCAAATTCTCTAAGCATTCTTGGGATTTACTCATGGAGGTAATTTTTACTATTATTTTTAAATATTCTTTTAATTTTATGAGTAGTAATTCTATAAAACATTAGGATTTATGCAATCTTTGAAGTGGGGTATTTGAAGTTGGATTTTTGAAGTTTTTACAATCTTTTAAAGCCATTTGAATAAATTTTTCACGTGACACTTCATTTTGTAATTACTCTCTAAGCTTATGCATTTCTATATATATTTGTTTCATTGATATGAGACTTATTAGAACATAATATTCAATAAAAATTTAGATCAAAACAAGTGCTCAATGTATTTTTCTTGAGAAAAATACTAAAACAAGATAGATGTATTCATAAGTTTACAAAATGTATAAAAGTGTTCACTAAAAACCACCCCTCTTTGTCTTTTTTTCTACACATATAATTCCATTGAAGGCTCATATTTACTTGCTGATTTTTTTTTTGTTTCATTTTTTTGTGTTTTTTCTTTTATTAGTTATGTTTTGTGTAGAATTTTGGAACGACCTATGTTGTTTAAGTATTTAATAGTAGTCACCTATATCAAACATCTTTATATTTCAAGAAATTAAAATGTATTATGATTGTACTACTTTTCTTCTTATAATAATTTGATTCTTTATGATTCATTTTCTATAATAATTATTGAACAATATAAAATGACTGAAATGATTTAATATTATTTTTTTAGGTATCACCTGAAAATAGTGGAGATGTTATGGAGGTAGAAGCTGGTGAAACAAGTTTGGGCAATGTTTCGCAAAGGAAACGAGAAATGAAATTAAGATCCGACGTGTGGATGCATTTCACTAAGTTTGAGAACAAAGAAGGAACAGCAAAATGCAAATGCAACTACTGCCAAAAGATATTCTCTTGCCCAAGCAAAGGTGGAACGACGCATTTACTTCGCCATATCAAAGAATTAAAATGCGTTGTTTATCAAAAAAAACATTTGAATAAGAAGACCGACAAGTCTCAGGCTCTTCTCAATTTTGAGAAGGAAAATCATGGGCAAACAGATAAACTCGCTGCATGGAAATTTGATCAAGCGAAAAGTAGGGATGATCTCATCGAACTAATTATTGTCCGTGAGCTACCATTTAATTTTGTCGATGACTCGACTTTTAGGAAGTTTGTTCATAATCTTTGTCCAAGATTCAAGTTTGTTTCTATAAATACAGTGAGGAATGATTGCATGAAGTTTTACGAAGATGAGGAGAAAATTGATGCAGATTCTACAAAAATCAAGTGCAAGGATATGTCTCACACCTGACACATGGACGTCCAAGACAGAGTTTCCGTTGATGGCTCTAACTGCTCATTTTATTGATGATGTGTGGAAACTACATAAGAAAGTAATAAAGTTCGTCATTGTTCCTTGATAAGAGGTGTTTTTACGTGTTTTTAAGACCGTAATTCTTATGATTTGGATTCACTTATTGCTTAAATCATGTCACATTTTCATTTAATAGGTGTGTTAAGTGAATACAGGTAATAAATGAGAATACATGAAGAAAAGGGAAGAAAAACGATGTACAAAACAAGTTCAAGCATGTTTTTCAACACCTAGGCGGTTTATGCATCTCCTACCACATTCGAGCGATAATTACGTACATTTTGAGACCGACTTAGACAAAGTTTCCTTCTACAACGTTTTAGATGTATGTCTCAGCTTAAAATGGGAACTTGAAACATCCAAATCGGAGGTCCATAGAGATAATTGTGAAGGAAATACGATTACTGCGCCGAACAGAGAAGTACATGTGCCAGGATACGCCCCAACGCCCTCCTAGTCATGCCTAGGCATGGAGAGTCCGAATGTTACTCATTTTCAGCCTAAATTCCAGCATTATATGATGGGTAAGAATCACTTTTGGCCATAATTCAGCACATGTGTTGAGGGGTTGTCATAAGTGTGTTTCTTGGTAGATTTACTTTATGGGTGCCAAATCAGAAACAACCTCCATATTTAAACGTAATTTAGGTATACGTAGCGACTGAATTGGACAACATGTCCTTCTGGAAACTTGTAGATCTATGTTTTATCTGAACATGGGGCCTTGAATCATCCAATTTGGAGATCTGTGGAGAATTTTATGAAGCAAATACTAAGACTGCGCTGGAAAGCAAGAAAATGGCAGCATGCATGTGTTTTGTTGAAGTTTTCACATGGTTATGCTTGGTGGAATTCTTAAGGGTCGAAGGTTTAGCATTTTTTAGCTTGTTGGAATCTTAAAAGCCAAACTTTAAGCATCACCTTAGGTGGAATTCTCATTGGGGAACTTTAATGGGAATTCTTAATGCATAATTTAGTGGAATTTTGGCTATAAAAGGAGGGGGAACCCATACTCTTCATCATTCACTATCAATTTCAGATTCTTGGAGGAGAGGAGGAGGAGGAATCAGTACTCAAGCTTCATTCATCACCATTCTTCATCATTCTAAGAGGAGAAAGCTAGGAATTGAAGCTCCAATCAAGGGGCCATCATCTATCACATTAGAGGGAGTTTTTATAGCCTTTTCATTTCATTCATGTCTATGAACATGTGTATTTATTCATTATTGTTTTTCATAATATCTATCATGAACTAAATTCATAAGACTAAGGCCATGTAAGGTCAAATTGTGATATATGCTTATAATAGATGATTGTTGAGGTTATACTTATATTGTTATGTGATGTGAATTTGTGTTTTTACCTTTCTTGCATATACTTGATCACTATATGTTAGAATCTTATGCCTAGGTTGATATTTCGGGAGAAAATTAACTTAGGGTGCAAGAAATTCACATCATGACCCGCAACTAATGAGGAATTGCCCTAGACATAGGTAAAGATTCCCGGGTGAAGTTGTTCGATTCTAATCGAGTGAACTCTAGTACGTTAATGCATGTTTAGTGGTTAGATTTCCGGATAGGAATATTTGGGAAATCACGATCTAAGCATAGGAGTTTATACGCGAGACATCGGTTATTCTCTACCCTCGGAGCTCTCACCATAACAATATAAGTGTAATCCTTCAACAAGAACCTTTATAAGTATATTTGATCAATTTGAACCTAGCATGTGCCTTAGTCTCCCTTTATAATTGGTTTTAATTCATTTGCATAACCGTGTTCTTATTGTACACGTTTTTACATTTAAGTTACTTTTATTGTAGTTGTTTTTTTGTATAAAATCATATACTAGAATTCAAGTCTCCGTGGTTCGACAACCCGGACTTTTCGTCCACACTTATTACTACACACGACTAGTGCACTTGCTATCATAGCACGTTAGCTTTTAGCGTGTCATTCCTATTAAGGCAAGTGGAGAAAATCTAGCTAACATCATCACTAATTGTTTGGTTGAATGGAATCTGGAACATTAAGGAGTTTAAGGAGCAACATTAAGGAGTTTAAGCAGGGGAATCATGAGTCCTTAACCGAGGCATGGGCTAGATATAAAAACATGCTCCGAAAATGTCCGGATCACAACCTAAGATTGAGCGAGCAAGTATTACGATTCCATGATGGAGTCCGTTCGCGCATCCGAAATAGGCTCAATGTCGGCGCCGGTGGTGATCTCCTTGGGCTCGATTGCCAAAGTGTGTGGGACAAGATTGAGCAATTAGCCCTGGAAGATGAACTTTATCCCGATGATGAAGAAATCACACCCACTAAAAAGATTGCTTGTGTTCAAGAGTTGGGCGAAGAAGTAGCTTTGGAAACAATGGTTGGCAATGTGAACTATGTTGGAAATGCCAATCGACCTCAATTGAACTTCCATGTGCCCGAAAATTTTCCAAGGAGGCCCAATCCGGCACAAAATGCCCATCTCGGCGTCTATCAAGCACCAAGGCCCCCATTCAACAATAACCAAGCTCAAAGGCAAGGTAATCCTCATGTACAAAGGCAAGTTAGGCCTCCTACAACCGATGAACGTCTTGATGAGGAAATAAAGAAATCGGATTCAGCAATCAACGAACTCCGTACTATGATGAAGGATTTGAAGACACAAATGGGTCAAATGGCAAAGACAATCAGCGAGAGAGCCCCGGGAACTTTACCAAGTGACACGGAAAAGAACCCGAAAGAGCAATGCTATGGAATTACCTTGAGAAGTGGCGAACAGGTAAAAGATGATAATGTTCGCACTAATGCGCCCGAGGGCCCATCCATCCATGCCCAGGCGCCCTTGTCGCTGCGCCAAGGCGCCGATTGTCACGCCCAAGCACCACATTCTGTATCCTCCACAGCTGGCCCTTCAACTCCAACGCATCATCCCATCGAGGTTCGTCTTCCATTTCCAAATGCACAAAAAACGAAAAAGAAGGATATGGATCAGATTTTTCGTAGGATTGTGGCGACTCTTTGTGAGGACACGGGGAGGCTCACCATTCCGTGCACCATTGGCCCTCTTACTTTTGAAAAGGTTATTTACGATACGGGAGCAAGTATCAATCTCCTCCCGTATTCTCTCTTCAAGAAGTTGGGCCTTGGAAATCCCAAACCGACATCAATGAGCCTCCAACTCACCGATGGATCAATTAAGAGACCAAAGGGGATAATAGAAGATGTTATTGTACAAGTTGACAAATTCTCACTACTACAGAAATGACCTATAGCAGCGGTTTTTTTGGGCCTATTACAGCGGTTTTGAACCGCTGCCATAGGTACCGCTACCATAGGTCAAAACCCTATGGCAGCGGTTCCGGAACCGCTGCCATAGGTCACCCTATGACAGCGGTTCTATAGAAACCGCTGCAATAGGGTGACCCTATGGCAGCGGTTTCGGCAGAACCGCTGTCATAGGGTCATTTATTTAAAAAAAAAAAAAAAAATTGGACCCTATGGCAGCGGTTCCGGCTGAACCGCTGCCATAGGGTGGTATATTTATTTTGTTTTAATTTTATTTTATCGTTTATAATGTTACCATGTCGGAATAACACGAAATTCACACGGTCATAGCGAAACGGCATTCTGAACAAAACGCAAGACTACGCCTTGCGCTCTCGTGATTTTAGCCATCCGAGATCGTTTAAGGCCTCAAATACGCGTTTTATTACATAAATACGTATTTTTGTAATAAAACACGTATTTGAGGCCTTAAACGATCTTGGATAGCTAAAATCACGAGAGCGCAAGACAAAGTCTTGCGTTTTGTTCAGAATGCCGTTTCTCTATGACCTTGTGAATTTCGTGTCATTCCAACACCGCAAAATTTCAACCGAGAAATATTTTCATAAATACACAAATATACGTACACCCACACATACACAAATATACATACACCCATCAACATATACACAAATATACATACACCCATCCACATATATACATACACAAATATACACACACCCACACATACACAAATACACCCATTAACATATACACATATATGCATACACCCATGAACATATATATACACAAATATACATACACCCATCCACATATATACATACACAAATATTCATACACAAATATACATACACATACACCCACATATACACAAATATATATACACCCATCCACATATATACATACACAAATATTCATACACAAATATACATACACATACACCCACATATACACAAATATAAATACACCCACACATACACAAATATACATACACCCACATATATATGCATACACCCACATATACATACATCTATATATACTCTATGTGTGTGTGTGTGTGTATATATTTATCTAAAAAAAAATACCAAAACTAAATGGAAGGCGGCGGCGGCGGCGGCGGAGGAGGGCGGCGTCGGCGTCGGCGGCGGCGGCGGCGGAGGTGGGCGGCGTCGGCGTCGGCGGCAGAGGCAGAGGTGGGCGTCGGCGGTGGTGGTGGTGGTGAGAGAGTTGAGAGAGAGAGAGAGAGAGAGAGAGTGAGAGAGTGAGAGTGAGAGTGAGAGTGAGAGAGAGGGGGGGCCGGTTTGAAATAAACCCGCCCAAATTTTGAACTTTTGGCAGCGGTTCGGGCAGAACCGCTGCCACAAAGTTCAAAAAAATTTTTTTTTTTTTTTTTGACAACTTTTGGCAGCGGTTCGGGCAGAACAGCTGCCAAAAAGTTCACTTTTGGCAGCGGTTCCGCCGAACCGCTGCCACAAAGTGAACTTTGTGGCAGCGCTGCCAAAAGTGCACTTGTGGCAGCGGTTCCGCCCGAACCGCTGCCAAAAGTGAACTTTGTGGCAGCGGTTCGGTTGAACCGCTGCCAAAAGTCTAATTTTTTTTATTTTTTTTTTTTTGGCACCCCTATGACAGCGGTTCGGCTCGAACCGCTGTCATAGGTCCGAACCGAGTACCCCCTATTACAGCAGTTTTCAAAACCGTTGCCATAGGTGCGCTGTAATAGGACTTTTTTGTGGTAGTGTCTTTTTTCGGGTTGACTTTGTGGTCCTTGATATGGAGGAAGATGTTGAGATGCCCTTGATTCTAGGAAGACCTTTCCTAGTCACTAGCAATGCCAAGATCGACATGGGAAAAGGTAACTTATTATTGAGGGTAGGAGATGTAAAAGTGATATTTGATGCTTCTAATAACAGGAAACCATCTATGGATGATCTTACTTGTTCCAATATCGATGTTATTAACCCTTCTCTTGATGAGAAATGTGCAAATGGCAAGGCTAAGGGCACACTCGAGTTGGAGGATGAGATTCCCTATGATAAACACAACAAAGAGGGAAACGAAGATTTATGCATGAAATACATTCCACCCCATCGCCGTGCTCGTAAGATTGAAAAGACTTATCCAATACAAAGGGCTTATTGCAAAATCCCGCAATATGAGTGGAAGCAAGTAGACCATGGAGCTAAAAGGAGGCATGATAAGGATTTGGTCGTGTTAAATGGACCACCTATTTGAACCTCAAAGAGCACAAAGTCGAGCTACCGACTCTAAACTAGCGCTTCTTGGGAGGCAACCCAAGTTTGTAAGTTTGTTTTTTTTTTTTTTTTTTTTTGATTTTGTTTTTGTTTTGTTTACTTTGTTTCTTTATGTTGTGTTCAAACATGCACTTTTGGCATGTATGTTTTCTTATGCTTGATGGTTTGAAAAGTTGAAGTGTTAGATATGATGCAAATTTGGACCATGCTCATTTTACTCGAGAGGAGGAGAAGCTATAGGATTATGTATTGGAAGTTTAAGGATGTTTTTCAACATCCTTGGTTGTAAGTGTTCTTTTACTGTTGTGTATGCTTGTTGTAACAACATTGGGGACAATGTTGGATTTAAGTTTGGGGGTGTTTAGAAGAGTACTTATTTTGAACTTTGATGGTGCAATCCTAATTTTTAGCTTAATTTTAGGGAAAGTTTGTTTGATATCATGTTTATATGCTTCTTTGTTGAGAAAATCAAGCATGAAAAATTTTTAGTCCTTCCAATTGATGCATTGAAATTGATTGACTTGGAAAAATGGCATGAATTCTTGAAATAATTTGAATTTAATGGAATATATATCTTTGAAATTGCTCGTGGAGACCTTAGACTAGAATTGATTCTTTAGATGATTCACAATGCACTTAAATCGAAGGTAGAGGAGTTGAGAGGATAACCATCTTAAGACACTTAAGGAATTATTTCCAGAAATATTAACTTAGATTTCTCATAAAGTTATAAGTTGAGTAGTAATTTTATATGCTAACAATGAATTGAAAGGTTGAATTTTGGTATGACCAAAAGTGGTCAGGCTAATACGTACCGGAGGTGAAAAGTTTCATACCTATATACTGTACTATTATGCTAATTTGAGCTATGCTCAAGCCAAAAGAAGTGAATTGTTCAAAAGATCTAGTTTTATTTCGTGGCCTTTGATACTCGAGTGATTAAATCCTTAGGAGTGTCTCTACACTTAATGCCCCAAAACTATCTAGTTTGGGAGTCATTGATCTAAAACTTGTTACATGGGTGTCATAGAAAGCCTAATGGAATAAAACATTGCACATGATCTAGCCTTAATGAAGTTTAATGGAAATTCCATATGAATTGAATGTTGAATATTTGAGATAATGAAATTTAAATGGCTATGAGATTATCTATAATTATTATGCCTTGTGTTTGATCAAGAGTTGATAGATATGGGATTAATGTCCAAAATTTGGTAAGGATGCCTCTCGACTATAATACCCTAGATTTATTTTTCACTACGCCCTAGGGAGTCGTTTCAAGTATTGGTGTCACATGAGCAAAAGTAGTTGATATGTATATATATATTTGTGAAATTTAAAAGGTTGATTTTATGCCATTCATTCTTGTTGATCATATTGAGATGTGTTGATTCGGTTGGGATTGAAAATTTGCTAGATTTTGTGGGTATATCGTATGCAAACCCTCCCGAGACTATAACTCGTCCTTTGAGGTAACTCAAAGGTTTAAAGGCTTGTTGCACCCGCTAAGTGCAATCGTTTACTCCACGAAAGTGAGTTAGTTAGTTGTTTTGTTTTCTCCCATTGAATGATGTTGGTCTTGCCTTATAACTCTTATTGCTCGAGGTCGAGCAATTGATAAGTTTGGGGGTGTTGATAAGAGGTGTTTTTACGTGTTTTTAAGACCGTAATTCTTATGATTTGGATTCACTTATTGCTTAAATCATGTCACATTTGCATTTAATAGTTGTGTTAAGTGAATACAGGTAATAAATGAGAATACATGAAGAAAAAGGAAGAAAAACGATGTACAAAACAAGTTCAAGCATGTTTTTCAACACCTAGGTGGTTTATGCATCTCCTACCACATTCGAGCGATAATTCCGTACATTTCGAGACCGACTTAGACAACGTTTCCTTCTACAAAGTTTTAGATGTATGTCTTGGCTTCAAATGGGAACTTGAAACATCCAAATCGGAGGTCTATATAGATAATTGTGAAGGAAATACGATTGCTGTGCCGAACAGAGAAGTACATGTGCCAGGATACGCCCCAACGCCCTCCTAGTCATGCCTAGGCATGGATAGTCCGAATGTTACTCCTTTTCAGCCTAAATTTCAGAATTATATGATGGGTAAGAATCACTTTTGGCCATAATTCAGCACATGTGTTGAGGGGTTGTCATAAGTGTGTTTCTTGGTAGATTTACTTTATGGGTGCCAAATCAGAAACAACCTCCATATTGAAACGTAATTTAGGTATACTTAGCGACTGAATTGGACAAAACGCCCTTCTGGATCGTTGTAGATCTATGTTTTATCTAAACATGGGGACTTCAATCATCCAATTTGGAGATCTGTGGAGAATTGTATGAAGAAAATACTAAGACTGCGCTGGAAAGCAAGAAAATGGCAGCATGCATGTGTTTTGTTGAAGTTTTCACATGGTTATGCTTGGTGGAATTCTTAAGGGCCGAAAGTTTAGCATTTTTTAGCTTGTTGGAATCTTAAAAGCCAAACAATGTGCGATATAATATATATTTTGACAGAATAGCAATATAAAAGCATACAAGTTTTGTTTTATTCATCTTCAATGGGTGTATTTATACAAATCTTGATGGTCTAGGCTACCTATGGTAGTTGGAGCAAAGCCTGCTATCTTCCTTATCTAATTATGGCATAATAGCTGATCATGGTAGCTGAAAATCAGGGAGTACAGCCTACAGCAGATCCAACAAGGATTGAGCCCTAATTAACTTGATTGAAGGAGGCCTATTATGGTAAAGGCTTGATTATTGGGCCGTGTCTTCCTCTTAATTGATCTTTGTTTATCTCTCTCTTATGGTCAAAGTCCTTTTATAATCCAGCAAGGCAAATCAGCTACTTGGGCCTGAGTCCATTTTTGTAGAAAAATCAACCTTACCTTACTAGTATTTAGGTACCATCAGCTTGGCCCAATCCAGGTAAATTCTACCCACATCAAATACTAATTAAGGTAAAAGTGAGTACAAGCATAATATAAATATAAGAATTATGTAAAATAATTCGTATTTTTGGTCCCAGATATTTTATTCCAATAGTATTTTTCTTGTATATCTACAGATTCATATATTAATTATGTTTGTATCTTGAGTTCATATTTTTCAGCATATATCTTATGTTTTTGTTAAAATCTATATGGATAAAAGAGGAGTCCTGTCCAGTGACTTGGACAAAGAAGAAAACAACTTTAATAAAAGGGAAATTAAACCCAAAAGAAGAGTGGAAACACGACTTCTCAACCCAAGCTTATAGCCAACTTGTTCTTTTTTTTTAAATTTAATAACTGTAATATATATATATAGCTTAGTCATTTATATGCAATATCAATATATTCTGCAATGTCAATGTGATGCGAGCCAAAAATGTCTAAGGGCATTACTGTTATTAAATGAGCCACCGGCTCAGATTCGGGGCGCAGCCTGTGGGTTAAAAGTCCGCGGGCGACACGCTAGTCAAGCCCAAAAAAGGCTGACAACCCACTAAGAATAATTGGGCTATCTTATTAGTCCAAAAGCTAATAAAAAGGTTAATCATTAAGCCTGATGGGCTACTGAAAAAATTAGGCCCACAGCCCATAGCCCACTAGCAGCTCCCTATAAATAGCTTAGAGGAGCTAGGAAAGGCTCATTATCTACTCTCTCCAGAAAAATCCACTGGCAAGAACTGAGAGTAAAACATACAGAACTACGAATTGACTTAATCCCACATACATCGGGTATGTAGGCAGCTCGCAACATCCGAGTGCAGTCTATACATTAACCAACCCCAAGCTAGTTTGTTGGGCGTTGGATCGGTTCCCCTACTCCACGTGGTCAAACACACGTGACATTCAATGACTGACAATTTTTACCATCATCAGATTGGCGCCGTCTGTGGGAACTTCGGTCCAACCACTGAGCATGTAGACTAGAGATCGAGCACATAATAACAGTGATCAGAATACTAGCAAGATGCTAAGGGTAGTTTGCAAACACGAGCGGCTGGCGCCTCATAGGACACCGGTAGTGATTCCACCCCTTATTAAAAGGGTGTATGAGATCACTAGTAAGATGCCACTTGCGGTAGCAATCGACTCGGGTAAGCACAACATTCACATAGAGCTTGAGACACAAAGCATTGCGTTTGGAGCTTGAGATTGGGAAAGCCGAATCCCCTCTAAAAATGAAGCTTTAGTGATCTCAACCACCATCGCAGATTCCTGGGTATGCAAAGTTCTCGTTGATAGTGGGAGCTCTACAGACATTATATTTTTTGACACCTTCACCCGGCTGTGTAGTGAGGGAGCCAAAGTCCAAGAGATGAAAACCCAACTCGTTGGCTTCATAGGTGAATCGGTAGATGCACAGGGAGAGGTGATTATGCCATTATCTTTGGGTACGCTCCCTAAACGTGTGACCAGGGAGGTGAAATTTCTAGTGGTTAAAGCCCCTTCGAGTATAATGTTATATTGGGGAGGCCGAGCTTGAACCTTTTTCAAACTGTTATCTCTAGTTTCTACTTGAAAGTTAAGTTCCCAACTCCCAGCGAAACTGGAGAATTCGTAGGGGACAAACGACTGACTAGGGAGTATTGTTCCAACGCCCTCGCCTCACTCAAAAAGAAGCAAAATGACTCAGTGCCAGACACCGGGCATGAATTAATAGAAATTGACATGGTGGCCTAAGTGGAAGGCAAGATAAGTAAGACCTTAGAAGATGATAGTGATACCCGGGGAGAGGCAGCGGAAAGCCTGAAGATGGTAGAGTTAGTACGGTGTAATCCCGAGAAAGCCACCAAGGTCGGCGCCACCCTGGGGTCTGCACTTGAAGGTGACTTGGTACGTTTCCTTCGAGGTAATATGAACGTGCTCTCTTGGAGCATGGGAGACATGGAGGGGATTGACCTCGAGGTCATGAGTCATCATCTGAACACCTCCCCATATGCTTGCCATGTGAAATAGCTCAAGCAGACTATGGGAAGGAAAGAAGTTTGGCTGCTAAGGAAGAAATAGAGAACTTGCTAGCCGCCGGGTACACAAGGGTCGTGCACTACCCAGAGTGTCTGGCCAACGTGGTGTTGGTGGAAAAACCTAATGGCTAGTGGAGGATGTGCATAGACTTCACATATCTGAATAAAGCATGCCCTAAAGACACCTACCCTCTCCCCCGGATCGATAACTTGATTGATTCCACAGCTGGTTGAGAACTACTAACCTTCCTGGACGCGAGGCAAGGGTATAACCAAATTCCCCTAGCGCCCGAAGACCAGGAGAAAACTAGCTTCATCTTCGATCAGGGAACCTTTTGCTACAACGTGATGCCTTTCGGGCTGAAGAACGTAGGTGCCACTTACCAAAGGCTGGTCAATAAAATGTTCGAGGCACAACTGTGAAGGAACATGGAAGCATATATAGATGACATGTTGGTCAAGAGAAAATGGAGAATAGACCATGTACGCGACCTACAAGAATGTTTTGAAGTGCTCGGGCACTACAAGTTAAAGCTTAACCCCGCCAAGTGTACTTTTGGGGTGCGAGGTGGAAAGTTTTTAGGATTCATGGTGAGTGAGCGAGGGATAGAAGAAAACCCTGAGAAAATCAGAGCCATTCTAGACCTAGCTCCCCCAAGGTCCAAGAAGGAGGTACAGGAATTGACAGGACGAGCAGCCGCCCTCTATAGATTTATTTCGCGATCAGCCGATAAAGGGCTGCCATTCTTCAAGGCAATAAGGAAGGCTAAGAGTTTTGAGTAGGAAGTTTCAGTTCAAGTGGCATTTGAGAAATTGAAGGAGTACTTGGTTTCCCCGCCACTGCTCACCAAACCTCTAGAAGGAGAAACACTCTTTCAATACAACGCGGTGACCCACGAAGCAGTCAGCGCTGTCTTAGTCCGAGACGATCATGGGGATCATAAACCCATCTATTATACTAGCCGCCTACTCCGGGCGACCGAGCCAAGGTACCCTCTCATAGAGAAATTGGCCCTCTCCTTGGTAGTGGCAGCAAAAAAACTAAGGCCTTATTTTCAATCACACCCCATGGTTGTGCTCACTAACCAACCCTTGAAAAGAATATTGTCGAGCCCTGACATATCAGGAAGAATGGTTAAGTGGGCAGTGGAACTTGGTGAGCACGGCATGGAATATCAAAGAAGACCAGCCATCCAAGCACAAGCCTTAGTCGACTTTATCACCGAGATGATGGAGGATGAGGCCAGCTGTTCCATGCCAGCATGGACACTATTTGTAGCTGGGTCTTCCACCAGTGCAGGTAGCGGAGCTGGAGTGATAGTCGAAAGTTCACAAGGAGATAAATTTGAATATGCCATAAGGTCCGAATTTGATGCCTCCAATAATGAAGTCGAGTAGGAGGCACTATTGGCAAGAGCCAAACTAGTTTTCACAGCTGGAGCAAAGAAATTGATAGTCTATAGCGATTCACAGCTGGTGGTCAACCAGGTGAATGGAATATACGAGGCTAAGGGGGTGAAGATGACTCAATACCTAGCCCTCATTCAAGAGATGAGGGATCATTTTGAAGAGTTTGACCTTAGATAGGTCCCGAGGGCTGAAAATGAAGCTGCTGACTAGTTAGCCAAGCTGGCAAGCTCTATAGCCTCCATTAAGAATAGGAAGATAACCTTCATCACCTCCGACAAACCGGAGGTGGAAAGGGGAGGCCTAGAAGTATTGTGTGGAGAGGCAGACGAGCCTAGTTGGAAAGATGAGATAGTTGACTATTTAGTGGCCGGAAGTTTACCCAATGACCTTAGACTAGCAAGAAGTGTCAGAATGAGGGCCGCAAGATTTGTCATGATAAATGGCGAACTATACAAGCGGGGGTTTTCACAACCCTACTTGAAGTGTTTAACCCCTGCTAAAGCAGACTATGTGTTACGTGAAATGCATGAGGGGTGTTGTGGAAATCACCTGGGGGCAAGGCGCTCGCAGCTAAGACATTGCGACAAGGATACTTCTGGCCGACGATGCTTAAAGATGCCCAAAACATAGTGCGGAAATGCAGAAGCTGCCAGGAGCACTCCAACATAAATCACCTCCCAGGCGCTGAGATGCGACCATTAGAAAGTACGTGCCCCTTCGACATGTGGGGGATAGATATAGTTGGACCTTCCCCGTTGGCTACGGGTCAAAGGAAGTTTTTGCTAGTCACCATTGACTATTTCACCAAGTGGGTGGAAGCTGAGCCACTGGCCAAGATATCAGAGAAAGAGGTGATGAAGTTCATATGGAAGAATATAATCACTGAATTTGGGATCCCAAGATCTCTGATTTCAAACAACGACACCCAATTTCATGGCGCAAAGTTAAGGGAATGGTGCCAAGAGTTGAATATTAAGCAGCACTTCACTTTCATTAGTAACCCTCAAGCTTATGGGCAAACAAAGGTCATCAACCGCACTATTTTACAACACTTAAAGACTCAGCTCGGGGAGGCTAAAGGTGTTGGGTTGGGTTCTATTCCCCGGGTGGCTCGTGGCAGCGGAATTTAAAAATTAAACGTACAACCACCCGAAACAGGAATAATGGTGTGCTCGATTATGCTATAGAGAAGGTTGCAAGAATTTTTACCTTTCGATTAAATTCTCACAGCAACTAATTTGATCTTTTCAACCCTGTGCCCGTCAATTGTATCTCCGGTATTAGTGCTCCAAATGTCGCACCTCTAAGATGTATCCACACCTCGTTCAAGTCACCACCTACTTCGTTATTGGTGCTAGCCAATGAAATAGATCTAAGTCTAAAACCTAGGCTTGATTATGTGAAGGAATGGAATATGTGAATCGTTAAGTTCAACACATGAACAAAACGATGTCTTGTTGGAACAAGGGAAGGGGCGATTTTTGGCTTAAGGATGACAAAGAAAATTCTCTCTTTCTTTCAGCTGGGGTTCGAATTTTACACCCCTTGGAAGCTTATGGTTTTTAGTCTTGCACTCACATATATATAGAATAGGAACCGTAAAGTCCTTATTCAACTGCAAGACTTGGAGAGGAAGAAAACTTTTTCCTTCTTCACCTAGGTTTCGAAATCCCAGCTGCCAAGGCCCTAAAAATCGGCTATCGCCCTTAATTGGAGTCCAAGAGTTAATTCTTGACTCCATATTTAATTATGGGCTAAACCCATCAATTAAATATTCCCATATAATTAAAACCCGTTTAATTGTATTCACTTATTCCAATTGAATTATTTATTTAACTTGGACCAAGCCCAACTAAATAAAATACTTGGACTCTACTAGGTCCATTTATTTAATTAATTCTACAAAATTAATTAAAATAGTCGAATTAATTGAATCCCCTTAATTAATTCATATTCCATATTAGAAAAGGACTAGACTTTCCTAATTTACTCAAATTGATTAATCACATCATATAAGCAGTGACTTTCACGAGTTAAGTGTGTGACCCCTTAGGCTCGTCTACTATCTAGTAATAAGCACACTTTCCCAAAGTGATAGTGGGCTTTCCTAAAATAGAAAGTGCTAGATTAAATCATTCATTTGATTCAATCAAGCCTCGAATTAATCACCATATTAATTCTTAGCACTTACAAATCGTGGTTACTGTCTAGCAACGGGCCACGAAGACCTAGACAAAGACGAAGATAAAGATACACCTTTCGTGATCATGATCCTTGTATAAGTAAGATCCCTCCATCTAATCTCCCGATTGAATCTAGAGCAGTGGCTAAGGTCGAAGCTCTATTAATTGAATAACTATGTTTCCCAAATACGGTGAGATCGACTTCGACTATCTAAACGAGGAAACCCTACACCTCTTTAGATATCATACTTCGACCGAAGATTCCTAAAGTCGATTCACTATGTAAACATAGGAGATTCACTGACAAGTCTAATGTCAGTGATAGATCCCATCTTGATTCTCACGTGCCTTCATACACAATTAGCCCATGTCTGATTTTGCCCATTTGCGATCATCTAAGTAATCATGTAACAAATCAAGACATGTTCAATTGTGTATAAGACATCCAATGGAACCTCAGGTTCTAAGGATTACTCTTATACTACAAGACCACTGGAAGTTCCAGATTCGACTGGGATTCCATTTAATGGAACTTCCATGGGTTTGTCCAGTATACCTATTCCCACAATAGGAACCCTCATATATGCATAGGCTTTCACCATGCCAATATCTGTGGAACGAGATACACTCTATCAAGAGTATGCATCATATAAGAAAGTCTTTTGGGTCTCATCGATATTCCTTCATCTCGACGAGCCCATTCACGACTTGGAACATATGTTTAAGGATCACAGCCTTGGAGACATATTCCATCATTGCCATTCCCGATGCGCAATGATGTCCCATAACTATGTGTGATCCTTCGGGACTTTTTTCTAAGTTAAGACAAAGCTATATACACGAATAAAGAATGCCAAAAGATTAAATTTATTTATATGAAAAAGATCGTTCAGCTAGAGTTATTATTACGTAGAATGGCGCCCAAAATTGGTGCGCCGGGCATAAACTCTAACAATCTCCCACTTGCCTTAGTGCGAATTGCCCATGTACTTGAGGCCCATTCTTTCTAGATGTCCTTCAAATACTTTTTGGCATAAGGGTTTGGTGAGCGGGTCTGCCACATTGTCTGCCGAGTCCACATGTTCCACTCGAACGTCGCCTCTCCCAATGATCTCCCTGAGCAAGTGGTATTGCCTCTGTATGTGCTTGGATTTCTGATGAGACCTTGGCTCCTTTGATTGCGCAATAGCCCCGTTGTTATCACAGTACAAAGGTACTGCGTCTACAACGGATGGAACTACACCCAATTCTTCGATGAAGTTCCTTATCCAAACACCTTCTTTCGCAGCCTCTGATGCTACGATATATTCTGCTTCAGTGGTGGAGTGCACCAAAGTTACTTGCTTGGAACTTTTCCAGCTGACGGCTCCTCCATTGAGCAGATCGACAAATCCCGAGACCGACTTCGAGTCGTCCACATCTGCTTGGAAACTCGAATCGGTGTATCCCTCTAACTTTAATTTTCCACGTCCGTATATCAAAAACGTCTCCTTAGTCCTGTAAAGGTATTTAAGGATCACTTTTGCTGCATTCCAGTGCTTCTCATCCGGATCAGCCTGATAACGGCAGGACACACTCATCGCGTACATTATGCTACCTATAGCCGAGGCATAAGGTATTTTGGACATTCTTACTCTTTCTTCTCTAGTCTTAGGAGATATCGACTTGGAAAGTGTAATCCCATGTCCCATTGGCAAGAATCCTCTCTTGGATTCTTCCTTCTTAAATCTCTTAAGTACGCGATCGATATATGCGGATTGGGAGAGTCCTAGCAGCCTACTCGATCTCTCTCAGTATATCTTCACACCAAGTACATAGGATGCCTCTCCCATATCCTTCATGGAAAATTGTTTAGAGAGCTATACTTTAGTCGATTGCATCATTCCAATATCGTTTCTGATCAAAAGAATATCATCAACGTAAAGTATGAGAAACGTAACCGCGTTCCCACTAACCTTCTTGTACACACAAGCCTCTTCAACATTTTGCACATATCCATACTCTTGTATGACAGTGTCAAACTGTTTATTCTAGCTTCGGGAAGCCTGCTTTAATCCATAAATGGATTTTTGGAGTTACACACTTTGTGTTTGCTCGTTCCGGACGTAAAGCCTTCTGGTTGTTGCATGTATATCTCTTCCTCAATCTCTCCATTGAGGAATGCAGTCTTTACATCCATCTGCCAGATCTCAAAATCGAGAAATGCAGATAGCAAGCAGAATCCTAATCGATTTCAGCATCGCCACTGGCGAGAAGGTTTCCTCATAGTCAATGCCTTGCCTCTGAGTGAATCCTTTTGCCACGGGTGTGCTTTATAGGTTGCCACCTCTCCATCGACTCCAAGCTTCCGCTTATAGACCCACTTACAGCCAATGGGTTTCATGCCCTCTGGTGGGTCCACCAAGGTCCATACCTTGTTGGAGTCCATTTCAGACTTCATGGCTTCTAGCCATTTTCCCGAATCAATGTCAGACATTGCTTTCTTATAACTCTTTGGATCAGAGTCTAAGGGAGGATCATCTGTTCTTTTCTTCCAACAGGCCAACACATCTTTTAGGTCCCTTTGGAACTCTTTCAGATCTCCTCAAAGGTTGTGTGTTCTTAGTAGGTGTATCGGAATTAGCTTCATTGGTGTCGGTTGGGTTATTTTGTACTCCTTGATTCGAATCACTTTGATTCATCTCATCAAGTTCTACAGCCTCGCCTTTCCTATCCAAAAGGAATCCTTTTTCTAGGAAATTGGCATTTCTTGAAACAATCACTTTTTGTTCCACAGGTTTGTAGAAGTAGTATCCAATAGTTTCCTTTGGATACTCTACAAAATAACACAAAGAGGATTTGGGATCCAATTTGTCTCCCACTAAATGCTTTACATAAGCGGGGCACCCCCATATTCTCAAGTGAGCATACGAGGGTGACTTTGCACACCAAGTTTCATATGGGGTCTTGGGCACAGCCTTGGACGACGCCCTATTCAACAGATAGGTTGCCGTTTCAAGCGCATAGCCCCACATGGACTTAGGAACTTTAGTGAAACTCATCATGGATCGAACCATATCTAACAATGTTCGATTCCTTCACTCGGCTACCCCGTTATATTGAGGCGTGCCTGGCGGAGTCCACTGTGAAGGAATCCCATTCTCTTTAAGATAATCAATGAACTCAGAAGACAAGTATTCTCCTCCCCGATCAGATCGAAGAGCTTTAATACCTTTTCCAAGTTGCTTCTCTACCTCATATCTAAACTCCTTGAATCTCTCAAAGGATTCAGATTTATATCTCATCAAATATACGTAACCATACTGAGAGTGATCGTCGGTGAAGGTTATGAAGTAGTTAAACCTTCCTCGAGCATTTATGCTCATAGGGCCGCACACATCCGTATGGATCAAATCCAATGGACTTGTGGCTCGTCCTGCTTTATCCGAAAATGGCAACTTGGGTATTTTCCCTTTGAGACATGATTCGCAAGTTGTCAATTCATATAAGTTTTGGAGACCTAAATGAGTTGCCAAGCTTCGAATTTTTTCTTTGGAGATATGACCTAGTCTCTCATGCCACATTAGTGCGTCTGTTTGATTATCTCGTTGACGTTTATTTCTTTGTTGAATATTGAGATTAAAAATTGTTGGGAAAACAGTATAAACTCCATCTTGCAATCTTGATTCCATAATCAAAGACGATTCATAAGATAAAAAAAATGTTTTATTACGAATCTCAAAACAATAACCCTCTCGATCCAAAATCGGAATCGAGATAATGTTTCTTATTATTTCAGGAACAAAATAAACAGAATTTAATACTAAATTTCTATCTCCTATCCCTAAGTAGATCGTCCCCATGGCTTTGGCAGCAACCCGTGCTCCATTTCCCATCCGCAGGGTCATGTCTCCTCTACTTAGCTCCTTGATTCTAGTCATCTCCTGCAAGTTATTGCAGATATGAACTCACATTCAGTGTCTAGAATCTAAGAAGAATCGTTAACTGAAAAGTTAACTTCAACAAAGAACGTACCTTGAGTCTGTGGCTCTTTACAGTTCCTTTTTCTAGTGCTCAATCTTCCCACACTTGAAGCACTTATCTGATTTGGCCTTCTTACCCTTCTTGATTCCTCCTTTGCCTTTCAGTTTCTTAGTCTTGTTCTTCTTCTTGTTACCCTTCTTAGGTTTACAAGATGAATTCATAAGAAGCACCGGCTTGTCTCTCTTTATAGTGCTTTCAGCCGTCTTCAGCATGTTCAACAACTCAGGAAGCTTAGCTTCAAGTTGATTCATGTTGAAGTTGACTACAAATTGGTCATAAGAACTAGGGAGTGACTGTAGGACCAAGTCCATAGACAGCTCGTCACTAAGCACCACGCCAAGATTAGCCAACTTTTCAATCAGCCCTATCATCTTGAGCACGTGCGTACTTACATCAGAGCCATCAGTCATGCAAGCCTTGAAAAGCTCCCTTGAGATTGCAAATCTCTCTCTTCTAGATTTACTACCATACAGCTCTTGCAAATGGAGAAGAATCGATGCAGAGTTCTCGATCGTCTCATGTTGCCTTTGCAATTCATTGATCATCGAGGCCAACATAAGACATCACACTCGCATGTCATCTTCCTTCCATTACTGGTACTGGAATTTCTCATCATCAGATGAATCCTCTTCCGGCTGTTCTTGCACTGGTATATCAAGGACATACCCCTTTTTCTCAGACAAAAGCATAATCTTAAGGTTACAAAACAAATCTTCAAAGTTGGGACCGGTTAGTTTGTTTATTCCGAGAATTGTTTTGAATGGATTAGACATATCGTGTTATCTACAAAATGTACGAGGCTGACGATAAGTAACGGGTTTTCAAATAAAGTTCTTATACAATTTGGTCTTTAATTGTACAAGTCTCCCACTATTTTTCCAAATCCCACCACTCTCTTGGTGTGATTAGAAGAATAGTTAATTCTTTAGTGGGCTTGAGATCTATCCAAACTTCATCATATGCCCCATTTTCTGAGCTTAGTTCGAATAGTAGGCTTACCGGGCCTTTTATCTTCCTTGATAGTTCTCAAGATCTTTTTCCTCATCTTTCGCATGTGCCCCATTTTCTGAGCTAACACATAGTAGTCGATGTTAGGCTCAATCGATCAAATATCCCATGGTCAATCATCAATTCCATTACCCCCATTTTCTGAGCTAAGTAATGAAACCAATGATCCCACAGGGCATCATATGCTTAGTAATGCTCACAGCCTTTCTTAGGTTCAACCCACCCCATTTTCTGAGCAAATTTGAACTTCAGCGGCATATCACATGGGAATTACTTATGATGGAAGGAATGGAAACAGAACTTCAATTTTAATTCCACATTAGCCTAATATGTTTCAAGGAGGGAATTACATTGCATACATGTAGGTCTCATCAGTATTACAATTATCTTGTTTAGTTATCTATCCTATGCATGCATTTCACAACACATCACATATCGTATTGGAAAGATAAATAAACATCCCATAAAGCAGTAAATTGAGGATAAACCACCTCGAGCCCTAACCTACTAACCCACTGAGCCAAAGTGGGCCAGGACATTCTAGAAAGTAAAAACAACTAGACTATTACAATGGGTTCCACCACAGCATACAAGTCTTCGAGTCTTGGCTGCGTCTTCTCGCTCCATCTTCGATTACGTAGTCTATCAGCTACTACTAATCCACTTGACAGAAAAGTAAAAGCCAAACCGGCTATTTTTACAACTCTAGAATATTACATACAACGAAAACCAAAAACATAGACTAGGCTCATGGTTCATCCCCATCACATAAGCATGTCAAGCAACAAACATATATATATGCGATATCAAAAATTTACCCATCCGTCGTCTAAACAAAATCGCAAATTTCATTGGGATAATATCGATTTCCAATTTCCAAAACACTTTTCAAAAATTATAGATTTTTAAACAATCAACTACGGTCAAGTTCTTGGGTTACCCGACCTTACGGCATCAAAAACCGAGAAAAAAATTTTGACCCGAGTTTGCTGTCCATGCCCAGGCGGCGCCTGGCGAGACCACCAGGTCTCGTCTGCCGACGCCAGTCACCTCGCGCCTCGGCGCGGGCAACAACGCCTGTTGCTATACAGGATTTCTCCCTTTTTCATCCATGAGTGATTCGTTCAGTCAATGATGGACAAATTCGATCCCACCTCGGGCCAGGCATAATCACTCGATAATTGAGCCTTCGACTTGATCATCTCGCGACGTCCCACCACCGGTGATTCCAAAATCATCTTTCATCATCCAAATCAAATCCCCTCACACCCAAGATTCATTGTTTTAAATTGAATTTTACAAAACCAAAATCGTTTTCTTAAAAAACATGCTTATCACATAATATAGCTAATCGAGCCAACCATGGCTCTGATACCACTGTTGGGTTGGGTTGGGTTCTAATCCCCGGGTGGCACGTGGCAGCGGAATTTAAAAATTAAACGTACAACCACTCGAAACAGGGATAATGGTGTGCTCAATTATACTATAGAGAAGGTTGTAAGAATTTTTACGTTTCGATTAAATTCTCACAGCAACCAATTTGATCTTTTCAACCCTGTGGTGCAATTCCACACGATTCCTTGGAGGAAATCGCCCGTCAATTGTACCTCCGGTATTAGTGCTCCAAACGTCGCACCTCTAAGATGTATCCACACCTCGTTCAAATCACCACCTACTTCGTTATTGGTGCTAGCCAACGAAATAGATCTAAGTCTGAAACCTAGGCTTGATTATGTGAAGGAATGGAATATGTGAATCGTTAAGTTCAACACATGAACAAAACGATGTCTTGTTGGAACAAGGGAAGGGGCCATTTTTGGCTTAAGGATGACAAAGAAAATTCTCTCTTTCTTTCAGCTGGGGTTCGAATTTTACACTCCTTGAAAGCTTATGGTTTTTAGTCTTGCACTCACATATATATTGAATAGGAACCCTTGAGTCCTTATTCAACTGCAAGACTTGGAGAAGAAGAAAACTCTTTCCTTCTTCACCTAGGTTTCGAAATCCCAGCTGCCAAGGCCCTAAAAATCGGCCATCACCTTTAGTTGGAGTCCAAGAATTAATTCTTGACTCCATATTTAATAATAGCCTAAACCCATCAATTAAATATCCCCATATAATTAAAACCTATTTAATTATATTCACTTATTCCAATTGAATAATTTATTTAACTTGGACCAAGCCCAACTAAATAAAATACTTGGACTCTACTAAGTCCATTAATTTAATTAATTCTACAAGATTAATTAAAATAGTCGGATTAATTGAATCCCTCAATTAATTCATATTCCATATTAGGAAAGGACTAGACTTTTCTAATTTCCTCAATTTCCTCAAATTGAATAATCACATCATATAAGCACTGACTTTCACGAGTTAAGTGTGTGACCCCTTAGGCTCGTCTACTATCTAGTAGTAAGTACACTTTTCCAAAGTGATAGTGGGCTTTCCTAAAATAGAAAGTACTAGATTAAATCATTTCTTTGATTCAATCAAGCCTCGAATTAATCACCATATTAATTCTCGGCACTTACAAATCGTGGTTACTATCTCGCAACGGGCCACGAAGACCTAGACAAAGACGAAGATAAAGATACGCCTTTCGAGATCTTGATCCTTGTATAAGTAATGTCCCTCCATCTAATCTCCCGATTAAGTCTAGAGCAGTGGCTAAGGTCGAAGCTCTATTAATTCAATAACTATGTTTCCCAAATACGGTGAGATCGACTTCAACTATCTAAACGAGGAAACCCTACGCCTCTTTAGATATCATACTTCGACCGAAGATTCCTAAAGTCGATTCACTATGTAAACATAGGAGATTCACTGACAAGTCTAATGTCAGAGATAGATCCCATCTTGATTCTCACGTGCCTTCATACACAATTAGCCCATGTCTGATTTTGCCCATTGCGATCATCTAAGTAATCATGTAACAAATCAAGACATGTTCAATTGTGTATAAGACATCCAATGGAACCTCAGGTTCTAAGGATTACTCTTATACTACAAGACCACTGGAAGTTCCAGATTCGATTGGGATTCCATTTAATGGAACTTCCATGGGGTTGTTAAGTATACCTATTCCCACAATAGGAACCCTCATATATGCATAAGCTTTCATCGTGCCAATATCTATGGAACGAGATACACTCTATCAAGAGTATGCATCATATAAGCAAATCTTTTGGGTCTCATCGATATCCCTTCATCTCGACGAGCCCATTCACGACTTGGAACATATGTTTAAGGATCACAGCCTTGGAGACATATTCCATCATTGCCATTCCCGATCCCATAGCTCTATGTGATCCTTCGGGACTTTATTCTAAGTTAAGACAAAGCTATATACACGAATAAAGAATGGCAAAAGATTAACTTTATTTATATGAAAAAGATCGTTCAGCTAGAGTTATTATTACATAGAATGGCGCCCAAAATTGGTGCGCCGGGCATAAAGTCTAACAAAAGGGAGTTGGGCAGACAAAATCCCAGCAGTATTGTGGTCGTACCACACCACTGCCAGAGTTAGCACTGGGGAGTCCCCTTTCAACCTAGTGTTTAGAGCTGACGCCATAACCCCGACAGAAATCGGAGAAAAAAGCTTGAGGGTAAATCAATACGGCCTAGCCGAAAAAGAGCGTCGCCAAAGAGAAAATTTGGATTTCATCGCTAAAGTAAGAGATGACGCCGCTGCAAGGGTTGCTAAGTATAAGACAAGGATGACACGAGCTTACAACCGCCAAGTACGCACCCGAGGCTTCCAGGTGGGAGACTTAGTGCTTAGAAAAAGAAAGCCACAGTTCCTATTGGAAAGCTGGAGGCCAAATGGGAAGGTCCATACCAAGTAAGAGAGATAGCCAACCCCGATACCTACAAGTTAATGACCGCAAGTGGTAAAGAGGTACCACGCACTTGGAGCTTATCCAACCTAAAAAGGTATTTTACTTAGTTTATTTTGGCTACTGAACATATTACTTTGATAATTGCTGATTAATATTTAGTGATATTAGCCATTGGCCAAACATATACTTGAGTGCTTATCTCAACCTTATTATGTAATCACATTATCAAAGATCTTAAATACTTAAACGCTTCACCCACGTAATTGTTAGATATATGCCCTCAATGCCAATGAAGGAATTAGATTAAGGAGGGCATTTTAGTTATATTGTACGAACTATTATATTATAGAAGGCACTTGGTTTTGTTCATATAAATCTAGTGGCATGAACGAATATGTCCATGAGATTTCAAGATAGACTTTCCAATGGACAAGAGGAGGCACTAGAATAGTCGAGTACTTAATCTCTTAAACTGGGAGTTTGTGAGTTAACGAATATTAATTGGGCACTAATATTCAACTCATATAACACCTTCTTTGACAAGGAAGTGTCAGTCGTACACTGATTAGATAGTGGGAACTGGTGTCATAAATATGATTAATGGAATTAACATATTTGAACTCGACTCACATAAGACTTTCCACCTCTTATGGACGAGAGGAGGCACTGGAATAGTCGAGTACTTAATCTCTTAAACTGAGATTTCATGAGTTAACGAATATTAATTGGGCATTAATATTCAACTCATATGACACCTTCTTTGACAAGGAAGTGCCAGTCGTACACAGATTAGATAGAGGGAACTGGTGTCATAAATATGATTAATGGAATTAACATACTTGAACTCGACTCTCATGAATCCAATCACATGGGTATTTACTCTTTGACAGTCAATGATTGGGATTAAGATTGCGATAGTATGTGTGAACTTTAGACCTGAAGAGTCATTTATAACATGCTTGTAGTATTGGATATGTTATAAGAGTAGTTAGTCCCGTATCACCTGATAGGTGGGGTCGACCTCGAAGTACGGTCCAATAGTGCATTCGATGTTATAAGATAACTTGCCAAAATGGGATTCACCGTCTCGATAGTAAACGAGTATGTGACCTGTACGACCGTAAGTAATTGAAATTATAAGTCTTTGGCCAAAGCATATAAATTGTCCCGTGATTGTCACTGAGGGTAGTTTGGTAATTTCACATTATTATGATTCTAAGAACAATATCAAGTTCTATGAGTTTGACTAAACCATGGCTCTTACTTGATCGGGTCACGTCGGTGAAAAGTTTATACGCATACGGTATTCGTAGTCAAGGTTCGGGATGACATGATCATCTCATTTTGAATTGGGTTACGATTTGGTTCCACGGTGCAGCCTAGGTGACAAACTTATCCTTTGGAAACCTCCCATTGCCAATGCTTTGGAGCCTAGAGAGTCGCACTATGTGAAGAAAAGGAATGCTTTTATATGCTAACGGTGTTTTGGTAAAATCACATTTGATGTGATTGACTAACAAAATGGATTGCATGATTAATTAAATATATTTAATTAGATTAAACGAATTAATTAAATCATATTAATTCATAAGTTGAATTAATTGAAAATTAATTTATAAGTTGAATTAAATTAATTGGATTAAAGTAAATAATTAATTGTCAATTGGATTGGACTTGAATTTAATTAATTACACATGGGCTAAGATGGAATGAAGCCCGAAAGCCCATTCCACAGGCCTAGTGGACCGCCCCTCACTTATTGGATTAGGGGTTTTATTACTTGGTATAAATTGTTAGTCAGTGTCAAAATTCTACATAACACACAATTCTGAATCTGACTTTGAGCCAGAAAACCTACAGCAAAAGAAAAGAAAAATTCCCTCCATCTTTTCCAACTAGCCGCCGCCGCCATAGTTGTCGGGGAGGAGATCGGAGCTTTCTTGGAGATTTTTCTTCCGCGTGATATCTAGAGGTAGGATTCCCGGGGATTTCTACTACCGTCAAATCGATACGAATCGATTCACGCTTCAAGAAGTAAATTGTTTATCTCCTTTTTCTGTCAAGAAATCAACAACGAATCGGATTGATTCGTGGTTTGGGAATCAGTTTTATTCGCTGCGTTTTTACTTGCACGATTCCCAACAGTAATTGGGGAACAAGAATACCAATATGACCCCTGGGAGCTAATTGAGTTCCCACTAGAGGTGTTATAAAAACTATCCGCGACCCTACTCGAGGTCAATATGGGTTGCACCGCGAAAATCCTTGGAGCTATCAAAGACTCGATCGAGGAAGGGCCACCCCATAATCCCTTCAATAATATCAAGAGAGGTTGAGGACCTACAAAAGGTCTCCCCACTCCCATTAAGGTTATGGAACGATATTACACGAAAATAAACAAATAAGAGGCAACCAGGCCTCCTTGAAAAAGTGACCGCTACTACCACAAACCATGTCACTCATTCGAACAAAATAAACATAGTTCAAATGTACCTTGCTACTCCAAGTGTTTATCACAACCAACACCAAGGAGTGGGGGGGCAGGAGGTGGAGATGGCAAAAAAGGCGGTTAGCCCACCCAAAAAGGCCAAAATTTTCACCCACTAAAGAATTTTCAATATTGAAAAGATGCAAGTTCACTTCACGCACCAAATGCATGAAATTAGAGGCTACCTAAGCCCCCCAAAACAAATGCCAATGCAAAATATTTAACTATCGATAAGGCACCACATGCCAAATGTTTAGTTGCTACTTGGTTTCTTACTCCCCAATATGATTCATGTTAGGGAGTAGGGGGGCAAGTAGTAGCAAGAAAGATAATAGTAGCGAGCTAATAGCCATCTACTAAAGAAGCAACTAGCTAATAACCGGTTAGTAAGTACTTAGCCAAAATATTATTCACCCCTTCCCCAGATCAAACATGGGGGTAGAAAACACAAATAAGAGCTAAGCAATAATAACGCAAAAGCAGCAAGCAAATAGTCTTACAAAGTGAAAAGTACTTAAGAGTTAGTCTTACAAAGTACGAATAAATGAGTCGTCGAGGCTAACTAGAAAGTCATGACAACTTTAAAATCTAACAACTCTACATATAAAAGCTAGCTATCATGACACGTCCACATCCCTTGGTGGGAGGCATGCCTTCCTCGTCACTATTATCAGCGACTCCCTCATACACCCATAGAAAATCATCATGGGGATAGCGACCGCTCTCTCGAAGAGCACGATGGCACTGCCGAACCATCTTCCCCATGAAACCAAGGGCGATATCATATGCCTTTCTATTGCACTCATTGAGGAAATCATTCACCACTGACTCCTCGGCATCAGCCAAGTTTGTTTACCGACCGAGGAACCAAGGAAGCTTTGGCCACGTGAGGCCTCCTCATCAAAGACCTTAACGGTAGCCTTATACTTCACCTCCCACTCTGTAGCTGCTTCCTCAACCTTGGATGATTTTGAAAGAAGTTTCTTGTTCTTCTTTGAACAACCTTTTAATTTTCCTGTGAACTGCTCATATTGCTGACGGAGGTGATGAGATAACTGATCAACTGAAAAGACAAAGGCAAGAAAGCTTTGTAAAGAGAATCACTAGTGGAAAATTATAAAGCAGTGATGTAATAATAGAACTAAGCTCACCCGGCCTTCGCCGACGGAGGTCTCCTCATCAATCTGATCTGCCGGCAGCATATGCAAGCGTTGGGAGTCATAATCATTCACAGCCAGCCTCGATATTGTCCACGGGGTGACCACATCACCATATCCCAGAAAGAATGAATAAAAGGGTAGCGGTTCGCCCCAAAAGTGAACAACCCCTTGCCATGACCAGGGATACCCAAGCTCACGAGAAAAATGTTTCGGCTGCGCTTCGGGAGAGGAGGAACAACACCCTAGTGCCCCCGCTGCACCTCCCTCTTCCGCTAGTGCCTTTCCCTTGAGATCCTGTGAGGAAGCCCTAACTGTAGAATCACGATGACCCCTATCAACCCTGACATCATAGAATCATAATCCAAGGGAGCAGGCGCTATGGAAGATGGTGATAAATCTGGCACCCCTTGTTTTGGGCCTTTGCTCTTTGGAGGAGGACGAGCAGGCTTGGCACGTCTGACTGGTTGACCTCTTTCGGGGACGGTGGCAATAACTGGCACCATAGAGCGCCTCCTCGTGCCTGAAACAAAATGTCCCAACAAATAAATAGGTGAAACTAAAATATACTCGCCACTCACAAAAGTATAATAATCATCTAAGGCAATGTCGAGGTAAAATAAAAGGAAGTACCTCCACCGTATATCTGACGAATATCATAGCGGGTCTCAAACAGTCCCGTCCCCATGAAATCCAACCGTAACTGGTGGTGAGTATCAGTAATCCTCTGAGAGGTAAGTTTCTCGCACCACTGCCTAGGCGTAAGAACGGGCAAGCTCTGAATGGGGAAGTAGAAGAACTTGTTCTTCCAATTGCCGTTGGAGCTAATTTTCCCCTCAAAGTTGATATGGGGACATCAGGTAGAAATGCACATATGGCCCTCCCTAACTCATCCAGACGTTAAAAAGAGCTTAGAAAGCCTCAAGGCTCACATCTAGCCTAAGATTCCGAAAGCGCCGGATGAAGCCCTTAAATTGGGAAAAACTATTGGGAGACAATTGACTGATGCACACTTGGTAGTGGGTCAAGATTATCCCCAACAAGGGGTCACATGATAGAGCAAAACCCATGCGAAAATACTCTAAGTAGAGAGTCGCATAACCCCTCGGGGGACTCCAGATCCGATCATCAGGTTTAGGTTTCACCACCCTGAGGTCCGGCGGGAAATGCTCAAAAAGCGTTCGTAACTCGCCATTGGTAATGGTGGAAGAGCAAGTGGCGAGATCCGTCTTACTGTCCCAGGCCAACCTCCCACTTTGGGATTCATCATTCCATTTCCCCAATTCCCTATAGTCGCTCACCAGACACTAAGTCCTCGCTCCCCGAGCTACCGTCGCTAGACGATGACGAAGAACTCACGACATCTGAAAAGAAACGATTGTGAGTTACACGATAGAAACGCAATTATACGATACGGGCAAAGTCCCAAAATGATCGCAAGGCGCCAAGTGCCTAGCAGCTACCGTGCTCGCGAAAGGTCGCAATGCTTATTTGACATGGAGGCGTAGGGGACCACCCCTGGGCTAAAGGGGTTCGATTGATTCGCCATCCGCATATACAAAACCCCGCTATACGACAAGTCGAGAAAGAATCAAATATCCAAGTGTAAGTATAAAATGAAGAGCTAGAGAAAGATGTTTACCTTTCCCAAGGTTAACTCTAGCCATGGTGAAAAATTGAGAGCCTACTAGAGAGAGTTTTCCACTAGTTGAAAGTCTTCAAAGAGATAAAGTTGTGAATGAGAGGTGAAAGTGAAAAGTTCACACCTACCTCTATTTAAATAAAGGTAGGTAGAGAAGCTTTGAAGGATTCCACCCCAGTCCAAGTTGGACAAAACAGCTTCACGTGCGCAGTGTAATTCCTACTCCCGGATTCAATGTCCGATAAAACCCGGGAGTGGGGGGCATTATGATGCGTGCCAAAAATGTCTAAGTGCGTTATTGTAATTAAACGCGCCACCGTATCGGATCCGGGGCGCCGCCCGTGGGTTAAAAGTTCACGGGCGACATGCTAGTCAAGCCCAAAAAGGGCTGACGATCCACTTAGAATATTGGGCTATCTTATCAGTCCAAAAGCCTTTAAAAGGTTAATCATTAAGCCTGATGGGCTACTGATAAAATTAGGCCCATAGCCCACTACCAGCTCCCTATAAATACCTTAGAGGAGCTGGGAAAGGCTCATAATGTACTCTATCCAGAAAAATTCACTGGCAAGAACTGAGAGTAAAACCCATACAGAACTACGAATTGATTTGATCCCACATACATCGGGTACGTAGGCAGCTCACAATATTCGAGTGCAGTCTATACATTAACCAACCCCCAAACTAGTTTGTTGTGCGTTGGGTCGGTTCCTCTACTCCACGTGGTCAAACACGTGACATTCAACGACTGACGATTTTTACCATCATCACAATGTAATCTCGAAGTGTTTACATACAAAACATTAGTGAAAAAATGTTAAATTAAACATAATATATTTACTCGCATATTTTTATATTCTAGATATATATAAATATTTTTGTAAATATGATATAAATATATGTTGTAAATTTTGTGATTTGTGTTTAAATAAATATAAATTACTCAAATCACTTCTACATATACTAGTTAGAAACTTGACATAACTAATTATAAATCATAAAATAATAGATATAAAACAACACAAAACTTAAAATAAAATATTGCACCGATGGAGAGTCATGCCACATGACGCTATCTTAAAGCTATGATTGTCTCCCTACGTGCAAGTTTTGACGACTGATCACGACTCTAAGATAAAACCCCATTAGCTCATAGCGGTGTCTCATACTATGTGCACGACCACAAAGAAATGAGGAACCAATCCTTAGTCATGTTGCCAAAACACTTTTGTAGGAGTATAAAATAATATCACAACTCTAATATAAAATATCTCACACTCTCAATGTTCCAACAAAGAAGACCATGGCCTTTATATAGAGAATTCAATTTGACCATTCAAAGATATTAGTAGGCCACTAAAAAACATCATAAATCACCATAAACTAAATAATAATTTGATCCACTAATGATGAAATAAATTGGTCAAATATTACATACATAAGATGATAATGAGGTCATAAGTCTAAAATAAATTTTAAGTAAATAGGCACACTAATTGTGAGTATTAAGAAATTATTATTTGTTGGAAATAACAAATACATTGAAGAGATTTTAAAGCTTATTTCCAACAATCCCCCACAAGAATTAAAATTTCTGAAATTCAATAAATCAAGTGAAATTGGTGGCAACTTTATATCACGCAATCGGTATAGGTGCCTTTCGGGCTTGAACCTACAAGGGAGCCATAATGGACTAGGCCTGGAATTAGGTCCCTTGACCAAACCTCAATTACCACACACACGATATAGACTTTGGGACATGGTTATAGCGGGTTAGTGCATTAACGGCCATGCACTTTGATCTTGATTCTCGTGAGGTCTCTAGTGTTAGGAATCAAGGCTTTCAATGGTGAAACAACAACGGGAAAAATATAAGAAAACGAGGGAAATCAAAAGCAATAAAGCAGACAAAGAATTTATGGTGGAAACCCAATCAACGGAAAAAACCACCTCCAACTAGATCTCTTTATTTCAAATCTCAAAGTGATTCAATTACTTTTACAATATGAGTTCTATGCTATGTAAATAGACAAAAGTGAAGTTAAAACCCTAATAGATTTAGGAAAAACAATCCTAAATCAACTCTAGGACTTAAGGGAACAATCCTCATCAAAATAGGACTCAAGAAACATGCCAAAAATTCACAAGCCATGAACAAACGAAAAAACGCGCATTCAGTAACCTGACCCGTGCCCAGGCGCCAGGAGCCACCTTTCTGTCCACGGCGCCTAGGCGCCATCAAGGCGCCTAGTTTAGCATCTGCGCCCCCTGCTCCAATTTTTTGACTCTTTTTCGCGATCCCGGTCTAACTTTGACCCTTCTCGGCTCTATCTTGGCTCCTTTTCCAACCTATTTTGATCCGACTCCACACAATTGCCCAACATCTAGGGTTAGCCCAAACCCATAGTCCCGGCCATAGGACGACTCTCACTTAGGTGAAACCTCCCAAGGGTACGTGTGACCTCTACCCTGCGGATTTCCCGCCTTGGTCTCATTAAGGGTTAATGCCTAACCTAACATCACACTTTTTACAGCACTTTATCTTAGGAATTGGGAAGGAAGCATCTTGATGTACACTCTCCTTAAATTAGTGCTTATGAATCACGCATTACAGATTGTTCCTGCCCATTGAACCTTTTTCATGGGGTCTCCAATCACAAAAGTTGGGTTACTTCCGGAGGTAATCTCCTTATGGGCTCAGCCCATGCATCCACATCGATGATAAACGATCTAGCCTCTGAGTAGTCCCCCGAGGCAAATTCCACCTCATGGATTAAAATATGATATGCCTCTTATTTTCATTTCTCAATTAATCACATAGACATGCACGTTATAGACAACTCCACAAAATATTTTCACACATACATTGACATAAAATTATCAATTTAGATATATTAGTAACTCTCATCGACCATCCATTATTTTCTCTCCATTTTCTTTGAAAATATATTTCCCATACCTATTAAAACTCGCGAAAATAATTTATCACATAATATTTTTCATTTTGAATAGAAACAATGTAAACCCCACATTTCACAAAGTTATCATAGTTAAACTGTATGTCACTAGGAAAAAGATTATTCTATAAGGCCCGTTTCAAATAAAACTAAATTATAGCACTATAAAGATTATTTTTCCTTCAATCCACGACCAGAATTAATCTCATTAAAAATTTTGGGATGAAGTCAACCCCACATTTCTAATGTATCATGAAATAATCAAACTTATAAATTTCAATATACATCGCACATTAAAATCAAATAAGCTAAATTTTGAAAAATAATTTTCATTTTGTTGTACGTAACCTTGCTTAGATATCTAATGTCAAAGTGCAAGAGAAATCACTCTTTCAAGATAATAGAAATACATTTTTTTTCCTTAAGAAATATATAATTTCACTCCTCAAATTATAACACGACATGAATAGTACTATTTTTGAATTTTAGATTATTCATCTTTCACTACTACAAAAATGGCCTATTACAGCGGTTTTTCAAAAACCGCTGAATGGAGGGGCCTATTACAGCGGTTCATGGGTGAATCGCTGTAATTGGCACCTATTACAGCGGTTCTCCCACGAACCGTTGTAATAGGTTGTACCCTATTACACCGGTTCGAAAGAGAACCGCTGTAATAACCGTATTACAACGGTTCGCTTTCGAACCGTTGTAATATGGGTTCCGTCGAAACCAAAAATACCTATTACAGCGGCTCACATAAGAACCGCTGTAATAGGTCGAAACCAAAAATTTTAAATCATCTTCCCGCTTCTCTTTCTACTCCCATTATAGCGGTTCACATAAGAACCGCTGTAATAGGCCAAAACCAAAAATTTAAAACCATGCTCCCGCTTCTCTTTCTCTCTTTGTCTCTCTCTCTCTACTCTCTCGATCTCTCTCTCTCTATAGCACCGCCGCCGCCGCCACCACCACCACTATTAGCACCGCCGCCACCACCACCATTAGCACCGCTGCCGCCGCCACCACCATTTGTGTATGTGTGGTTGTATGTATATTTGTATATGTGTGGGTGTATGTATATTTGTGTATATGTGGGTGTATGTATATTTGTGTATGTGTGGGTCATGTATGTATGTATATTTGTGTATGTATCGGTGGGTGTATGTATATTTGTGTATGTGTGGTGTATTATTTGTGTATTTTTGAAAATACGGTTCGTAATTTTACCGTGTCGGAGTGACACAAAATTTGCACGGTCATAGAGAAATGGCGTTCGGAACAAGACGCATTGCTCTTCAATGCGGTCTTGTGATTTTAGAATAAAACGCAAATTTGAGGCCTTAAACGATTTCAGATGGCTAAAATCATAGGACCGCATTGAAGAGCAATGCGTCTTGTCCAGAACGCCGTTTTTCGTAATAAAATGCAAATTTGAGGCCTTAACGATTTCAGATGGCTAAAATCACAAGACCGCATTGAAAGCCAATGCGTCTTGTTAAGAACGCCATTTCATTATGACTGTGCAAATTTCGTGTCACTCCGACACGGTAAAATTACGAACCGTATTTTGTGAAATTAAAAAAAAAAAACCCTACCTATTACAGCAGTTATTACTATAACCGCTGTAATAAGGGTGAATTCAAAAAAAAAAAAACCGCCTTACAACGGTTAAAAACCACTGTAATAGGTAAAAAAAAATCGCTGTAATAGGCATTTTTTTTAGTAGTGTTTGCATGCAAATAAGATATATGGTTTTTAGCTTAAAATTTCAATAAGTAGAACACACATCTTATGGTCAATTATGAATAATATAAGCTATTAAGATCTCTATTGGGCAGTAAAACATAACATCCCCAGATAGTAATAGCATTTAAAATTATCATAATAATTTCATGTATCACTCAAGTATTTGACCACACTGATACATACAGTGACCCTTCAACTGTTAGTTTATGAAGCATAAGCGACTTACTTGACATATAAATTCACCACAAATAATTAGATACACATTTGTTTCCCTATATATTTTTGTTGTGAGCAAATATAACTTCCAATATATTACTTACTGATGGCATGCATCTAGGTTACGAATTGATAGCATCAAATCAAAACACTTCTTTAACCGAAAAGAGCTACTGACGACCACAACAATAATTAATTATCTTAAACCACATATTTTATATATAGACACATTCTTAGCCGTAAAATTCACACTATAAGTTTTCTAATTCCCTCTCTGGGTCAACCACAGAGACGGAGGGAGGGGGCTAGTAGGACCCCACCCCCCCCCCCCCCCACCCCTCAATTTTGAGAAAAAAACAATTTCCCTACAAAATTTTAATTTTTCACATTTTGCCTCTTATAAATTTTTGATTTTTGACATTTCGCCCCCTTCAAAATCTAAAAATATTAAGGTTTTTTCAAATTTTTATATTCGTTCCTCCGATCTCTGAATCCTGACTCCATCCCTGGTCAACCATTTTGTGTAATTTTTGAATTTGGGCTGTAGGTGTAATTTCGAATTTGTTGTTGAATTTTATCAATTTAGTGTTTTAATTTGTGGAATTTTGTTGTGTAATTTCGGATTTGGGCTTTAGGGAGAATTTTAAATAAATAATACAAAATTAAATCAAAATTAAGAAAATAATACAACAAAAAATAGGCATCAGCACATTCCACGCTCGGGCAGTGCGGAACGGGCAGATTCCGCGCTGCCCCGAGTGCGAAATGTAATTTTATTTTTTTAAATATATCTGCCCAGTCTCGAGCGCGGAATGGGCATTTTTATTTTAAGTTTTGCTCATTCCGCACTGCTCGAGCGCGGAATGGCAGTAAAGCCTGACATGGCAGACGCCTTTCTCGGTTTCTCCTCTTTCTTTCTTTCTTTCTCTCTCTCGATTTTTCCTCCTTCCTCTCACTTCTCTTCATCTTCTTCTCATTTGTTCTTCATCTTCTTCATCTTATTTTTCATCATCCTCAACAATACAAGGTAAATTTTATATATTATTGCTTTATAAAATGTGTAGAAGCCATTATATTTTTGAATTTTTGTGTAATTGATGAATATAGGGCTAAAAAAATCGAATTTTTGAATTTTTGTGTAATTTTCAAATTTGTTGTGTAATTTTCGAATTTGGGCTTTAGGTGTAATTTCGAATTTGTTGTTGAATTTTATCAATTTAGTGTTTTAATTTGTGGAATTTTGTTGTGTAATTTTGGATTTGGGCTTTAGGTGTAATTTCAAATTTTTGTTGAATTTTATCAATTTAGTGTTTTAATTTGTGGAATTTTGTTGTGTAATTTTGGATTTGGGCTTTAGGTGTAATTTCGAATTTTTGTTGAATTTTATCAATTTAGTGTTTTAATTTGTGGAATTTTGTTGTGTAATTTCGAATTTTTGTGTAATTTTCGAATTTGTTGTGTAATTTCGAATTTGGGTTTTAGGTGTAATTTCGAATTTTTGTTGAATTTTATCAATTTAGTGTTTTAATTTGTGGAATTTTGTTTTGTAATTTCGAATTTTTGTGAAATTGATCAATTTAGGAGTTAAATTTGTGGAATTTTGTAATGTAATTTTGAATTTATGGTTTAGGTGTAATTTCGAATATTTGTGGAATTTATCAATTTAGGTTTAAATTTGTGGAATTTTGTACTGTAATTTCGAATTTAGGGTGTTGGTGTAATTTCGAATTGTTGTGGAATTTATCAATTTAGGTTAAAATTTGTGGAATTTTGTAGTTTAATTTTGAATTGTTGGTATAATTTTGATAATTTAGCTCTAATTTCGAATTGTTGGTATAATTTGTTTATTTTTGATTTTTTAGCTCAAATTTTGAATTATCATGTTATTCTTGAATTGGTAGCTATAATCTTGAAATATAAGGTTTGATTTTGAATTTTAAAATATAATGTCGAATTATTAGTTATAATATTAAATTTTTTATGTATACTTTAGGGTTTAGGAGGTATAATATCAATTTTAGGTATAATTTTTAATTAGTATGTTGAATATAAATTTTTTTTATCTACAATCTTTAATTTTTAGGTATAAACTCCGATTTTTATGTATAATTTTCATATTATAGGTATAATTTTGAATTGATGTTTTAATTTCCAATTAGTAGGTATAATCTTGATTTTTTAGGTATAATTTCAAATTATAGATGTATAATCTTGATGTGTATAATTTCAAATTAGAGATTTGTGGATTAATTTTGTCACACAAGTTTATTTCTTTGTGATGTATGTGTTTGAATTTATGAAATATTAATTTGTATTATTCTAATTAGCTCAAGTATCGTTTTAATTGAAAATAACCTTTTATTTTATTTTAATGTAGGATGGCGGAGGAGTTTGTTGATCATATATATGGCCTGATAGACGGTACGGTGTTGACCTGGCAAGCAAATCATATGTCCAAGCAGGTTGGTGAGTCCCCCTATTTTGTGTTCCGTGCTAGACGGGCGCACAGTGCATATTTTAAGAGTGCTTATGGAAAGACCCCACATAACCGAGTCTTGTTAAAACTGCAACACATGGGGTTATATCGGGTATATAAGTTAGGGCCATGGACAAATGATATGGGTCTTGTAACGTTGCTAGTCGAGAGATGGCGACCGGAGACCAATACATTTCATTTCAGAACTGGAGAGGCTACGATTACTCTTCAAGATATTGCTATGATATTTGGTCTTCCAGTCGATAGTCGACCTCTAATAACTAATCGTGTGTTACAAAGTTATGATGAGTGTGCAGCCTATATTTTGGAACACTTAGGGTTTCCAATGACTAGGCAAGATTTTGAAAAAAAAAGGTTTTCAACTAAAAATCGCGATGATTGTAAACCATGTGAAATCGGCTGCTGGCCACCAAATCACCCCTGAATCTGACAAAATGCAGGTAGATCAGATAGCCCGTTGTTGGGCACTTATGTTGCTTGGCGTATTGTGTCCCAACAACACCGGAGATGTTGTTCCGGTACTATGGTTGTCGTTATTTGAAGATGTTAATGTTGGGTTTCGTTCGAAAAAGCATAAACGCAGCGGAAGGGATTTCAAAAATTAAAAACGAAAACCCAATTGGTACTCTAATTCGCATAATTGAATCTAAAAGCGTATAACGAATAAAACTTACTCGTTAATATGAATATGATGATGGAGAAAAACTTCTTCTTCTCCAAACTCGAATTATTGAAGCTTCCAAATCTTCAATCCTTTGGATTGATTCTTCAAACTTGAACTTGATCCGAATAACGAAAATACGTCGTCTCTAAATCGTCACGCACGGATCAACAAACGAAAAAAATCCCCTTTCTTCTTTCTCTATGGTCGACGGCTATGTATAGAGGAGGGGAGGAATATTTTTCTTTCTTTTGAGAGTTATGTATTCTTCTTCTTACTTGTTCTAAGTCAAAGAGTCCTTATATACCTCATGATTTATTGAACAAGTCAAAACAAAAGAGCCCTAATATGTGGCCTCTCAAAGACGCCACTTTGAGGCCTCATAGGCGTCTAATTGGACTCCTTATTTAGCCCCGGGATTTTTTTTGTTTAATTAATTTCTTATTTCAATTAATAATTTATTATATCCAATTAATTAATTAATTAATTAAATAACCAAATTGATTAGATAAATTAATTCATTAATATATTTCACATGGAAATTAATTAATAATTATTCTTATCATTATAATTAATTATTTCATCTAATGAATAATTAATTATTTAATTTAACTAATAAATTAAAACTCCCAGAAGAAATAATAGAAATTCCTTTTTCTTCATTTTTCTTTGTCAATCCTTTAGCGCGACTCTTTAGGTTCGTTTCGTTTGGCAATGAGAGGAAACCAAAGGAAGTGGGTAACACCTAGCCAGTCACGTGGCCCACTTCGTCACCCAAACGAAAACGAATGATAGGATCATTCTGAAACCTTCCAATCGTAAATACCGTATATGTATAAATCCTTTGTTCATTTTTCCCAGTCAAGTGAGAGTCATGGTTATGTCAAACTCACTGGACTTGACCATATGTATAAATCATAATAAATACGAGATCATTAAGATCGATTTAGTGCCAAGCACAATCGTCTCGTTTGCTTTGGCCAAAGACTTTGATCTCTATTTATCTATAATTACATAGGGTACATACTCATTCACTTATGAGAGAACAAATCCCATATTAGATATCTACTAAGATTACCACTTGCCCATCAAGTCCGCATTTCGAGGTTGACCCCACCAAAGGGTGAATTGGGTCTAACTACTCTAGTGAAAGACTTGACGTCACAAGTGCATCTGTAGCGTGATACTTCAAGTCAAAGGTTCACACATACCTATTACGCATAATCAGTTCTGTCATTGACAGTCACAGAGTGAAAACCCATGTGACAGAACCGATGCGAGTCATGTTCGAACATATCAGTTCCACTGACGTGTCTACAATCTTAATCTCCTATCATCCGATGATACCAGACAGGCACTCCCATGTCGGAGCTAAGATTGTACAATTATTCAAAGTCTTTATTTATCCATTAAAGACTTCTTATTACTTGCGAACTTATTTTAGTAATCAAGATCGATCTCTCTAGTGTCAATCTTCCTATCCCATAGGAAGTAGAGGGATCGCACTGAAATCATGGACAAAATATTTTACACAACTTATAGATGCAGATAAGAATTAAGTAAAAACTCAATAATGCCTTTTATTTAAGAAGAGTTTAAGTTCAATAAAAGATATATGCCCTATACATTCTATCCTCTATGGCATCTGAGGGCATAATCCTAACAGTTAACGCAACAAACACCTATAGCTGGGGGAGTGGTGTGTTGGCGTAGTTATACCGAGGGCTAAGCAAAGCATGCAGTATAGGTCAGAAAAATATAGATGCTTGTGTGCCATTGTTACAGGTGGGGAGGGTGATTATTTAAATATTGTTATGTTATTTTTTATGATAATTTGTGATTTTTAATTATGTGTATATATTCATTAACAGATATGGGCGTGGTCTACAATTTTGGTTGTCAGACCCAGTAACATTCCTGAGCCAGTGGCAGGAATTGATGAGCATGGTATTGCCTGAGCTCCTTATGGTGCACGGTAATTTACTGATATTTTCATGAATTTTAATTAATTAACAAAAATTAATTAGGAAAAACCTTATTTTTGTACCTAATTGCGTGATTGATGTTTAAAGGCCTTGTTACAAATGACATTGTTGTCACTCACAGTGTCCGGACAATTAGAGATGGACTTGATCAGATGGCCGAAGGACATGTGAGTAAAAAAATTATCATAACGTTTTTATATTATGATATTATATCTCTATTATATCCTTCTATATTAAAATTTTTTTATTACCTTTTTCATATTTCAGTTTATCTGGACTCCATACAATTTCAATGATGAAGACATCGGTGAGTTGCCACCTGAATGCTTGGACATTGTTGTGTGGAAAGCATCAGTTCCGATGATATTCTTCGACGTCGTGGAGCATCATCATCCTGAGCGTGTTTTGCGGCAGTTTGGACTCCGACAAAATATTCCACGTTATGTTGCACCTCAGCGAAGAAGGGACTATAGGGGGAGGAATATAAATTGGGCAAATAAAAATGGTACCTTATTGCAATGTGGAGTGATCGGGGCAATAGAACTGTGACTGGACAACCTATTCAGGGTAGAAACGATACAGAGCCGGGATACAACCAGTGGTATGATAGAATCACTCGGCGTTATATTTCACCCACCTTGACTAGGAGAACAGTGGGACATCAAACAGGGTCGGTCCCTCTATTGCAGAATGTGGTTAGTGAATATACTTATTGTTCTAATATAGTTGTTTTTTCTATGATTTTTTGCTCAACTCTTTTGTTTTATCTTTTCAATATAATCGCATTCAAGGCCTGCAAAATACTATTGAAAAAGCCCCTCAAAGTAGCCATGGAGTTAGGAGGGTACTTGGACAGGTGCGATCGGGTCTCACCGGCCACGCAAATCTGGTCACATGTGGACGTCATGGCGATGTAGCATCTGGTTGTCACAGTCATAGACGTGGAGGAGAAACCATGCTTCCACAGAGGAGAAGCCGGAGTGCATTGGAAGACTCCGAAGGTATAGAAGATGATGATGATGAAGATGGACCATCCTCAGCCCCGACTTCAGCACCTGAGTACCGAGCCGGACCATCCTCAGCCCCGACTTCAGCACCTGAGTATCGAGCCGGACCATCCTAGTTTCCACCTGAGTACCGAGGCGGACCATCCTGGTTTCCACCTGAGTACCGAGGCAGAAGTTCACATTTCAGGTTTCCACATGAGTACCAAGGCGGGCGTTCACATTTCGGGTTTCCACCTGAGTATCGAGGCGAGCGTTCCTATTCCGGGGTTCCACCTGAGTACCGAGGTGGGCCTTCCTCCTATTACGGGTTTCCACCTGAGTACCGAGGTGGGCCTTCCTCCTATTCCGGGTTTAATGATCCATTAATGGAGCGTTCGTTCGTTGACTCCATCTTTAATGATCCCCCTCCCCAAACTTTGAATCAACCTTCACCAGTGGAACAACAACGGAATATATCGCCTATTCCGTTCCCTTTGGATATGAACAACCAAATGAATGAAGAAGTTACAGTAAGGCCAAGACGGTCTACTAGGACGGGGCACCCTCGACAGTATGGCACAGGGGGACATCTAGGCACAAGGCTACATGGGTAGTTTAGTTTCTCGGTTTGTATTATAGTTAAAAACTACTCCTTTTATGTTGAAGTCATTATTTATTAAAAAAAGAAAAACTGCTATTCTGGTTTGTATATGTATTTGCGATATCGTATTTGTGTATATGTTTTACGAAGTTTGTTAGGGATGGTAGGCATCAGAGCACGAAGAATAAACAAGAAACGAGAAAATCTAAGCCTAAGCATGAAGATAAACAACACGAGGATTTAACGTGGTTTGGCATAACTTGCCTACATCCACGAGCCAACTTAGACTACATCTTTATTTTTTTCAAAGTACATCCATGTTTACAAGAGTGAATTCTCATATTTATAATGGTGGAGAAGTCTAAATCCTAACAAATTAGGAAAAACATTCCTAAACAACTAGGAAAAAATTCCTAACACAATAGGAAATAATTCCAATCAAAGTAGGACTCAAGACATGCCAAAATAAGGAAAATCGTGTCTCAAATACGCCCCCAGCGTCGGACCTATGCCTAGGTGGCGATTACACCACGCCTGGGCGCCGGTCTGCGTTTTGTAAGCCCAGGCCTCTGCTCGCCACGCCTGGGTGCTGTCGGGCCCACGCCTGGGCGCCGATCTGCGTTTTGTGCGCCCAGGCCTCTACTCGCCACGACTGGGCGTGCTCCGTGCCACGTCTGGGCGCCGTCAAGCCCACGCCTGGGCGCCACGGGCAGTGCCTCACACTATTTCGACTTCATTTCTCGACTTTTTCGCAATCCCGGTCAACCCCGACCCTTCTTGGCTCTATTTTGGCTCCTCTTCTTTACCCTATTTTGATTCGACTCCACCAAACCCATCAAAGTTTATGCTTAAATCTACAATTTTTACGTTCAAGTTGAAACCCGAAAACGCACGAAAAAGGGAGAAAAATGAGACGGAAACAAAGAAAAAGTCATTATTTGTTTTAAAAAACCTATTTTTTAAAAAAAAATTTGCCGGGCATTGAAACAAACCAATTCTTGTTGTTTTACGAAGTTTATATGACAATCTACAAGTTTTATGTTCGAGCAGAATCCCGAAAATGCACGAAAAAGGGAGAAAAATGAGCCGGAAACAAAGAAAAAGTCATTATTTATTAAAAAAAACTGCTATTTTTTTTTGCCTTGTCATATCTCTTCACTCGGGCATCAAAACGACCCAATTCTTGTTGTATTATGAAGTTTATACTCAAATCTACATTTTTTATCTTCAAGTCGAAACCCGAAAATGCACGAAAAATGAAGAAAAATCAACAAAATCAGCAAAAACTACTAGTTTTCTAAACAGGCGGGGCTGCTTTGAAACATCATATTTCTTCACTCGGGCATCAAAATGACCCAAATCTTGCAGCCCCACAAAGTTCACAATACCATCTGCAATTTCTATGTTCAAGTCGTAGCCAAAAAAATGCACAGAAACAGGCCAAATACGAGCCACAAAATCAACAAAAAAATAGTTTTTTAATAAAACTTGAGTCTAATTGTCAACACCACGCTACAAATAATCTGAGTCTAACTCGGGCCAGTCCATCTCATTGGGAATTTGAGTACTCCGCTGTCGACCTACAGTAAGTGGCTTCCTCAGATCAGGGTCATGGACCAACTCAAACTTGGGGGTGTCCCAATAATGTGATTCAGGAAACGGATAGAACCTCCCTTGATATGTTTTCAAATATTCATGGACAAGGTAATATTTTTCAACATACGAGGACGACCTAATCAGTAATTTCTCACGTAATTTTATTGCATGTGAGCACGAAATTCGATGAAGAGTCCATTTTTCACAAGAGCAATATTTACCTTTGATGTCGACCGTGTAAGTATGATTACCGGACCCCATCTGTCGGGGAGTTTTAACTTGACCCGTGTAATCCAACCAAGAAAAATATGTTGCTGTGTGGTTCGAGGATTTTCTTGCCCACTCATTGTACATTTTATATGCATATGTCGTCAGGGGTTGTTCCCTCATTGCCAAAGCCATTCGCAGTCGATCAGCAAAATATTCCACAATGTGATGAAATGTGCACTCAACAATTGCTATGGGTGGAAGATGTCGAGTACCTTTCAACACATTGTTTAAGCTTTCTCCTATGTTCGTCGTCATAATGCCTTCCCGCATCCCTCCATCATATGCCAGTGTCCACTTTTCTTGTGGGATACCGTTCAAATAATTCAACGCAACGGATCCTTATTACCAATAAGTTCCATTGCTTGGTCAAATTTTCGGACATTATGTGCCATACCTGCTACATAACAGAGCTCCTTCAAAGCTTTACTTTTGAATTGAGAATTAAAGTTTGAACTCACATGTCGTAGGCAATATCTATGAGCTCCCAGGGGAGGGGTAAATGCGAACATATATCGACTAGCATTTAATAAGCCCTTATGACGATCAGAAATAAGGTAAACACCTTCATCAGGCATCAAAAAATGTTTGCAGACCAATTGCAAAAACCATAACCAAGACTCCTTGGACTCATTATCAACGATGGCGAATGCTAGAGGTAAAATATTCTGATTTCCATCCAAAGTTGATGCGGCCAACAACTTAGCCTTGTGTCGTGCGTACAAATGAGTCCCGTCAACACATATGACTCTTCGACAATATCGAAATCCATCTATACATAGCTTAAATGCCCAAAATAAATATTTCAGCATTTTTGGGTTTTGATCCTCGTATTTGTGCTGTCATTCAACAACCGTACCCAGATTCCACTTCTGGATAGCTCCCAAAAGTTTAGGCAACCATGTAACTGAATCCTCCCACATGCCGTATACAATCTCATTTGCACGTCGCAAACTGTACCAAGCCTTCCCAATATTAGCAGTGAGAACTTGATCCTACCTTAATCAAACGACCAAAACTTATATTGACAATTACTTTGAAAAATAGACCTTTTCGAAAGCTTTAGGTCTATTCAACAACCCCTTCTAGATCTTTTTTTGTATTCCACTTGGGACAAATAATGATAGTTTGTGAGCTCGATCACACTGTCTGTTCGTCGAGTGCTACAAACGCAATTAGAAATTACTGCTCTAGTTGGTTCTGACAATCAATTTAGCTAGTTTGCTGATAGGATTAGGTGCCCGGCGAGCCATCTGGTGGCTTGACCTTAGCTTGTAAACACTATGACAGTTTTGTCTTACATTATATCATTTATCGTTATGACAATGTTTCTTTATCTTCTATGCTTTTCTTTGTTTAGACAAAGATCTTTTGCATCACGTATGGTTATAGGAGCAGTCGCACACTATGGCCGGCGGCTGTGGCATGCTGTTCGAGGGCTACTATCTTAAAATCTTGTCTCAAGTTATAGAGACTATGAAATAATGCAATATCATAGTCTCGTAAAGATTTGTTTATGTATGACATTCTCATGGGAGAGTGCCTAGTTCCATGGGCAATAATCTAGGGGCAGGGCATGCTTAAAGATTCATACTTGGGAAGGTGTGAGATTGGACAACCCTGTTAGGATTTCATGTTGGTTCCGTGTCGAAATTGGAATCCTAGGATAGCATAGGTATGAGGTGAATTCTTATCGACCTGAGGTGTCATGACTGTGATGTGTGTTGTCCACTACACTTTGATGTATTTCATGCAATCGCGAAATGGAATACATCGGGATGTAGTTTGACACGTATGACAAAGCAGATGACACTTGATGGTCCCAAGTGGCATACAAAAGGGTGTAGAAGGGGAGGGGGTTGAATAGACCCTGAAGTCTTTTTCAACTTTTAAAAATTCGTATCACTTTTGAAGATTTTGAACACTTGATAAGCTAAGCGCTAGGTTAGGCGCTTAAGATAAGATAACTTAGACTTAGTGATTTCAACATTTACCAAAGTAGGGTAATTCATTAATCGCTTAATCAGGGTTAGCACAGCGGAAATGATTTTTAAGCTTAGCGTTCTCTTTAACCAAATAATCGCTTAACCGTTTTAATGCTTTTTCAAAGATATGATATGAAAATATAAAGTAAAGCAGTAAATAACACAAGATATGTAAGGTTCACCGGGTGATGTAATCCCAGCTACGTCCTTCTTCTCCTTTACACTCGGAGGAATTCCACTAGATTGATTATCGAAGGATCACACAGAAGCTTCTACAAAATAGAGGAAAGGAAGATGGTCTTGAGCTCCTTGATCACACAGACTTCAGCTCCAATGAAGATCTTCTTCAACAAGCTTCTCTCACACAGAAATGTTGCTCGTAAATCAACAACTTTCTCACTCAGATGAAAGAGGTTGAGGGTTTTTGTCACGGGTTTGTTTGATTTTAGAAAATTCAAACAACTTGGGATATCTCAATAAGAGTGTAGGGTTCTTCTATGAAGATGTTTGAGATATTTTTGACTGTTTTTGGAATGTGTATGAAAAGCTTGAAGGATTTTGGCTATGGAGTTTATAAGATTTTCTCTCAAATATTTTCAGCAAAGTTTAGACCTTTTCTTGTGCATGTACTTATATGTTTTTAGGGTTTGGTGAAGGGTACTATTTATAGATACTATTCTTGGGATTTGTCCGTTGGACACATGCAGGCGGGTGTCTCTCATGCAACGCGTAAATAGTCCCTTTTCTGACATTCCTGAAATTTGTTGTTACCGATTAGACACAAGCAAACTTTGAACTCCAAATTCTGACAGTCTAGTCAAAAGGTGGCTTGTCTACAAGTCATAATGCCTTATCACATTTAATGCACTTTTCAGGCATTTAATGCGTTTTGAATATTTTTCGTTGGAAATAAATGTCCATTGATGATTGCATTTAAGTCCTTCGTGAGTTGAGAATTTATTTCAGGTGAATCTGATCCTTGATCGCTGGAGTAATTTGAGCGCTTGATTCGATAACCCTGAAACAGTCCTTTAGCGTTTGATAGACGCTTAAGACAAATCTTCATCTTCACTTGACTTCAGACGCTGATCTTCAACTTCATCTCTGATGGACTCACCTAGAATTCTATCGGCGACTTGGTCTAATACTTAGTCTAAAATTTATAAAGATAAAAATTACAAGCCTAAAATATCAATACTTTCAAACGCTTATACAATTGTTCTATGAAAGCATAAACTTACATTCTTTTGGGGTCTAACATGAAATCCTATTCTAGTCATCATCAAAACATCTAACATGAAATTTCCTAACAACACCAATAGAGAATCCATCCAAGTTAGGATATCTAGAACTTTCATATGCTGTTGTGTAACCTAAATGAACAAGAAAGTCTCTGGCTAGAGCAAAGTCATCAAGAGAGTTTAGTGGTCCCTACTTAGTAGACAAGGTCATTAGAGTTCCAATACAGTCATAGCTTCTGAGTTATTAGAGTTTTGACTAGTACCCAAGCTCTAGACTCAGACGAGAGAATGATGGAGGGATTCGACTCACGCGAAGATCGCAATCTGGATAAATTTGTTGTTCATCATTAATAGCTAGGAAGTCATGACGATGTTTCTAGACATAGAACCATTAATTGAGTGAGTTAATTCAAGTCCTAACTAATAATTTAGCCATTAATTATTTGGCTAAATAATTAATTAGGACAATTTGATATTGTCTAGCCTTTTGGGATATGACCTATTGCTGTTTATTAATGAGTCTAAGGGATCATAAACTTAACTTAGTGCAGTAATTTGGTGGGAATTAAATCTTAGTGAATTAATTAATTGGGAAATAAATAATTAATTAAGTGTCTTAGTTAATATTTAGTCTTGTAATTTAATTTGGTGGATTAAATTAATACAAGGCCAATTAATTAAATTAGTGGGCTAATTAAATTAATTGAGTAGGGTCTTCGACTGAGAAAAAGAGAGAAGTTTCGCAAGGGAATTATTCCCTAGCAATGGACGACCACACTAAGCATACATATACCCAGTGTGCTCTGCCCATCAGTATTGCAAGCAAGCAATTTTATCTTCTCTCTTTTCTTCTATGTACATCAGAGTCTATACAATTATCGAGGGTATGAGCTAAGGTGTGGATACTGTTATAGGCACTTCGCATAGTTGGAGTGCTGAAGCAAATAAAAATCAAAGAGGACTTTGATAGGGTGTGAATTTACATGTTTAGAGCCTCATATTTATGTGATTTATATTGGTTTATGCATGATTTATGCCACATATGCGTTTAATTTGTGTGCTTATTGAGTAAACATGGAAAATCACTGTAATCGAGAAAAAATCTACGAACACACAGTATTTCAGTATGTTTAAAAACCAAATTTGAGGAAGTGTTCTTCTAAAACGTTGTAGATCTATGTCTTATTTTTATGTAGAAACTTGAATCACCCAAATCGGAGGTCTTTAGAGAAAGTTATGATGGAAACAAAATTGTTGCGCCAAAATGCAAGAAAAGGCCAGAGTTCGCAGTGGGGCGCCCAGGTGCCATTTATGCGTGCCTAGGCACCAGATCACTTATTCCCCAAGTCAGTTATGCCACCTAGACCGCGCCTAGGCGCCGATATGCTCACGCTTGGGCGCTGTTCTAACGGTTTTTTAAGAGTATAAGTGCAAAAATCAAAGGGGAAGAAGGGGGTTCGGATTTTAAGCCAATTTTGGTATTTCTTGGGCTTGGGACATGACTAATCATCAATTTTGAAGAGCAAGAGAAAAGGGAAAGGAAGAGATTCAAGCCTCCAATCAAAGATTCGATCATCAATTCAATATAGGGAGTTTCTTAGCTTCAGATTCATCTTTGTCTATGAACATGGATCTTGTGCTTAGCTTTTCCTTTATGAATAGTATGAATTAATTTGTTAAACTAGGGCCGTGTGAAAGCCATATTGCTAGTATTGTTGTAATAAGATTATTTTCCATTTCAATTCGTATATTGATATGTGTTGTGGTGTTGTGATTGAATGCCTTACATATGCTTGATCAACATGTGTTTGATATTATGCCTAGGCGAATATTTCGAGAGAAAATTGACTTAGGGTGCAATAGTTTCACAACATAACCGACTAAATAGGAATTGCCCTAGATATAGTTAAAGATTCCCGGGTGAAGTAGTTTGATTTGAATTGAGGCAGCTCTAGCTCTTTAATGCATGCTTAGTAATTAGATTTCTGGGTAGATATACTTTGGGGACCGTTATTTAAGTATAGAAATTCTATCGCGAGAGATCGGTTAGTCTTTATCTTAGGAGTTTTCACCACAGAAATATAGGTATAATGAATCGGTAACGATCTTAGGATGACAATACGCAATATGTGTCGAAACGTGAGCCCTAGTTACCTCTCTAACTTGGAAGTTTCAACACCCCCAACTTACCCATTCAAATTGTCCCTTGCAGAGGCTTGCTTGTTGTTGCATTTTCTCTAGTCATTAGCGACAGATCAACTAAGTGGTATCTCGTTGTGAGCTATACAACGAGATCAGTAAGTTTCACGATGCACACCCTATACTTGTTTTATCGCATAATTCGATGGTTCAATGGCTTGCCTAATCTCTATTTAGTAGTTATACCAAAAATTTAATACTTTGTTTCCACTACGGGCACAATCCCGGGGGTTGATCACAGTTATTCTAACACTTGCAAATCTACGTACCAATCAAATGTGTTGCCATCTAGTGATCATACAAATTGTTTCATCAGTTGATCTCCTTGAGGTTTCAACATCATTGCACGTATCATAAAAATGATCCACATGTTGCTTCGGGTTACCTTTGGTATCAAATTACTAGAATTTTGGGGGTTAGAGAAAGAGAAAAGCATGGCAGAGAGAACCACTGACCTAGATGCTTTACGTCTCTAATACCATGTTCCTATTTCCTACCAAGGTAAGATTCAACTACTCTAACCTTAAGGTCTTCTTATCTCGATATCTCTGGAATAATTCATGAGTTCCTTAGTGTAAAACTTTAATTAGTAAGAGTGATAGCCAATGGGCATCTTCAGGTTGTCAATTGTTTGAGTGTATGTTTTGTCATGTGTCAATGATGTCTTAGAGCTTCCATCAAACTTGTCTTTAACAGTTCCCATGATAAACTCTTCTAACTAGTGCATAGGAATTAACCATCAGATACGACCTGAAATTCCTTCGTTGAAGACTTATCATTTTCATTTGGTTGTTGCTTTATAGATGTCTCAATTTTGCCATGAGCTTGTGTTGTTTTCATTATGTGGCTAGCATCAGTACTATCCACTTTGTTCACCAACTTTGTAATTTGGGAGTCTTTCTCTTGAACATGCTTGGTGAGCATCTCAATGACTTTCGTCAAGTTCGAAATTTGCTCTCTTAGTGTTGTAGCATTCATTATGATAGGCTCTGTGTGATACTTCGTCTCTGGATGAGAGGAAGATTTTAGCGGCAGACGCATGACAAAATTTATAATTAACAAATTATGTGTATACGAAATAATTAACAAATAAGAAACGTTGAACAAATTTTTTTTTACTGAAATAGTGGATACAAATATCTAATTCTTTTCTTCGGATCTTCACTTTAAGTAAACAATCCTCGGAATTAGAATATTTGAAGGGAAAATTCAACACTTTAATTATCTCAAGCTTGATTTTCAAAAATATTAATTCAAGAGCCTTATGTTGTACTCTCATATTAAACATTCTATTTTGAAGTAGGGGGAGGATACGCCAATCAGTTCGAGCTTCAACCTGCTCTAGACTTGATTATTGATTATAAGAGGGAGACGTCAGTTATATGATCCAACAAAACGGGTCGCATTGTAATTACACTAAATAAGGAGGGTGTTAATGTAATTAACCATTTTTATTTTTTAAAAACAGAGGTAAGATTGACATTTTACACTTCCCGTACACTTGACTAGCGACTGTTAGTCGGGTGGGTGGGTGGGGTGGGGTGGGGTTAATGTAAGGTTTATTATAAAAGAGAGGTGTTTGTTATGGGCAAAAAATAAGTGTATTAGACTGTAATTACACTAAATAAGAGGGTAGTAAGTGTAATTAACCCTAAAAATTAGCAATTCTTTTAACTTAATCAAATATTTATTTTCTGGTTGGCTTAATAATAATATTGAGTTCTTGAAGAAAGAAAACAAGAGTAAGTTGAAAGAGTAAACAAGGAAATGAACCTTTAGGGATGATTACTCCAAGTAATACAGCTGAAACACAAAGCAACATTGCAACTTGCGTCCAAATTCATCAATAAGAGCGAAATTGAGAAGTCCAATGAACAATGTGTACAAATCTTATTATGGAATTCTTGATTTGCCAGTTCTACACAAATATAAGCAAGTATTGCACGAGCAATGCACAAATCTCAATCATCTTAATGACGCGGCAATTGAGAACTTCTAACATTATATTGGATCCTACGAAGAAAAGAACTCTCTCTAAGCGAAAGGAATGAGACCGGGACGTGCTAGCGTGTGTTTTTCCAGGAAGCAAGGAGTGGCATATAAATCTAATCCCGACTCGTTTCGATCATGTGATAAGTGAATTATAGATGTTAAATATGATTATACACTCTAAGAGAGTGTCATAGATGCTATATTTGGTGGACCTGCATGCACCAAGTGCCTGGATGTATTACATGTGTCCTATCATTTTTTTTTAATAAATGAATAACAAAATCAATTAAGGGATAATATTTGTCGTAAATTCAATCACTCGGTGCATATTCAGTGCATACTCATCGAGTTTAACACAAAATTAATATCTAATTCATAGCTTGATTAATTGGTTGGTAAGATCGAGAATGATAGATTTATATATATATATATATATATTATGAAATTCCATTGTTCAAGACTATTATGCATTCTATCTTAAGCTTAGTCCACGTGATAAGAGAATGAGATATCAAAATTAGTTCTCTATCTACCAGTGCCTTGTATACTCTATTTTATGTTTATTAACTGCACATCTCAAATTGGATTTCACAATCATATCTTACACCCGATGATAATTTGTCAATTAAATGATCAATTTGGATCGGCTATCATGCCTAGACTTCCATCAACAATCAAGGGTCGGTTTGCTTGCTATGTATGAGCATGATACATACATTATCAAACCCATGCAGCTGTTTGCTTGCACAAGAGTGGGCTCAGTATTAATGGGTGGCCCGTAATATAATCAAGCAAGAATTGGATAGTAGATACCACCTCCTAGGTGGTATTCAATATCACTCACCTTTTGAAGACCCATATTAACTTAGTTGTGGACAAAATTGCCCTCGGTCTCTCCTACACCTCAACACGATTTTCCTTTTCTGCAAATTTCTCATCTTCATTTTTGCATATTGTTCTTTAATTTTGTTCTCACTTTCCACCTCAACTTTCTTTCTCATTTGTTATTAAAACTATGGATTAATGGATGAATTGAAGAAGTGATCTAGACTTCTTTAAATTCAAAATTGAGAATTGCATCTGGCATTTCAGAAATCCAAAAACAAATCAACTTCAGAATATTTAGTTAGGAAACTCATTGCCAAATCAAATATTAATACTGCCGTCCCGTTCCAGTGGCTTGATTTTGATGGGTTTCCATTGAAAGTAAATCTCATATTTCATCCATTAAGCGAAAAGATCACTGTTTGGGAGAATAAGCATCTTTTTATTCTCTCTTTATGTGGAATTTCAGTTCTAGTCCATAAGACATTTTTGAGTTCTCAAATTTGAGTTGATTGAACAGTCAAACAGTAAAAGATGGTTACTTTATGTAATTGTATGAGAAACAGGTGTTTCGAAGTTGATGGGGAAAAATTGATATAGGTAGACATGAAGTTGAATTTGTTTTGTGGTGAGATCCATAATTATTGATCCTGGGGTCGATGGTAATCTAATGAACAAAGGTAAGGGTACTTTTGATAAATCAGTCTTATCCAACCCATTAAATCTTACCAACCAAACATCTAAACAATGATAATGAATTGAATATTAGGGGGTTTAATATTTGAAACAAACAAAATAATATGTAGTATTTACACCAAATCTAGCATCAATATCATGCACAATTTTATCCTATGTAATCACAACATTGCAAGCAAACGAGGCCCAAAAGTACTAAGATATATGGTTTGATTAAATAGTCAATAAAACTATATCCAACAAATTAATAGAACACCAAAACAATTGACCATGCAATCAACATATTAAAACATGTACAATTGTAGTTGGCATGTGATTTTTGGGTGGGGCAAAAACTTTTAATTGCTGGTGTAAACTCCTAATACTGCATTTTCAAATCCACGAGTAACAAATTTCTTCAAAAAAAAATAAAATAAAAAAATCCATGAGTAACAACTAATTATTTTTGTCCAAATATTAGCATCATGACGATCATTTGCACAGCCCTACCTTTTTAATTTTGGTGTGACCAAACCTAGATAAAGAGTGGGGAATGCATTCGAGTTGTTTGAAATAATGGTTAACTTTCCAGATACCAAACATACTGTTTTGATAGCTGGAAATGCATTTTTTAGTTTACCAAGGTAGACTAAAATTAAAGAAATGACGATAGTTTTTGTTGTGATATGTCTTAAAGTTCTAGATCCTAAATTAAGCCGAAGGCCCATTATGGGGAATGACATTGACACTCCACAAGTTACTCTAGGAGCTCCAAGTTTAATTTTATTACTAAAATATGACAACAATGCCCATGAAGTATAAAAACATTATAAACTTCAAAATTAAATTCCAAAAGTATTTTGGGAAAATTATTGTTTAGGGAATAGGAAGATTTAGAATTTATAAAGACACAACAATTCTTAAGTAATTATAGAGAAGGAATTCCTAAACTTTACAAATTACTAAAATGGTAAATTCAATATAAAATCATATTTGTGTCACCTATTTCATCTTTTTCTTTAATTATCCATATTCATCACTTATTAATTTTTTGTTCATCACAAATGAACTTTTTTTTCCTTACAAAGCTACCCCATAGATTTATCAAAAAATGCACGTAATATTCTATTGTATGTCTGAAACAAATTTACAACAGTTAAAAATACTTTAAGATAATTAGAAATTACATTAAATAAATTTTTTAATTTTATTTACAAGTAACAACTTCAGAAGTCGCAGTCATGTAACAAGAAATAAGAGATTAAGAAAATATTAGATAGTATACCAAACAATGCAGTTGTGATATTTTAAAAGACTTTGGAAAATGATGCTTGATAAACCATGTGATACTTCATATTATGACAAAATAATAATTAAAACAACTAGCCCTATCTAACATCAAATTATCACAATTAATTATCTTTTCATGGATAGTATCTTAATTGAAAGAACCACATACACGAATTTTTCCTAATCACTTCTTTATAAATAATGTTGAAATTTGCATAGTTTTCTATAACATTTATCCTTGACGATCATTTGTATGATCATAGTTGTAATTGCATACTTTGTTGCGTGGAAAAATTATTTAGATCAATATTATTAATTAAAAAATATTTTTAAATCAAGGTTGACCGTTCAAGGAATATAGTTAAAGGCATTTAATTACAGGCCGTAGAAGATGAATGTTGGTCCCAAGCGGCATACGAAAGGGTCTAGAAGGGGGGGTTGAATAGACCCTGAAGTCTCTTTCGACTTCAAAAAGTTTCGTATTAAAAGGTTTTGGACGCTTGAAATGTAGACGCTTGACTGGGCGTTTACTTGAGATATAGACACTGAAGCTAAGCGTCTAATGAAGACGGTTTTAGAAAGTTAACTTAGACTTTAAGATTTGAATACTTTAACCAAGTGGGTTTAAGCGTTCAGTTCTTTAATCAGTGTTAGCACAGCGGAATAATTTTAGAGTCTTCTATTTTTGAAATCTTTAGCGTCACAAGATGTTTCTTAGTTGCTTAGCGTTTGTTTGTGGTTTACTTAATCAATTTATGCAATGATATGATAAATAAGAGAATTAACTGTAAAGCAAATGACACAATATTTGTAAGGTTCGTTGGTTGGTGTAATCCCAACTACGTCCTTCTTCTCCTTGAACACTCGGAGGCAATCCACTAAAATGATTCTCAAAGAATCACACAGAATCTTCTACAAATTAGGGAGAGATAGATGTCGATGACTTGAGCTCCTTGATCACACAGATTTGTGCTCGAAATCACTTCAATCCCCTTGCTTCACCCAGAAATAATGCAAGTATCCAACTTCGACTTCACACAGATCGCGAGGCTTGGATGGGGTTTTCTAAACGGTTTGTTTGATTTTAATGAAGTTCAAACAACTGGAAATATCTCAATAGTAATGTGGTTTCTTCGAAAAGAATGTTTGAGATATTGGTTGACTGTCTCAGGAATTGAAGAAAAGCAAAGAGAATGTTTTCTTGAATATTCTGGCTTTTCTGAGAGTTTAAGGATTGAGACTTCAATGCAACAGCAATTTGGCTTGGAAAATTGATTGTCTTTTTGGCTTGTTGTTGAAGTCCTATTTATAGGCATTCTTGGAGAAAGTGTCTGTTTGACACATGCACAGGCGCATGTCTCTCACTTCCGTGAGTGAACAACTTTTGTCCTTTTTCCTGAAAATCTACTGCACAAAAGTTGGTGTTGCAATCTATGAATAGTTGACAGTCCAATAAGGTGGCTTCTCCGTACGTCTGAAAGTGCTTATCACATTTAATGCTCTTATCAGCATTTAATGCATTTGAATTAAATGCTCGTTGGCACTTAATGCATTGAGAATATTTGCATTAAACTCCTTCTGGACTTAAAAATAAATTCAGGTGAAATCAGTCATTGATAGACGCTTATCCATCCTTGAATCATTTCTGTCCTATAAGGTGATGCTTGATATAGCTGGTCATTTGGACGCTTGGAGACTTCATCTTCATTCAGACTTCAGGCGCTTGAGTCTTCAAACTTTACCACTGATAAACTCACTCAGAAATTATCAGACGCTCAGCCTAAGACTACTCAGCCTAACAATCTAGAATAAAAACAAAACCTATAAAGCCTATTACAAATCTAACACTTCAAAGCTTATACATGATTTCTACTAAAATCAAACTTACATATTTTGGCGTCTAACATAAAGTCCTAATTGTCATCATCAAAACATCTAACATGAAATTCCTAACAATGAAGTTATCAAATAAAAAAAAAAATATGGTGTTGCACGGATACAAAATCATTATTTATAAAGAGAAACTTATATAATATAATTTTCAGTTATTTTAAATTTTTAGATGTGTTGTACAATTTTCCAACTTATATTGCATTCTTTATTCAATGTGATGGGTCAATTTGTACAAATGAATATAAATAAACTTTAATTAATTATGAAAAAAATTGGGTGAGTAAATAATTTGTATTTTTCTGGAAACATATGAAGTGGGTAAGACAAAAAGATTTTGCATTGAATTATCACTTTAATAATTTGTTTCAACCGTACAATAGAATATTACTTGCATTTTTTGATAAATCTATTGGGTAGCTTTGTAAGGAAAAATGTTAAACTTCATTTGTGATGAACGAAACATTAATAAGTGAAGAATATGTATAATTAAATCAAAAAAGATGAAATAGGTGACACAAATATGATTTTGTATTTAATTTTATTATTTTCATAATTTGTAAAATTTAGGAATCCTTTCTCCTTAATTAGTTAAGAATTGTTGTGTCTTTATAAATTTGAAATCTTCCTATTCCCTAAATAATAATTTTCCCAAGTATTTTTATGCAATCAAAACAAGTTATTATACTTCACTATCTTATTACATATCAAATAATAAATATAAATTTAAAAATGGAATAGTTTTATATATTTATATGGAATGCAACCTATCAATGAAAACTTTAGACCATCATCAACAATAATGACATATTCAAAAATGCCAAATTAGAAATGACAAAACATCGAACTTCAAATGAAAATTAATTTTTTCATTTTTACCGCATATTAACACCAAACTATCAATTTCATGTAGTTTATTATAGTAGTAAATCAAGATTTATGCATAGATAAGTATAACCCAGATAAACCTAATCCCTATAAAAAACGTAGTAGTAGTAGTAATAATATTAACAACAATAGTGGTGATGATTATAATGTTAGAAGTAGCTGATAATTTCTTCAGTTGTCTATAAAGAGACAAAGTATATAAATATATTATATATTAAAATGTCAAATTAATAATAATAAAAAAAAATTGTTCTTTACGTAATTCTTTATGTTGTTAAATTGATAGTTTTGTGCTTGCGTACATGTATGTATAGTCCAATTATGCATTCTTTAAGCAATTATTTGGATAAATTATTGTTGGGAAAAATAAACGAAAAACGCAAGGGAAACGGTGTAATAAAATTTTTCAGATTTTCCCAATTCAGGATCAACCCTGGGGTTTTATCATGCGTATATATGATAGAGATATCGATACTTTACCAGTTGTAGCGAAGTGGTTGGAAAATCACAACTTTCGAATTCTTCAAGTCTTTCGCGAACTGATCCGGCTAATTGATTGATAATCCGAGCAATCCAAAAGTGATGCCTCTAAATTGTCTCGCCGAAAAAATCGAACGAAAAATCTCTTCTTCTTGGCTTGGTGAGGCCAACGGCTAGAGAGAGTAGGAGAGGGTGGGAGTTTCTTTCGTGTAGCTCAAGTGTGTTGTAACTTATGTTATGACCTAGGTTTAATTAAGTGATATATTTATATTACTTAAGTCACAACCTTGGGCTTTATTTACCCCAAGTTGGATGCCTCATAGGCCGTCCCACACGGTCAAGGTGTACCTCTTGGTGCACAAAGTTGAGCTCAGTCCAATCCTTTAATTAATTAATTAATTCAATCCAATCAATTAATCTAATTAAATAATAGATGAGACATTTAATTGATTTTATTTCTCCAAGAAATAATATATTAATTAAAGCATAAATGGATTAACTTATTTCTCAAAATAATTAATTTCATATAATTAGTTTTAAGTATCCAATACTTAAGATATTGCTACAATAAATACACTACAATTTCGTTCAATTTTTCCTTTTTAAGCGTGACTCTTTAGGTTCATCTATATTTGGCAATGAGAGGATTTCATTGAATGTGGGTAACACCTAACCAGTTAAGTGGCCCACATCGTATCCCAAATAACATGAAATGATTATATCATTGTTACCTTTCCTATTGTAAATAACGTGTGAATACAAACTCTTCATTTTTTTATCTCGGTCAAGTAAGAGTCGTGGTTTAGGTCAAACTCATAAACTCGACTCTATGCTATATTTATAATAAGTCCAGATCAGTGAATGCTTTGGCCAAAAACTTTAAGATCTAACTTACTTATAAATGCATATGATAATTTCTTGTTCACTTTCGAGGGAACGAATCCCATCTTGGATATCAGTTAAGACTACTAGTTGCCCATTAGGCCGCAGTTCGAGGTCGACCCCACCAAAGGGTGAATTTGGGTCTAACTACTCTAATGATAAACCTAATGTGACAAGTATATCGTCAACTCGATTCCTCAGGTCTAAAGTTCAGACACAACTATTACAATTTAATCAATTCTATCATTAACTGTCAAAGGGTGTAAACTCATGTGACAGAATCGATGCGATTCATGTCTGAGTGTCACTACCTTCATCAGTGCACCTATGATATGAGTTCTTCACTACTTCCCAGTGATTGACGGGCACTTCTCGTCAAAACTCATATCATATAAGTCTTGATGATTTCCAATGCCCAATTGGGAATATTCGACTTGCAAACCTTTTTAGTACTCAAGTGTTGAACTCCTCTAGTGCCTTAGAGAGTTAACTCTTGTATTCATGTACTTATGGATGATTACAATATATAAATGCCAATATAACAATAAAAAACTAAAATGCCTTTTATTCAAAGAATAATAACAATTACAATTTCATAATGTCCTTTCGTTCTTTAATCCTCTAACGGCATTTGAGGACATAAACCTACCAATATCCCACTTGTACTCAATGCCAATCACTATGGTATCTAATACCCATCTTCTCAAGATGTCGATCCAACACTGCCTGTGTCAAAGGCTTGGTCAATGGGTCAGTGACGTTGTCGACTGAATTTACTCTCTGCACAGCTATCTTGCCTCTTCCAATGATTTCTCTTGTTATATGATATCTCCTCTCTATGTACTTGGATTTGTTGTGAGACATTGGTTCCTTTGCTTGTGCAATAGCCCCATTATTGTCATAATAAAGTGGAAATAGGATCTCTACACTAGGGACCACTTGAAGTTCTCCAAGAAACTTCCTAATCCAAACACCCTCTTTAGAAGCCTCTGACGCCGCTATGTATTCTGCCACAGTGGTGGAATCAGCGGTTGTGCTTTGCTTGGAACTTTTCCAAGTTACCGCTTGACCATTGAGCGTGAATATAAACCCTGAAGTGGATTTTTGATCATCTACATCATATTGGAAATCTGAATCAGTATATCAATCCACTTTCAAATCTCCATATCCATGTTTTAGGACCATATCCTTAGTTCTCTTTAGATACTTTAGGATATTTTTTATAGCGGTCCAATGTTCTGTTTCCGAGTTAGCCTTAATGTGACTTACCACGCTAACTACGTAGGCTATGTCAGGCCGTGTGCATAACATGGTATAGATCAGACTATCCACCGCAGATGCATAGGGCACTGTACTCATTTCTTTCCTATATTTCTCACTTTGAGGAGACATAGACTTTGAAAGGTGAACCCCATGGGCAACCTTTCTTAGAATCTTCCATCCTAAATCTCTTTAGGACCTTATCTAAGTAAAAAGCTTGGGAAAGTCCTATCATTCTATTTGTTCTATCTCTATAGATACGAATTCCTAGAATATAGGTCACTTCTCCCAAGTCTTTCATGGAGAATGTATTTGAAAGCCACGTTTTGACTGAAGTTAGCATTTCTACGTCATTTCCTATGAGTAGAATGTAGATGTCATCTACATATAAGACTAGGAAAGTGATCTTACTCGCAATAATCTTCTTGTAAACACATAGTTCATCTTCATTCTTGATAAAGTCAATCCGTTTACGGCTTCAACAAAACGAAGATTCCAACACCTAGAGGCTTGCTTAAGTCCATAAATGGATCTTTTAAGCTTACACACCTTATAAATACCAAACACAGATGTGAAGCCTTTAGGCTGATCCATATAGATATCCTCTTCAAGGAATCCATTCCAAAAAGCAGTCTTCGCATCCATCTGCCATATCTTATAATCCATGTGTGTAGCTATTGTGAGCAAATTCAAATAGACTTGATCATTGCCACAGGTGAAAAGGTTTCTTGATAGTCAATTCCTTCCTTTTGACTATAACCTTTTACTACAAGCCTTGCCTTGTATGTGTCAACTTTTCCGTCTGGGCCTATCTTACTCTTGTAGACCCATTTACACCCTATAGGTGCTATACCTTCTGGATGATCTACCAGAGTCCAGACATGGTTGGAATGCATCGAGTCAATCTCTGCTTTTATAGCTTCTTGCCACTTTGCAAAGTCGATGTCCATCATCGCTTGATCATAAGTAGAAGGGTCGTTCCAATGAACTCCCACTGCTATAGTGTGGACGCCTAGTTCCTCTTGTAGCATGTACCCATAGTACCTTTCAGGTTAATGTGGTACTTTACCTGATCTTCGCAATGTTGGTTGTGTTTCAATAGGTTCAGTATGTGTTTCTTGATTAGATGTCTCCCTAGGTGTTTTAGTTTGTTCATCAAGAACAATCTTTCTACCTGCACCACCTTCTTGAATAAACTCATCTTTAAGGAAGTACGCTTATAGTGCAACAATAATCCTTTGATCATCTTGCATGTAGAAGAGGTATCCCATGGAATCCTTAAGAAAACCAGGGAAACGTCCTTTAAGGGACTTTGCTTTCAATTTCTCTGCCTTCGTCTTCTTGATGTAGGCAGGGCATCCCCAAACCCTAATGTATTTAAGGTTTGGTTTCCTATTTCTCCATATATCATATGGAGTCTTAGGAATGGATTTAGAAGGACATCTATTCAAGATATGAACAGCAGTAAGGAGTGCATATCCCCACAATAAAATGGTAAATCAGTGTAGCTAAGCATAGATCGAATCATGTCTAAAAGCGTTCGATTTCTGAGCTCTGCTACCCCATTTAGTTGTGGAGTTACTGGTGGTGTGAGTTGTAATATTATCCCATGTTCCTTTAAGAACTTATCAAACTCATCACTCATATATTCACCTACACTATCCGATTGTAGTGCTTTTATATGATGTCCAGTTTCATTTTCCACTAAAGCCTTAATTTCTTTGAACTTTTAAATGATCCAGACTTATGTTTCATTAAGTACATAAGACCATACCTTGAATGGTCATTAGTGAAAGTAATGAAATAGTGAAAACTTCCACGAGTCATTTCTCCAAATGGTCCACAAACGTCGGTGGGCACAAGTCATAATACTTCAGTGGCCCTTTCAAAAGTACCGGTGAAGGGAGATTCAGCAATTTTGTCTTTGAGACAAGATTCACAAGTTGGATAGGGATCCGATCCCAATGGGTCAATTAACCCATCTTTCTCCATCTTATGTATCTTTTGCTCGCCATCATGGCCTAGTCTAAGATGCAACCTCAAGCTTAGATTAGGACCTTGCCTACCACACTTCTTTTAGATAACATTCATAGTACACTCATTTTGCATATTTAAATAATAGAGGACATTGACTAAAGTAGCAGTGAGAACAGTCTTATTATTATATGAAATGTTGCAAGTACTGTCAATGAAGTTAAAAATATAATTATTCCCAACCAAAATAGGAATTGGAATAATGTTCTTAAGCCCATTGGGCAAAACTAAAATATCCTCTAAAATTGAAACATGTCTAGATAATAAACATAAAGAAGTCCAATGTGAGAAGCAGCGACACTCTGCCTGCTACTAACACTGATCAACACTTCTCCATGCTCTAGCTTTCTACTTCGCTCCAGATCCTGATTCATTACACCAACGTGGGCACTAGCTCCAGAATCAAGTATCCACGAAGTGACTAATACAGTTATAGAATAATTGATTTCTAAAAAAAAAAATTCATACCTGCTGCACCCTTGCCAAAGTTAGGACACTCCCTCCTTCAGTGGCCTAGCTCACTGCAGTGAAGGTACCTATCCGTTTCTTTTGGCCCTTTGCTCTTCATCACTTTTAGAGCTTTACCTTTTCCCTTGTCTATCTTAACATTCGGACCCGGAATGCCAGTGGGCTTCTTAGTCTTCTTCTTCTTCTTCTTCTTCTTCTTCTTCTTCTTAGGCTTTGAAGTGATGACTAAGACTGCCTATTTTCCCTTTGGCTTCATTTGAGATTGTGCAGTTGTAAGCTTGTTCACCAACCCAGCCAGATTGCACTCTATCTCATTACAATTGAAGTTCATTACAAATTGGGAAAAGGAGTCTGGAAGTGACTGCAAGATGAGGTCAGTGTGTAGTTGCGGGTCCATGTTGAAGTCGAGGGCTTCTAACCTCTCAATTTTCAAAATTATTTTAAGTACATGATGCCCAACTTTTTCACCGTCTTTCATCTTGGCTCCAAAGAGCTCTTTCGATATCTCATATCGAGCAGTACGACTACGCTCACCATAGAGCTCTACCAGGTGTGCCATAATAGCCTTTGCCGAGATCATTTTGTCATGAGATCTCTACAACTCATTAGTTATTGAGCCCAACATATACCCACGAACCCGGACGTCGTCTTTGACCTATTTTTCATGAGCCCCGACTTCCTCCTCCCTAGCATGCGTCCTTACAGGTGCAACTCGGATATCAGTATCTAATACGTATCCCAGTGACTCCATATTGAGGACTATCCTTAGATTTTGGAGCCTGTCCACATAGTTTGGACCAATCAAGGTGTTCTTTTCAAGTAGTACAAATAATGGGTTGATAGTCATAATGAGAGAGATAATAAGCAAATAACTGTAGAAAAGCAAAAAGACTTATTAGATTTTATCATAATTGTTGTTCTAAGTTTAAATCAAGGACTTTCAAAATAAACTCGGCTCCCATTATATTTTTCAAAAATCCACACTCCCACTGTAGAATTCGAAAGTCATCGTTGGAAGACTTCGTGGTGGTGATTGATTTCTTTAACTAGTTTAATAGGTTGCAACCTTTTGCTGGTATGTAGCTTAATTAATCTATTAAAGTGATGTCCAACATCAACCCATCAAATTGATGATTCAATCCGTTTGTTCATTATTCATCAAATCTCAACCTTTTAATGGTCATATTGATTTATGAATAATTTAAGTTTAACCCACTGACTATCTATTAGTCTAACAATTGAATTTCATCTTGCAACCTTTTGCTGGTATGTGGGGTGAAATTTATTTCGACTAAGGGTATTTCATGAACTAGAAAAATCTAAAATATATTTCAATATATAACCCCAATTGCTTAGGAACGATATTATATATTAAATATCATCTTAACTTTTCCTAAGTTCAGTGGAGAACAGGATACCTAGTACCCTTTACCAATTTAATATTTTTCAAAGTGGAAGAATTTAATTATTTAATAGGTCTCACTTTGCACATTAATCCTTTTTATACTAAACACATAAACATGGATCAACTAATAATTGAAAGCAATCCTAGAAAGCTAACAACACATGATTCATGGACCTTAATCCTAGATTGAGCCAAGCCAATGCCTCAATCACTAATTAAAAAAAAATATACTAAAGCTTCCAAAGCTTCTTCTTGTATCTCCTTAGCTAGACATGAGTTTCTTCTTTGGGCCTATTCTATTTTTAACTATTACATTTTAATATAATCACCCTATACAAAATTCTATCGAAAGAAAATAAACATAGGCTCAAAATGGCCTTTACAACCCATCAAAAGGAAATACATAGATAAAAATGAGCCTAAATCCATGAATCATGTCTCCTATCATATAACATGTCAAACAAGATATATCACATAACTCACGAAAAAAATATATGTTCATTTCTAATTAAATCCCAAATTTAATTATTGAATTCATATTCTCGAGGAAAATAAATTTATTTGATTCTATTAGAAAATCCAATTTGATAAACTCCAATTAATTTCATATTAAAATCCGATTTTAATAAAAATTAACATCTAAGTTTATTAAAACTAATTTTATAATAGAAAGTATCCAATATATTTAATTTAAAGTCCAACTTTAATAAAATCAGACAACATGAAATTTATAAAAAATTCTTTATTAAATAAACTATATTATTTGTTTTTGCATTAAAATCCAATTTTAATCAAAAAACTAAATAATTATTAATTTAATAAATGACCCGGGTCACCCACGGGTCGACCCGGGTTGGATCGAGTCGACCCGATGTGTGTTAATAAATACATGAGTGGGCTTACACAGCGAGTCCAATCTCACCCGATGGGCCGCACTGTGCGGCCCATCCATCTCGACAGCCCAGCTGCCGAGACAGATGGGCTCACTGTGCGTGCACAAGACCTAGCCTGTGCGCGCACAGCGGTGCGTCCCGTCGCCGCCACGGGACGAGTTAGCTGCTGAAACTGAGATTTTTAAATTTCTATCACATTAAAATTACATAAAATCCAATTCTTATTAATTTCTATCGAATAAAAAATAAATAAAATTTCTTAAGAACACAAAAACGCGAAATCTACATATCTAATCATGCATCGCAAAAAACTATAAATCATGCATCTAATCACATATTTATACGTAAATTACATACGCCGAACCCTATGGTTTGACTCTGATAACACTGTTGGGAAAAATAACCAAAAAACGCAGCAAAAATGGTAAAATAATTTTTTTTTTCAGATTTTCCCAATTTAGGATCAATCCCGGGGTTTTATCATTCGTATATATGATAGAGATATCGATACTTTACTAGTTGTAGCGAACTGGTTGGAGAATCACAACTTTCGAATCCTTCAAGTCTTTCGCGAACTGATCTGGCTGATTGATTGATAATCCGAACAATCCAAAAGTGCTACCTCTAAATTGTCTCGCCGGAAAACTCGAACGAAAAATCTCCTTTTCTTGGCTTGGTGAGGCCGACGGCTTGAGAGAGGGGGAGAGGTCAAGTGTGTTGTAACTTATCTTATGACATAGGTTTAATTAAGTGATATATTTATATCACTTAAGTTACAACCTTGGGCTTTATTTAGCCCATTTTGGATGCCTCATAGGCCACCCCACACGGTCAAGGTGCACCTCTTGGTGCATCAATTTGAGCTCAGTCCAATTCTTTATTTAATTAATTAATTCAATCCAATTAATTAATTTAATTAAATAATAGATGGGATATTTAATTAATTTTATTTCTCCAAAAAAAAAAAAAATTAAAGCATAAATGAATTAACTTGTTTCTCCATATAATTAATTTCATTTAACTAATTTTAAGTATCCAATACTTAAAATATTGCTACAAGAAATACACCACAATTTCGTTCAATTTTTCCTTTTTAAGCATGACTCTTTAGGTTCATCTATATTTGGCAATGAGAGGATTCCATTGAATGTGGGTAACACCTAGACAGTCAAGTGGCCCACGTCGTATCCCAAATAAGATGAAAAGATTAGATCATTGTTTACCTTTCCTATTGTAAATAACGTGTGAATACAAACTCTTCGTTTTCTTACCCCGATCAAGTAAAGGAATGGTTTAGGTCAAACTCATAAACTTGACTCTATGCTATATTTGTAATAAGTCCAGATCAGTGAATGTTTTGGCCAAATAATTTAAGATCTAACTTATTTATAAATGCATAGGATAATTCCTCGTTCACTTTCGAGGGAACGAATCCCATCTTGGATATCAGTTAAGACTACTAGTTGCCCATTAGGCTGGAGTTCGAGATCGACCCCACCAAAGGGTGAATTGGGTCTAAGTACTCTAATGACAAACCTAATGTCACAAGTATATCTTCAACTCGATTCCTCAGGTCTAAAGTTCAGACACACCTATTACTATTTAATCAATTTTATCATTGACTGTCAAAGAGTGAAAACCCACGTGACAGAATCGATGCGACTCATGTCTGAGTGTCACTACCACTAGTACAGAAGAGGTCTGTTACAGCGGTTTTTTTTCCACTATTACAGCGGTTTTAACCGCTGTAATACGTATCGCTGTAATTGGTATGTTTACTATTACAGCGGTTAAAAACCGCTGTAAAATGAGCCCTATTACAGCGGTTCAATAACGAACCGCTGTAATAGGTAAATAAAAATAAAAATTAACTGTAAAAACCGTAGCCTGTTACAGCGGTTCGTTTGTGAACCGCTGTAACAGTGAACCCTGTTACAGCGGTTCGTTTCTGAACCGCTGTAACAGGGTTCACTGTTACAGCGGTTCATCAACGAACCGCTGTAATAGTGTTCACTGTTACAGCGGTTCACAAACGAACCGCTGTAACGTGATTTTTTATTTTTTTATTTTTTTCTGTTATAATTTCAGCTAGAGCTATATCCTTCCCACAAGCTCAAAATTCAACTCATCAATAACACATAAAACAAACCAATTGCTCAACAGAAACAACAAATTCAAATCCAAAATTAATTTCATTCACCAAATAATAATCTCTAATAATTACAAATAATAACGAGTTTACAATAAACCAATATAAACTAATCACTGCTTTTAAATCAAATAAAAATTTACAATAATTTTCAACTTACACCGCCGGCATATCAAAAGCGCATTTAAAAATGTATTGTGCCAATTCAGAACGTGCTTCATCAAGTTGCTCTATAGTGTAAGTGGCGTACTGACAATCAGCAAAGTACTGCAAGACAAATATTAAAATCCAACAAAAATGTTTAATAACTTAAAAGGGACATTAGAATTTGATTAATATTAATTAGGATTATGCATACCGTCGGTGGGATTATAGATTCTCCGTGTCTAATAATATCTTTCATGAATTTCATGACGAAGAACCCACAATCTATGGCATTTATTTGAATGGGGCACTACAAATTAAATTCAAATCAAAATTGTATTAGAACAAATAACTTTTATACGAATAATTTCTTGAAACTATAATTAAAATAATATAATTAAACTAACCTGTATACAACTCCATGTACAGGCCTTGTTTTTTGCTTTGATCTTTTGGTTGTTTTTATTTGCTCGAAACATCAAGACAGCGCTGTTAAAAACATCAAAAATCAAGGAAATATGTCAATATCAAGCAAATATATATATATGAAGTCTAGTTATAATATATATACTTTAAACTTAATATTAAATATAATATAATGGATACATTTAATTGAATGATAAAACTTACTGATTGATCATATCTTTCATATCATGTCGGTTATTTGGATTACCGTGCAAAGAATCCAAATAATAAACGATCTCTTTAATTGGATCAATCACGAGCAACAACCAATGGCCCCTAATCAGCATATTCAAAAGAAAAATTTTAAATTAGTTATGCCTACGTAACAAATTTTACAAAATAACAATGTGTCTTTAGTAGCTCACCCGGAGTTGTAAGGTGCAAGAAACAACTTCCCCTCCAGTGCACTACCTATCATAGTATTTGCTATATATTGCGATTTGTCAACAAGCTGCGTGGGAGTAATTCCTGCTGCCGCAGATATAGAATGTGGGCTAAGGAACCCGAATTTATTTTGTTTTTGTTCGGGGACCACGTGATTAACCCACAAACACCTACAATTGAGCATAAAATAAATTTGAGTAACAAAAATAAACATAGTTCAAATTAATGCAGTAAAATAATTTAATTAAAAGCTTACTTTTTCTTAATTAATATTTAAAAACTTACTTGATGTAAGCAGTAATGATAGAGGCTCCTATCTGTTCTTTATGCACAAAGTCACCGATCTCCTCCCGCCCAATATATTCTGGAAAGGGGATATTGAAGATTTCCTCGGGTATGTCTATCCGGATAGTGTTATCAGCAGCCATCATCCCAAAGAACCTTTCAAGAATTGCAAGTGAATTAGGGGGTGGAGCAGGAGGGTTGGCCACTAGAGAAGGAGGGTTGGCCACTAGAGGTGTATTTTTGACATGTGAGTGCTTCGTCATCTCTGATTTGCTTTTTCCGAGTGATGCTTTGGATTTTCCGAGAGACTATAAGCAAAAGAAAACAAAACGTGGGCGTTATCAATGAAAGTATATTTATTAACATTAAACAATTGTTATAATTTAATAATGACTAGCTATTAATAATAATTACGTACCGATGCATCACCGACAATCACAAGACTCTTAGGCCAAGCAACCATGTATCCCACAGCCTCAGATACTGTGAACACTCCTTCATCATCGAGAGGGACTGGTAAGGGTGCAATATCTTCAATTGCAATGTCAATCGACACTTTCACGAGGTGGGAGGCTAATGGACATGTATGCAATGTTCTATCCTTTGGTTGATTGTACATTGTTCCTCTTGCCACCAAACGATAACACGGTGTAGAAAGTGCTAATTGACACTGCACCACATCCTACATATATATATATATATACCATTATATTAGAAAATGTTGTATATCATACAGAAATATAGGATTGTAAGTTACATTATCACTAAACAATATGCTTTTCATTAATTACCTGAGGAAGGTCTTTCACTTCTGGGCAGCTATCTTTCAAAGAAACCGCCTCTTCTGTATGTGGCTGCTGCGACGACCCAGACGCCCTATGCTGCTCAAACTCGCGTCGCAATTCAAATAGTGATTGAGTGAGCATTTGAACCGTGTCTTGCAAGTTATCAATCACCGTATTTTTTGAAGGCTTTGAATCCGAAAAGTAATCTGTTTGGGATACCCCAAAGCCTACACCCCTAACTCGACCCGGATGCTCCTTCTTTTTAAGAGCTATAGCCAGTATATCATTCCGGGTCTTCTCGGGTCCACTGTGGCTACCCTCCTGTGATAAGCTTTCCTGTAATAATACATTTAAAAAATACAAAAATTTGTTATTTTAAAATTATTTTTAAAAAAGCATACAACACACTATATAACTAAAATTGCAAATAACTCACCATTGATTCCACTACTCTTTTAACATTGACATTATCAATCTTGTTCTGGCTGTCAGAATGTGCAACCCTCCACACTAGTGCTCGTGTCACCTCTGTGACATCTGACCCAGCATCCTTTCTTTTATGCTTCTATATAAGAAAATTTGTAAGGAAATAAATTTGATTAGAAAATTTGTAATTAAGGAGATTTGATTAGAAAATTTGTAAGGAAATTTGATTAGAATTACAACTTGTAACGAACTACGTACCTCAATATACTCCACTTGAGCATATCCAAGACGTGATGCCCTGTAAGGATATTCAGGGTCCTTTGCTCTTTCAGAATTGTCCTTACGTAGTTGCTGTTCATTATATAATCAAGGCATTAGTCAATGTATATAGTTTCAAATAATTTAAAATGAAACCATAAATTAAAATAATTACCTGAAAAGCTTCACTTTGGCGTAATTCTACAAATTTTGTCCAATCTTCTTGAGATATACGATATTTTTCGGGTGGGCTTGAATTAATGTTCCCATCATCATCCTCTACCCAGATTCTGGTCAAGTAGCTCCTGTAGTTTCGAGCTAGCTTCCCAGCCTCGGCTAAGACGAACTTCTGTCTACTTTCGTCAATATCAAAGGCCAACTATAAAAAACAAAGAACAAAGTATATAAAAAATGTTAATTTAGAGAAAAAAAAACTACATTTACCAATTAAAAACATAATATATAATAACTAACTTACAGCTATTTCATTCCAAATGGCATATTTTATTGCTGCAGGGACGCTGCGCCAATCACTGATAGTAATAGGGACCCTGTCACGAGCTATCACGCCAATGTAACCAACAAAAGTTGATTTATTTGGGTCAACTGGTTGACCATAATCGTTCCAACCAACTTGTAGCTTTATGCCTTTACTTTTGGCCTTTATTACTTTCTTCATTGCTGTAATACCTCTCCGTATCTCACTTTCAACACTTGGGTTTGCAGCACCTCCAGAATCCATCTACAAGATTTCATAAGTGAAATTCAAATATTTCAACAACAAACGAAAATAAATTCATTCCAACTTCGATCCATCTAAATTCTCAATTAATTAAATTAAATAATTTTAACATCAGTTGATAGTTAAATTAATTAAATAAATTTATTTTTAATTTATTTCGCATTATTCTATAAAAAATTCGGCAGAGTAACGACGCAAATATTTCTACCAAGTTCTCGACTTAATCTTCTCAGTGGGTTGTAACCAACAGAAGTCGAATCTTACGATCCGCTAAAATCTCAACAGGGAAACGACGCAAAAAATACTACCAATTTCAACCACAACAAACCCAACACTCTAATCTTTCACCCACAACGAACACAAAACGATACAAAAATATTGATCACCAGTTGGATCACATAAAACATCATATTTCCAGGGGAACAACTACAAATATTGATCACCAGTTGGATCACATAGATCACATAAAAAACTACAAATAAAGCATCATATTATAAATATTGATCACCAATTGGATCCAAAAGCACATAAAACTACAAATAAATTAAAGCATCACGATATAAAGTTTTTGGAGCTTCTCGGTTGTGCAGAAAGCTGTGCGCGTCTTCACGAGAAAATTCATAAATAATTGTAGAAAGCTCGGATTCATGAACCGTTTTCTTCCTATGAAACTAGACACATAGGGCTATCCACACATATATCTCACATACTCAGTAGATGTCTAGAAAAAAGCAGATTTGTATTCAAAGTTAGAGAAAAATCTGTCAATTTTCAAAACAGCTGTGCGCGTCTTCACGAGAAAATTCATAACTCATTGTGGAAAGCTCCGATTCATGAACCGTTTTCTTCATATGAAACTAGACACATAGGACTATCCACACATATATCTTACATACTCAGTAGATGTCTAGAGAAAAGCAGATTTGTATTCAAAGTTAGAGAAAAATCTGTCAATTACAGCTGTGCGCGTCTTCACGAGAAAATTCATAACTCATTGTGGAAAGCTCCGATTCATGAACCGTTTTATTCATATGAAACTAGACACATAGGGCTATCCACACATATATCTCACATACTCAGTAAATGTCTAGAAAAAAGCAGATTTGTATTCAAAGTTAGAGAAAAATCTGTCAATTTTCAAAACAGCTGTGCGCGTCTTCACGAGAAAATTCATAACTCATTGTGGAAAGCTCCGATTCATGAACCGTTTTATTCATATGAAACTAGACACATAGGGCTATCCACACATATATCTCACATACTCAGTAAATGTCTAGAAAAAAGCAGATTTGTATTCAAAGTTAGAGAAAAATCTGTCAATTTTCAAAACAGCTGTGCGCGTCTTCACGAGAAAATTCATAACTCATTGTGGAAAGCTCCGATTCATGAACCGTTTTATTCATATGAAACTAGACACATAGGGATATACATACATATATCGAACATACTCATGAGATGCCTAGAACAAATCAGATTTGCATTCAAAGTTAGTAAAAAATCAACTACAACATAATAACAAAAATCCACTATATAATTTATAAAACCCCAATTAACATAACATGATATATATAACAATAATTAACAAATTAACATATAACCTACATTATATACATCACAAAATCAGAATTAACATAACATTAATATATAACAAACAAGAAATTAACACATAACCTAAATTTAATATATACATAATATATATATATATATAACATAACATATATAAACATATATATATATATACCTATAAAGAGAGAGGAGGAGAGTGGTGGGTCACGGCGCGGCGGCGGCGCGGCGGCGGCGGCGGCGGCGGCTGCTCGGGCGGCGGCGGTTTCGGGTGGTGGTGGCGACGGGACGGGGGCGGTTTAGGTAGCTTGAGAGTGAGAGAGAGAGTATAGAGAGAGAGAGTAGAGTATAGGGAGAGAGATCGAGTAGAGAGATAGAGAAAAATCAAATGGGGCGGCGGCGGCGGCGGCGGTGGTGGAGACGATGGCGGTGGTGGAGACGATGGCGGGGGCGGTGGTGGAGAGTGAGAGAGATAGTAGAGTAGAGAGAGAGAGTAGAGTAGAGAGTGAGGGAGATAGTAGAGTAGAGAGAGAGAGTAGAGTAGAGAGTGAGAGATAGTAGAGAGAAATGAGGGGAGAGCTCGGTTTTTGGGGGGAAAAAAGGGAGGGAAATTTTTTTTTTTTTTTAATTACGTGTTATAGCGGTTCGGGAACGAACCGCTATAACCGGTTTACCAATTATAGCGGTTCATTCCCGAACCGCTATAACTGGTATAAACCGGTCTACCAGTTATAGCGGTTCGGGAATGAACCGCTATAATTGGTTAAACCGATTATAGCGGTTCATTCCCGAACCGCTTTAAAAAAAAAATTTTTTTTTTTTTTTTTCTGTTCGCGCTATAATAGCGGTTTTTTATCGAACCGCTATAATAGGTTCGAACTATTACAGCGGTTTTTTATCGAACCGCTGTAATAGGTTCCCGGTTAATATCCATTATAACGGTTCACTTATAAACCGCTGTAATAAGTCTCTCCGTTCAGCGGTTTTCCAAAAACCGCTGTAAAATGTGCGCTGTAACAGGTCTTTTCTGTACTAGTGTACCTTCATCAGTGCACCTATGATATGAGTTCTTCACTACTTCCTAATGATTGACGGGCACTTCTCGTCAAAACTCATATCATATAAGTCTTGATGAATTCCAATGCCCAATTGGGAATATTCAATTTGCAGACCATTTTAGTAGACAAGTATTGAACTCCTCTAGTGCCTTAGAGAGTAAACTCTTGTATTCATGGGCTTATAGATGATTACAATATGTAAATGCCAATATAACAGTAAACAACTAAAATGCCTTCTATTAAAAGAATAATAACAATTACAATTTCATAATGTCCTTTCTTTCTCTAATCCTCTAACGGCATTTGAGAACATAAACCTAACAATTACTACCAAACATGATTTGATTATTAAAAGGAACATTTATTTTTTTATTGTTAGCAATTGATTTTTTGCTAATAACTAGGTACTATTTTCATTTTCATAGAGAGAGAAAGACAAGTGGAGCTCCTATAGTAATTTGTAGAGTTCCAATATCATTCCCCACCCATTATCAAGGGGTCATTATCAAAGGGGCAGTCCTACGATACGGTACGCATTATTTATGGGGAAAAAAGGCTAGGTTTAGTTAATACTGTTGACATTCATTGAACTCTGTACCTCTTTCGTTAATAGTGAAATACTCCCCTCTCTCGTAGACGTAGGCAATTGTTGAACCACATAAATTCTTGTGTCGTTTGATATTTAAGCTTTTATTATCATGTTTATTCTAACAGTTTTGGTGATACAATTATAAACCTTTCCAGATCTGAGTATCCTAGTTACACCACTCATTAAATATGGTCCTTAAACTAACACATTTTCAGCTAATGTGATACATCCATTTAATTTTCGTCAAATTGATAACGGTTGGGGATCAATATAATATCAGAAATTGTATTTTGCACTCCAAAAGCATAATCTGACACAAAAATAAAAAATTAATGAATCTCACCATATAATCATATTTTGAAGGCAAATTGTAAGCCAGACCACTTTCCATCTATAACTACCGTCTTGTTATCGAAGGGCAAAATGTTAAAAAAAATGTTACAGAATGTTTTTTTAATTATGCATATCCAAAATAATTATACATATATAAATGGATATCCATAAAATATATATTCTACCCACACTGAACCCGAGCTGAGGCCTATCATGTATGTGAATCACAACACCTAACTGGATCCGGATTATTGATTAGTCATTAGATCTCAAATTAGTTATTGGTTAGGTTCATCCATTTGATTGATGAATAAAATAAGGATGACATTGAACCCAAACAAATCGGACCCTAACCGTTTTCACATTAACACATAAAAAAATGCACAATAAATTTGGCCAGGTCACTAAAAAAAAAATGATTATTGTCTATGTTAATATGACATAGTGAAAAACCTCTTTGCCATGGTTAAAACCAATTGACCACGGCTTTGTTACGGATTTGGTCGTGGTATTTGCAAGCATGGCCAAACCATTAACTATGGCTTATAGCCATGGTCAATGTTTTGTTCATTGTAAGACCATAGCTTTTAGTCATTGTAAAAAAGTATTATGTTAATATTTCTTCCACAATGGCTAGTTAGAGCTTAAAATAGCTAGCATTCTTTTTCACCATGACTAACTTTTGTGTGGCTCTATGAAACATCTACCACGACTAAGTTAGCCGTGAGCTCAGACCGTTATAGACCACGGTTTTAAGCCATGACATATACTTTCATTGTCAATACTCAATTTTCTTGTGGTGGGTATACATAGAAGTGACCAAGTTTTTTTTGTTTCTCTTCCTGTATGATTTTGTTTGCGTGCATTTATATTTGATTGGCTCTTAAAAACTAATAAAATATATTTGTGATTTATGAAATTTCCTCTCTAGACCAGAACCATGACCGATTCAATAAATCCTATGAACCAAAATATTGAACCATTTACTTTTTTATTATTTTGAGTATCCCTTAAATCTACATACAATCTACTTTCAAGGCGATAATTTAATTAACAACCAAATTTTGAATGTTTGTTTTGTTGGAAATGTTAAGACTTGTATATATGTAACCGTTGACATGCCGAAGCACACCCGCCTAAACCGCATAGTTAGAAGTAAAAGATCGCCAAGTCCCGTGTTAACATATACACACATGAATAGGTTATTTACCCAAGAAGAAGAACCTTGAGGTTCACTACTGCTTTTTGGTGTTAGTTGTTTAGTTCAAGAATTAAAAAGCTACTCGATTTAACATTTTGAATTATCACTGACATGTATAAAGTGACAATTTTTTTTTGCGTTAACTTGTTTTATCACAATTGGAATCTCACAAGAACTCTTTCACTTTTTATAATTAATGAAACATAACTTATGGTACAAACTACAGACAATTTGTAAAAATAAGTTCATCAAAACAAATATGCTAGTCATTCTACTTGTCTTGTAACTAAAATGTCATTATATATATATATATATATATATATATATATATCATTAAAAATCTATAGTGACAATCGAGACACATTCTGTCACTTTTAAATTTGTTCGTGACAAACAAAAGTTATTGTTAATGAGGCAAAAGATATTGTCGCTTTCAAATTTTTTGTATTTTCTGAGACTATTGGCGAGTGAGAGACACACACTTTTCTCCATTAAGTTTTTGACAACTAGTTTCAAAAGTGTAACTTTTTAAGTCATACGAGATTAAAGTTGCAACTGTGTATTCAATATGACTATTTGGGCAATATCCCCTATCCTATGAGACCAAATATACAATTTTTCATTCAATATAATATATCGTGTTAAAATATAATCATTCACACAAAATGTATGCTCAATACTAATTACACGAGTTTATTTTTTTTTCTTTGCATTTCTCATTAATATAATATATCGAGTTCAAAAATAATCATTCACACAAAATGTATGCTCAATACTAATTACACAAGTTTATTTTTTTCTTTGCATTTCTCTATAATAAAAATATCTAATAAATTAACTTAGTAGATGAAGTAAATGTTCAATTCAAATTTTAAATTAATCAAACTATCAAATTACTCTAGTATTAGAGACATAAAAGACACGACCACCTAAAACTGTGCTTTCAAGCTTTTCCATCACCTTCGGAGACGTACGGTAAAACATTATTCATACATTAATTTAGCACAACTTTCTACAGACATTTAGTAGTATGAGATTACTTCGATGACATTAAGGGGATAAAAACTTTATTGGGTTTCGATATTTATGTTATTAAGAAAATAGATGGCAGCCTAAGTTAACGCTTTGAATTCGTGATATATAATTATAACTCAGCAACGATTCAAACAATATAGGCAGTGGACAAATTGAGTTTCCTTAAATAAACAAGTCATTAGGCCTGTCAATCGAGCTTTATGAGCCGAGCTTCAGCTCGCTCAAGCTCAAATATCATCGGACCTATCGACCATAAGCTCAAACTCAGCCCATATTATTTTTCTTTGGCTCAGCCCAAACTCAGCTCACATATTTACACTAGCTTCGGGCTTCTTTCGAGCAGGCTCACAATTTTTTTTTTATTTCATTGAAATGCATACGGGATACTAATTTCACATAGTCTAATGAGATTATACTAATGCAATAAAAATTTCAAATGTGTAATCAAATCATGACCATTAAGCAATACTTTGAATTCAAAACTCATACGAAAATAATACTAGTAAATTTGAAGTCACTAAAAGGTAAAAACGATATAATATAACAACTCAAAAAGAGTGGCAAATTCTCTTCCAAGAAGATCTTATGAGAATCCGCCTCCGTAATCTTAGCAAGCATCCAAATTCCAACATAGAACCTATAAAACAATTAACTTTAGCTTACCCAACAAAATAATTTAGCTTTAAGTTATAAATAAATAAATATATGAGAGGTTATAAGCACAAGGTTAATGAAAACTTACATTTAGTGCAAGTTCATAGGACGATTAAAGGGGACAAAATTAGGAAATCTTAAGGGCTGCAAAAAAAGAGAAAGCAAACAATATGATAATCAATTCAATAAAATGATATTCAAATCATAAATCATATTCTTTTTATATTATCAGAAAAATCTGAATCAAATTCGTCATCACACTCAACCTGCATATCTCCTCCACGTATCCAGTCTTGAGGGCAAATTAGTGCTTCAACTGTTGAAGGAAGCAACGAACTTCGAAACTTGTTTAGAACTCGTCCTCTAGTACTAAATGCACTCTCAGAAGCAACAGACGATACTGGAATTGCAAGAATATCCCGTGCCATTCTAGCCATAATAGGATATTTTGAAGAGTTTAACTTCCATCAATCAAAAATGTTAAAATCATCCTCTGGAGCCTTTTTGCTAAGGTGCAACTTTTCCTCCAAGTATATATCCAATTCAGTCTTATCCTCACTACTTGCATTTTCTTGTTCGGCAAATTTGTAAAACTCAGCCATCATATCAATATCTGATGCACTATCAAACAATGCAATGTCCTTAGACTTTTTGGAGGTCTCATCATGGTGATTCAAAGATTGGTAAACAACAAGATATTCATTAAACAGATTTTGGACCTCATTTTTCACGCAATCCAACAAGCTTGTTGCTAGAAGATGGTCATAAATCTTCTTGTAGCAAAATTCCAGATACTTTAGTTTATATCTTGGGTTAAGAATTAGAGCAATCGAGAGCAACAAATTTGGTTCTTTTTCATCCCAATACTTCTCAAACTTTAAAAGCATATTGAATGCCATCTTTCCCAGTAATGTGCTAAGATCTTTTGATGTTACACGCAATAATATTAATATTCAATACACCTCTCGAAAAACACATTTGTCATGCAATATTCAGTCCCTGAAAAGATTTTCTTCACAGTATTGAAGGTCTCCAAAAACTTATGAACCGCCATAGCTTTTTCCCAATCTTCTACCATTGGTGGATCTTTAAATTGCACGTCTCGTGATCGCATGCGATCATAAGCTTTTCTATAATGCAAAGTAGATCCAAGCATTAAATATGTTGAATTCCATCGAGTGCATACATCAAGTACCAACATTTTACCACGAGATATACGTTCTTGATCAGCATAATGAAGAAACTCAAGTTTTCTTTTCGGTGATACTTTCACATATTTGACTGCATTTCTCACTCTATAGATAGAATCTTTGATTTGGTCGATTCCATCTTGCACAATCAAATTGAGCACATATTGACACCAACACCTTACTTGAAGATGCCGACCTTCCAGTAATAATAATCCTCTAGAAGAATATTGCTCCGCAAGAATAGCAGCTACGACATCATTAACAACATGATTATCCATTGTAATGGTGCAAACTTTTTCCAGATTCCATTCAACCAAACAATTAGTGATGATGTCAGCTAGATTTTCTCCATTTGCCTTAACAGGAACAATGACGAAGTTTATTACTTTCTTATGTAGTTTCCACGCATCATCAATAAAATGAGCAGTTAGAGCCATAAACGGCAACTCTGTCTTGGAGGTCCATGTGTCAGTTGTGAGACATATCCTTGCACTTGATTTTTGTAGAATCTGCATCAATTTCTCCTCATCTTCGTAAAACTTCATGCAATCATTCCTCACTGTATTTATAGAAACAAATTTGAATCTTGGACAAAGATTATGAACAAACTTCCTAAAACATCGACAAAATTAAATGGTAGCTCACGGACAATAATTAGTTCAATGAGATCATCCCTACTTTTCGCTTGATCAAATTTCCATGCAGCGAGTTTATCTGTTTGCCCATGATTTTCCTTCTCAAAATTGAGAAGAGCCTGAGACTTGTCGGTCTTCTTATTCAAATGTTTTTTTTTATAAACAACGCATTTTAATTCTTTGATATGGCGAAGTAAATGCGTCGTTCCACCTTTGCTTGGGCAAGAGAATATCTTTTGGCAGTAGTTGCATTTGCATTTTTCTGTTCCTTCTTTGTTCTCAAACTTAGTGAAATGCATCCACACGTCGGATCTTAATTTCATTTCTCGTTTCCTTTTCGAAACATTGCCCAAACTTGTTTCGCCAGCTTCTACCTCCATAACATCTCCACTATTTTCAGGTGATACCTAAAAAAACAATATTAAATAATTTCAGTCATTTTATATTGTTCAATAATTATTATAGAAAATGAATCATAAAGAATCAAATTATTATAATAAGAAAAGTAGTACAATCATAATACATTTTAATTTCTTGAAATATAAAGATGTTTGATATAAGTGACTACTATTAAATACTTAAACAACATAGGTCATTTCAAAATTCTACACAAAACATAACTAATAAAAGAAAAAACACAAAAAAATGAAACAAAAAAAAAATAAAATTAGCAAGTAAATATGAACCTGCAATGGAATTATATGTGTAGAAAAAAAGACAAAGAGGGGTGGTTTTTAGTGAACACTTTTATACATTTTGTAAACTTATGAATACATTTATCTTGTTTTAGTATTTTTTTCTCAAGAAAAATACATTGAGCACTTGTTTTGATCTAAATTTTTATTGAATATTATGTTCTAATAAGTCTCATATCAATGAAACAAATATATATCGAAATGCATAAGCTTAGAGAGTAATTACAAAATGAAATGTCACGCAAAAAATTTATTCAAATGGCTTTAAAAAGATTGTAAAAACTTCAAAAATCCAACTTCAAATACCCCACTTCAAAGATTGCATAAACCCTAATGTTTTATAGAATTACTACTCATAAAATTAAAAGAATATTTAAAAATAATAGTAAAAATTACCTCCATGAGTAAATCCCAAGAATGCTTAGAGAATCTGACAATTAATCTAACTTGTTTGTTGAATTCTCACTAAAAATTGAAAACCAACTAAAATATTGATTCAAAAGACCCTTCAATCTTCTTTTTTTTTTTTGTCCGTAGCCCAAGGAGTTGGTTAACCCCACTTAACAATTTTTCTCAAGTACCAAAATTCTCTTTTTTTGTTAAATCACTAATAAAATATCTTGATTCTTGGAAGACAAAGTGATTAATTAGAACTTAGAAAGCCATCAGTCAATGATTCATTGATTTGGACGGCTAGAACCTAGAAGGCAACTAGCAATTAACCTTTGCACATAAAACAAGGTTTAGCTTTTTTATAATAATAAAGTATAAAAATTTAGAATGTCTGTGATATATTGATATATGTCTTATATATATATATATATTGAACTTTAATCGAGTCGGGCTTAATTCGGGCTGATCCGTGTTAAGCTTAGGCTCGGCTCACAAATTAATCGGGTTACATCTAAAGGTTCAAACTCGGCCCTGCTCATATTCAATTAAGCTCGACTCAGATATAAGCGGGCCGAGTCATCGGGCTTCGGGCAGGCCCGACTCAATTGACAGTCCTACAAGTCATGGTCATGAAAATTTTATATACTTGACCACTGGAAAAAAAATAAAACATTAGTGACAAAATCTCAAATGATAATATCAAAATTGTCATTAATTGTAAATTTTTAGTGACAAATTTTTTTGTTTTGCCAAAAGAATAGATTTTGCATGTTTAATAGTGACAAAATTTATATACAAAATGTCACTCTTAATTATTAGTGACAAAAAAACTGTTGACACTAGTGATAATCAATGACACACCTTTAATAACAACAATTATAGTAAAAATGTTTATTGTGGTGTCACTAAATTGTCACTATTAATGTGTCACTAATTGTCAATAGTGACTACTTTATAGAAACCCCTATTACTAAAAATGTTTATTGTGACAAAGCAAAAGTTGTTGTCACTCATTATATATATATAGTGACAATTTTGTGACGTTGGTAAGGACGAATCACTTTCCCTCAAAAGGTTGTGTATTCGATTCCCTCTGCCAACGTGAGTTGTGTTGGTGGGCGATCTGTAAGTACCTCTGCAAGCGACCTATGGTTCCGGATGCATGCCCTCACTCTGGCAAGTGACCGGAGCCGACCCTACCTAAACATTTTGAAACAAAAAAAATAAAGACAATTTTAACATTATCACTTCAAATTTTGCCACTAATATCATTTTTTGTTATAGTCAACATGCATATACGTAAATGTAATGGAGAAACGTAATACAATTTCGATTAAGTTTTATTATTCTTTTCTCCATCAATCTTTCTTGAATATAGCTAATTCCATTAAAAGAAATTTTGTACTCTTTTTAACTAACCTAAATAATATGCAGACTTAATTATGACCAACTTGGAATGTGATCCGATTTCTACGCGACATTATGGCCACCCTTCATCAATTTATATATATTTTTCCAAATAAAGAAAACTAAATTTATACGTTCTTATTCAAGACATTCCACCTATTTAAACAACATTATTCATTCATCAGTAGCACCCAAGTGAGCTACTCCACGGTTCTAAATACCCTTAGTCTTTACTCTCTCTCTCTTTCTCTAGAATAATCTCGTAATTTCCAATTTACACAGAGTGGACTAGTTCACCCACATTCATGGACTTCACTAATACTTGTGAGGACACAAAGTGGTGGATGTTTACGCTGCCTCCTATTCTTGAAATCCAGACATCATGGGATATTACTCTTGTTCTACTGTTTCTTTTTATTGTTTATTATCTGAGTTTTGGGCTTATTAATTGGGCTTATTCAGCTGGTGGTCTGGCTTGGAGAAACCATCGCAACCAAATGGGCCCACTTCCCATCCCTGGGCCCAATGGGCTTCCCCTTTTTGGCAGCTTATTTAGCTTGAGCCACGGCTTGGCTCACCGCACACTAGCCCGCATGGCTTGCAGCCATGCGGCGAGCCAACTCATGGCCTTCAGCTTGGGTTCAACCCCTGCTGTGGTGACTTCAGACACGTGCACTGCCCGTGAAATATTAACCTCCCCACATTTCGCTAGCCGTCCAATCAAAGAGTCGGCTAAGCAGCTCATGTTTAGCCGAGCCATTGGGTTCGCTCCGGATGGTTCCCACTGGCGTATGTTGAGGAGAATTGCCTCAACTCACCTCTTTGCACCCAAGCACATATTAGCCCATGAAGGCGTTCGCCAGCTAGAGTGCACATCCATGTTGACTGCTATAGCCAAGGAACAGTCCCTTAATGGGGTTGTACAACTCAGGAAGCATCTTCAACCGGCTTCTTTGAACAATATAATGGAAATTGTGTTTGGAAAGAAGTACAATATCACAATGCACAATAATGAATTTACAGAATTGAGTGAATTAGTAAGAGAAGGATTTGAGCTTTTGGGAGCTTTCAATTGGTCCGATCACTTGCCATGGTTGAAGTATTTTTATGACCCTTGTCATGTTCAACAACGTTGTGTAGCTCTTGTTCCTCGAGTCAAAAAACTTGTTAAGCAAATTATTAAGGAACATAAAAATGGAGATTCATGTATATTCCGCGATAATTGTGATTTCGTCGATATTTTGCTCTCATTGGATGGTGAAGAGAAGCTTGATGAGGATGATATGGTCGCTGTCTTATGGGTTAGTATGAGAAAACATTTGCCTACACCAGGTTTCTCACAACAAACAATAAGATCATGTCATGGCAATATAGTATGAATTTCATTAATGGCGTGGCATCTTTTTTTTTCGTTTGGTGTGAAAACACCCGGTATAGGTATGACTTTCTATAAGACAAGCTTTTTTCTCTTTAGTTAGTTGCATGCATTAAAAGTTTTCGAACACCCAACTTTTGTGGAGCTAGAAACTTTTGTAGGATAAACAAATTACACTGCAGGGCATCTATATATATATATATCTATCATGTAGAAGGTATTGTAGTAATACTTATTGTTAAGGAACTAATGACCTCGTGACAATACAAAAAAGAGTCATACCATAACTCTAGATATTATTATTTTTGCTGTTACTTTCCCATTATTATACTTAAATATAGTTTTGTCACTATTAAATTTGTGAAAATAATTTTACTAACTAGATAAGAATATATTCCTACTTAATACATGTAAATGAAATATAATCATGGAAACTGTAAGAATTATTAAGTAAACCCTTGTCAATATATATTATTTTTAAAATTATAATAACCTAGCTAGTTAGTTAATTTGTCTTAATTAATCAGGAGCTTGGTTCTTGATATGGAGGAGAATTTAATCCATAATTTTTCTCCTTTTTCTTTCTCACACAGGAAATGATATTTCGTGGGACTGATACGACAGCCCTCCTAACGGAATGGATTATGGCAGAACTAGTACTAAACCCTAAAGTTCAAACAAAACTCTACTCTGAGCTCCAACACATAGCGGAAAATACCTACGACATGATCGTGAAGTCACCCTACATCGAGGCGGTGGTGAAGGAGACTCTCCGCCTTCACCCACCGGGTCCTCTGCTCTCATGGGCCCGCCTATCCACAGATGACGTCCATCTCAACAATGGCATGATAATACCATCCAATACAACTGCAATGGTGAACATGTGGGCTATTACTCATGACCCTAAAATTTGGAGTGATCCTTTCATTTTTAGGCCAGAAAGGTTCGTGCCATCAGCTGGTGGAGTTAATATTGATGTAAGGGGTAATGACTTGAGGCTCGCACCGTTCGGGGCAGGGCGTAGGGTTTGCCCTGGAAAGAACCTAGGGCTGGCCACCGTCAGCCTTTGGGTGGCAAAGTTGGTGCACCAGTTTGAATGGATTCCAAGTAATGCAAACCCTATTGATTTGAGTGAGGAGTTGAAGCTTTCTTGTGAGATGAAGAAACCTTTATTTGCGGTGGCAATTCCAAGGACTAAAGGACCCTTTGTTGTTTAGTTACTTCTGTTCACTGAGCAATTGTTTACTCAAATTGATTATGAGCACTATGTTTGTATTTATATAATAAAACACATAAGAAAATAAATATGGCATGGATATGTTCACCTAATCCAAAGTCATATATGTAGAACAGTTCCTCTGTAATACTATTATTTATTGTACTACTCATGTTTAAACTAAAAGTAATCGTTTTATATACTTTCCAAGTGTGAAATATGATGCAAAACATAAATACTATGCGCTTTTGCCTCTCCTTATCATTTTTTTTAATGGGAAAATTATTATTTAGGGAATAGGATGATTTCTAATTTATAAAGACACAATAATTCTTAATAAACAATATAAATTAATAAAATGGGAAATTCAATACAAAATCATATTTGCGTCACCTATTTCTTTTTCTTTTTTAATTATTCATGTTATTCACTTATTAATCTTTTGTTCATGAGAAATTGAAGTTTAAGGTTTTTTTTTTTTTTGTGAACAATAAATGCAATATAAGTTGGGAAAAACTGTACGACACATCTAAAAAATAAAATACAATAATATTATATAAGTTTTTATTTATAAATAACGATTCTGTATTCGTGCAACAAGCCAAAGTTTGTTTGTTTTTTTGAAAACTTCATCATCTCTAGCCTTGTAATTAAATGCCTTGAACTATCTCCTTTGAACGACTTTAATTAAAAATACTCAACCTTGATTTAGTAATATTTTTTTTTAATCAATAACCTTGATCTAAATAATTTTTCACGCAACAATGCGTGTAATTACAACTATGATCATACAAATGATCTTCAAGGATAAATGTGATAGAAAGCTATGCAAATTTCGACATTATTCATAAAGAATCATTGAAAAAATTCATGTAGGTGGTTCTTTCAATTGAGATATTATCAATGAAAAGATAATTACTTATGATAATTTGATGTATCACAGGGCTAATTGTTTTAATTATTATTTTGTCATAATATGAAGTATCATTTGGTTTATCAAACATCATTTTCCGAAGTAATTTAAAATATCATAACTGCATTGTTTGGTATACTATCTAATATTTTCTTAAACTCTTATTTCTTGTTGCATGATTGCAACTTCTAAAGTTGTTACTTATAAATAAAATTTAAACTTTATTTAATGTAATTTTCAATTATCTTAAAGTATTTTTATATGTTGTAAATTTGTTTCAAACATACAATAGAATATTACTTGTAGTTTTTGATAAGTCTATTAGGTAACTTTATAAGAAAAGAAAAAAAAGTTAAACATCATTTTGTGATGAGCGAAAAAATTAATAAGTGAAGAATATGAATATTTTTTTAAAAAAATAGATGAAATAGGTGACACAAATATATTGCATTGAATTTACCATTTTAATAATTTGTAAAGTTTAAGAATCCCTTCTTCTTAATCTTAATTGTTTGTTGTATCTTTATAAGTTTGAAATAAATATGAAATCTTCCTATTCCCCGTACAATAATTATCTCTTTTTTAATTTTTGTTTAAAATTTTTTCGTCCAGTGTCCAAGATTTAATGAACTTATCTTTTTACTCATTTGCAGTTCTTAATGCCATATTAATAATTCTCTTGGGATTTTATCCACACAAAAAGTAGAAGCGAAGGGAAAAAGTGAAAAAATTCTGGCGGCTCACTTTGCTTGACATGTCTTTAGTAATTCTAAGATTTGTGAAAGAAGAAGAAAAGTTGGACTCTGCCATTTTTTGATATCACTGGTTCCAAGCTGTTCGGAAAATCATTTTATATAACTTTATGAGTTATTTAGAAGAATATTATTTTTGAGTTTGATAATTGAATTCAAATGTGAATTTGTATCCGTTTAAAATTCTCTCATAGTAAAAGAATAAAAACTTGATGGGGAAAATTAAAAAAAGAAAGAGAAAGAGAGAGAGAGAGGTTGAAGAACGTACTTGTTCCTCCAAAAATTGAAGAGAGGCTGTTGTTGCACTATATGTACAAGTTAACCCATCTAATACACACACACGCATATATATAGATAAATTGTAACATATATTTGCATTAATGGCAGGTTCCATTACCAAAACATGTTGGGGCAGAGCACGTGTACCCCCTTATCTCATCATTATAATTATTAGTTTTAAAATTTAATCAACTGATATTATAATCTATTAATTGTGGCTAATTGCAATTTTGATCTTGTATCGTTTTCACTTTTGAATTTTGGTCCTATTTTTTTCATCGATTTGCAAAATCATCATGTAACTATTCAACTTTTGGCAATTTTAGCCCCATTTTGACCAAAGCTGACCTATGTGGCCGGAATTTGCCACATGTGATGCTGACCGGACAAAATTGATGAGGTGGCATACCAAATAGACGCTGATTAGGACAAAATTGATGAGGTGGAATGCCAAATTGGCACGCCGCCTCATCAATTTGTCCTAGTCATCGTGCATTTTGGCCGAAAAATTGGAAAATCCCCAATTTTTTGTCCATATTAGCGCTTAGGTTCCGGTCAAAATCGGACTAAAATTGCCAAAAGTTGGATAGTTATCGGACGACTTCGCAAATCGGAAAAAAAAAAAAAAAAACAGGACCACAATCCAAAAGTGGTAAAGATAACAGACAAAAAATGTAATTAGCCCAATTAATTGTGGTTTTCGGACTTTATAATTAAGCCTCGTTACTTTATGGAACTCCTAATATAGTCCAAAATTTAATAAATTTCTTTCGATGCGGTCCTAGAACTTATTATTTCTTTCAATCACGTTGTAACATATTTCCCGAATGACTTGATGTAAGGAGTAATGACTTGAGGCTCGCACCGTTTGGGGCCGCGCGTAGGGTTTGCCCTGGAAAGAACCTAGGGCTGGCCACCGTCAGCCTTTGGGTGGCAAAGTTGGTGCACCGTTTGAATGGATTCCAAATAATGCAAACCCTATTGACTTGAGTGAGGAGTTGAAGCTTTCTTGTGAGATGAAGAAACCTTTATTTGCGGTGGCAATTCCAAGGACTAAAAGACCCTTTGTTGTTTAGTTACTTCTGTTCACTGAGCAATTGTTTACTCAAATTGATTATGAGTGTTATGAAAAATTATATGGATGTCCATGTATCCTCCACTACATGATATGATGGATGATCATTTCTCCTCCTCTTTATGTTATAGTGGATGATCATTGCTCTTCCACTACTTGTAAATTCATCTTTTCCATTATGTACTCAACTCTTGAAATAATTGTACCTACTATTTTGTGCCTATAAATAGGACATGAAGTTGTATTGTTAAGACACACCAAAATAAAAGAAAGAATTCTCTTCTTAATTCTCTAGTCTCTTTACTTTAGAATATTTGTATATATTTCATAATATTTGGAGTTATTTCATAACACGTTATCAGCACGATCCGTCTCAAGTTGTTAGTCATTATCTTTTCGGATTGGCATTGAGGTAGAAGCAAAAGCACCTGCAGAGGAAGAGAACTAGGTGGAAAAATTATCTCATCTATTTGTTTGCATCCATTAACATCATATATATATATATATTTACTTTACAAAACCATTATGAATGATCATCATAAAATAATTTTTATATTAAGTTTTCATGTTTAATGGCACATAAGGAAATTTAGTCTTTACTTCTAGGTTTTCTTTGCCTTCCGTGAGTAGTCATCAAGGTGTGTGCATATAGAATATATACATGATGAAATATTCCAAACTTTATAGTATCACATGTTCTAACACATCAAGCAGATTATACTGACATCCCCACGCATTATATGTCTTATTATTATTATAGTTAATTGATTCATTATCTAACTTTTCTTATACTTTGATGATAGTGTTATAATGACGAATCTTGAAAAACTTGACTTTGTGACTCTTGATATTACGAGGAAAAATTATTTTTCTTGGGCGTTAGATGTTGAAATTCATCTTGATGCAAATAACTATACTCCATTCTCTGAAGTGAATGTGTTGAGCAATATATAAATTCATCTTGATGCAAATAACTATACTCCATTCCCTGAAGTGAATGTGTTGAGCAATATATAAATTCATATATGCAAATAACTATACTCCATTCCCTGAAGTGAATGTGTTGAGCAATATATAATTATTTTAATCATGAATCCCGTCCAACTAGTTCTGCTACATTCCCTGAAGTGAAAGTAGCAGCACATAACTATTTTAATCATTAAAGAAATCATGGACGTGGACGTGGTCGTGGATATGGTTATGAAAATCGTGGTGGTTATTCAAAGAATACATCTTTCCACTAGAAGTGGAAAAATAATGAAGAGAAACATGAAAGTGGCCAAAATAGCAAATTTGTGAAAAATTTATGCTATCGTTGTGGTAGTAAAAGTCATTGGTCATGTACCTGTCGTACACCAAAACATCTTGTTGACCTTTACCAAAAATCGCTAAAAAGTAAAAGAAAGAAAATAGAAACAAATTTTGCTTTTGAAGAAGGCGATTCTGATCATGGGCGATTTTGATGACACTCATTTAGATGTTGCTGATTTCTTTGATGATCCTAATGAAAAAATTGATCACTTGATTGGAGATGGAAGTATTAAAAAATAAATTTGTTAAGTTTTAATTCTAGTAATTTATAAATAAATATTTAAGCATGTTGTTTTCCTTTTAAGATCAATAAATGAATTTATTCATATGATTGTCGTTTCTCATATTAAACAATAGTGTTTGGTATTGATTTATTTCTTTTTATGTTTCAATAAAGAATGAGTATTTACTCGATCAACAACAACATCAATAATGAAAATATATGTCTCGCTGATAGTACAACAACTCACACCATCCTCAAAAATAAAAAATACTTCTCTTATTTAGTAATGCAAGAAGCCAATGTTAGTACTATATCGGGTAGTACAAAGTTAATTGAAGGCTCCGGCAGAGCTAATATATTGTTACCCGGAGGAACGCAATTTTATATTGATGAAGCATTATATTCTACCAAATCTCAAAGAAATTTACTAAGCTTCAAAGATATCCGCTGAAATGGATATCATATTGAGACAACAAGTGATGGCAATATTGAGTATCTTTACATCACTAATACAATATCTGGTAACAAATGTATATTGGAAAAATTGCCTGCATTTTCCTCCGGTTTGCACTACATGCATATATCTACTATTGAAACACATGTTATCGTAAACCAGAAGTTTGCGAATCAAAATAAGTTTGTTATTTGGCATGACCGGTTGGGCCATCCCGGATCAATTATGATGCGAAAGATAATTGAGAATTCATGTGGTCATCCATTGAAGAGTCAGCAGATTCTTCAATCGAATGATTTCTCATGTGCTGCTTGTTCACAAGGAAAGTTGATTATTCGACCATCAACAACAAAAGTAGGAAGTGAATCTCTTACGTTTTTGGAACGTATTCAAGGCGATATTTGTGGACCAATACACCCGTCGTGTGGACCATGTAGATGTTTTATGGTTTTAATTGATGCATCAACAAGATGGTCACATGTATCTTTGTTATCAACTTGCAACCTGACGTTTGCGAGATTGCTTGCTCAAATGATAAGACTAAGAGCACATTTTCCTGATTATCCAATTAAGAAAATACGCCTTGATAATGCGGGTGAATTTACTTCCAAAACGTTCAATGACTATTGTATGTCTATTGGAATTGATGTTGAACATCCTGTAGCACATGTTCATACACAAAACGGTCTAGCAGAATCGTTTATTAAGCGTATGCAGTTAATTGTAAGACCTTTACTTATGAGATCAAAACTTCCTATTTCTTGTTGGGGACATGCTATTTTGCATGCAGCAGCACTTATTCGTATAAGGTCAACAAGTTATCATAAGTTCTCCCCATTGCACTTGGTTTTTGGTCAAGAACCAAATATTTCCCATCTAAGAATTTTTGGATGTGTGGTATATGTTCCAATTGCTCCACCACAACGCACTAAGATGGGTCCTCAAAGGAAATTGGGAACATATGTTGGATTCGATTCTCCATCGATAATAAAGTATCTAGAGCCATTGACTGGAGATTTATTTACGGCTCGATTTGCTGATTGTCATTTTGATGAATCAGATTTCCCAACATTAGGGGGAGAAAATAAGCAGCGGGAAAAGAAAATTAGTTGGAATGAATTATCTTTATCTCATCTTGATATATCCTCGAACAAAACAAAGTGAACTGGAAGTTCAAAAGATAATTCACATGCAAGGTTTAGCTAACCAACTGCCAGACGCATTTACTGACCTAAAGAAAGTGACTTCACATGTACCAGCTGTTAATGCTCCAGTAAGAATTGTTGTCCCTGAAGGTCAAAGTAATGAGTCTACTACACGCCTGAAGCGTGGTAGACCTATTGGTTCCAAAGATAGTCATCCTCGAAAAAGAAAAGGAGCTAAGAATCAAGATGGTCTAATCGAGGATAAAATAACTCCAGAAGAGTCCCCAGTCATAACTAATATTTCGGTTCCAGAAGAACCTCAGGTACCTGAAAATTGTGAAAATAATGAGATCTCAATCGATTATGTTATGAACGGGATACGATGGAATCGAAATGAAGTCAACGTTGATGATAAATTTGCATATAATGTAGCGCTAAATATGATGAATGATAATGAGAATCAAGAACCAAAGTCTGTTAATGAATGTCGACAAAGAAATGATTGGCCAAAATGGAAAGACGCAATGAGGGCAGAGTTAAACTCGCTTGAACCAACGAAATTTTTTTGGACCTGTAGTCCGTACACCTGAAGATGTAAAAGTTTTTGGACCTGTAGTCCGTACACCTGAAGATGTAAAAGTTTTTCGATCTGTAGTCCGTACACCTGAAGATGTAAAAGTTTTGGACCTGTAGTCTGTACACCTGAAGATGTAAAGCCAGTAGGATACAAATGGGTATTTGTGCGAAAACGAAATGAGAAAAATGAAATTGTAAGATATAAGGCACGTCTTGTTGCCCAAGGGTTTTTGTAACACCCTTACACAAAACAAACCCATGGATGATCATAGCATACATTTATATGTTAATAAAATGTATCACCATAACATGAAACCCAAAGATAGCATAGTACATATTTATATGTTATCCATTTAACCAACATATACAAACGAACATATCAACACTACTAGTTTCACCACCCTCACACCTGGATATAGGGGAAAATATACACACATGACCAGAAAGAAACCCTATATGATATGCAAATGATGAGCTGAGGGAGAAGGACTTGAAAACCAGCCAGCCGACCTTTGATCCATGCTTTACCTCTATGTACACAACTTCACGGATTGATGCTATCTACAACACTAAAAAAAACATTTGCGTTTGGTGAGTCGCAACCTCAGCAAGTATAATCAAGTAACGAGATAATGAACATTCCATAAGCACACACAAAACCATCAACCAATCAATTATTTGAAGTCACATAATAACATCATCTACACTTAGTTCACATTCCATTCATATCATTCATAAACAAATGATGCACGTGCTTAGTCATTTACTTTTACTGTTAATGGCCTGCTATAACCAAGAGGATATCGTGATCACGAAAATGGCCATGGCACTCTGTAATTCATATAACACATGGGAGTTCAGTGAACTCGGGTGGCCGTACGGTACTCTGTTGTCCAGTTATACTGGAATTCTTTAACACATGGCTCAAGGTTATTAGCAGCCATAACAGAACCTCTTATCTCGCATGAATGCATTTTCATCATATCATGTATCTCATTTTCCTCATCGAGTCATCAATCACATTTCCAACATGGTAAAGTCCATGTAGTTCGCTGTTCAAATAACACAAGTAGACTCATCATATAACCATGTTCACAACGCCATAAACTTTCCAATTCAACACAAGTAAACAAATAAAGGAGTCATGTAGACATATTAATGAACACAATGGATACGTCAAATATCAAGTCACCCAATTATACTCACAAAAAATGGCTTATCGAGATGCCTTCGTCTAGTTGGCGTTCTCGGCTCCTCTTTGGGAATCTCGACCTATTAAACACATAAAAAGGCATAACTATCCTTAATATAATACATTGAATAACATGGCATAATATTTTCAGATTTAACTTCCGATTCGATTTACGAACAGGCTGTTCCAAACAGATTTTTCCAGAACCGGCATCCTATATTCAACTATTTTTATAAAATCTCCTGTTCACTGAACAATTTTGAAATTTGGATGAATTCTCTATAACATGTGTATATATCTACTGTAAAAATTTTAGAGTGAACAAAAATGTCTAGGTTAACTAAATAACCTCAAAACCGAAGCAGCTCTCAATTCAACCGAACAGACTGGCAGTTCTGTTCAACGATTTTTAGAAAATTCCACAAACCTCCTATCCTTACCAAATTTTGATACATAGTTCATAACATGGATATATACATACTCAAAAATTTTGGGGTACTTTACCTTAGTGGATGTCTAAGAAGAACACAAAAATGACACAACTCCAAAACAGAGGACAGAATTTCGGTTCTAGGACTGAAGCGCCACTGTTTGAGGGATTCTGAAATTTTCGGTAATATCTATGAAAATTTGGCTTCCATATAAGTATTCCTTGATGTCTTAGGAAGATTTTGAGCTAAAAATATCCGGATTTGGACCTGTTTTGATAGCCAAAATCGTGGTTGCACAGAAACTGCCAGACAAACTCTGTTTTGAAGGAGAAGAAAGGGTTTTGAAGTGATTTTCACCTTTCTTTCTTCTCTAATTCGACCCCTAAGCCTCTAGAAGTATCCTTGGCTGATTTAAGACATAAAAAATCAAGTTTATTTGCACTTTGGTCCTTAAGAATTGGGGTAATTGGTTTAGCCACTTTATTTGCCAAGGTTGAAAGGTGTACCACTTCCAAGATGACACCTAAGCTCTTATGAAAAAAAATATCTTACCTATACATAATTATATAACTTATCTACAAAAATCATTATTCTACCAAAATGCATGTATTTATACTAATGTATGATTTAATGAAAAATGAGGTTTGGGTCATGACAATCCTCACCCCCTTTTTTTTTAAATTTCGTCCTCGAAATTTGTACCTGTATCTCCAAATAACCATGGATACTGTTCTCTCATGTGTTGTTTAGTTTCCCAAGTTGCTTCTTGTCTCGAATGATTCTTCCATAACACTTTCACTAATGGAATTGTTCTATTTCGAAGCTGCTTGTCTTTGTGGCCTATTATTTCCATTGGTTCTTCAACATAACTTAAATTATCAGAAATCTCAATTGGATCATCTCGAAGAATGTGAGAAGGATCTGATCTATACCGGCGAAGCATACTAACATGGAATACGTTATGAATCTGGGCCAACTCTGGTGGCAATGCCAGACGGTATGCTAATGGACCGATTCTTTCAAGTATCTCGTAAGGACCAATATAACGTGGAGATAGTTTACCTTTCTTGCCAAATCTAAGAATACCTCTCCAAGGAGAAACACGTAAGAACACTTTTTCACCAACCTCATATTCCATTTCCCGTCTGTGCTGATCAATATAACTCTTTTGTCTATCTTGGGCTGCCTTAAGTCGATTTTTGACAATTTTCACTTTTTCAACGGTATCTTGAATCAAATCTGGTCCTTCTAACAATCGCATTCCATTTTCATCCCAACATACTGGACTCCGACATTTTCTACCATATAATGCTTCATAAGGTGCCATGCCAATGCTTCTATGATATTGATTGTTATACGCAAATTCCATAAGTGCTATATGATCATCCCAAGAGCCTTTAAATTCAAGAACACATGCCCTAAGCATATCCTCTAAAGTCTGAATAGTTCTCTCTGATTGTCCATCCGTCTGTGGGTGAAATGCCGTACTAAAATTTAATTTAGTACCTAAAGCTTGTTGTAAGCTACCCCAAAATCTCGATGTAAACCGAGGATCACGATCCGAAACAATAGATAATGGTACACCATGTAATCTCACAATTTCATCCACATATGTTTTTGCAAGAGTTTCCAGAGTAGAACCCCATCTGAATGGTGAAAAGTGAGCCGATTTTGTAAGCCGATCAACAATAACCCAAATGGCATCATTCCTTCTCCGTGTCATTGGTAGACCATAAAGAAAATCCATAGTAATACGCTCCCACTTCCAAACTGGAATAGGTAATGGATGCAATTTACCTACGGGTGCCTGATGTTCTGCTTTAATCTGCTGACATGTCAAGCATTTAGAAACATACTCTGCTACATCGTTCTTCATTCTGGGCCACCAATAATGAGTCTTCAAGGTTTGATACATCTTTGTACTACCTGGATGCATGGCATATGGTGCAGTGTGAGCTTCCTCCATTATCTCATGCCTTAGGCCATCGACATTAGGAACACAAAGTCTGTGGTTGATTGTTAAGCTACCATCATCATTAATAACAAAAGTTGTACTCTTTTCCTGTTTCACTTTTTCAGCAATATTAATCAGCTTATCATCCTGAAATTGAGCCTTTTTAATACGTTCAATCATAGTAGGACGAACACCAATTGTAACATATAAGATACCCGTATCATGAACATTTATCTGAGCGTTCATCTTTCTCAAATCTAGCAAATATGGTATAGAATCCACCGAAAGATAAGAAATAGTACCATAGGATTTTCGACTTAAAGCATCAGCAACAACATTAGCTTTCCCAGGATGATACTCAATAGTGCAATCGTAGTCCTTCAGCAATTCAAGCCATCTTCTTTGTCGCATGTTCAACTCTTTCTGGCTCAACAAGTATTTCAAACTTTTATGATCAGTGAAAATTTGAAATGTGGCACCATATAAGTAATGTCTCCATATTTTTAAAGCGAAAACAACCGCAGCAAGCTCAAGGTCATGAGTAGGATAACACATCTCATGTGGTTTAAGTTTTCGGGAAGCATACGCAATAACTTTACCATGTTGCATTAAAACACATCCTAAACCTTGGTAAGAAGCATCACTATAAATAACAAAACCATCATTACCTAAAGGAATTGTCAACACTGGAGCAGTAGTGAGTCGTTTCTTCAACTCTTCAAAACTTTTCTGGCTTTGCTCTGTCCATATGAAAGGAACGCCTTTTTGTAACAATTTGGTCATTGGAGCAGCAATTACGAGAGAAATTCTCAATAAATCGTCGGTAGTACCCTGCCAAACCCAGAAAACTACGGACTTCTGTAACATTCCTCGGGCTTTCCCATTTACACACTACTTCAATTTTCTGAGGGTCAACCTTAATACCATCAACGGAAATAACGTGTCCCAAAAAGATGACTTGGTCTAACCAAAATTCACATTTACTCAATTTTGCATACAACTGTTTCTCACGTAGGATTTGCAACACAATTCTCAGGTGTAGTTCATGTTCTCCAGAGGATTTAGAATAAATTAGAATATCATCAATGAAAACAATCACAAATTTATCCAGATAGGGTCTAAATATATCATTCATCAATGCCATGAACACAGCAGGTGCATTAGTCAGACCGAAAGGCATCACTAAAAATTCATAATGTCCATACCTGGTTCGAAAAGCTGTTTTTGGAATATCAGTCTCTGCAATTCTTAACTGATGATAACCGAATCTCAAATCAATCTTTGAAAAAATGCTAGCACCCTGCAGCTGATCAAATAAATCATCCACCCTAGGTAATGGATATTTATTCTTCACTGTGACTCGATTTAATTGTCGATAATCTATACACAATCTCAAGGTGCCATCCTTCTTTTTAACTAACAATACTGGTGCACCCCATGGTGAAACACTCGGTCTGATGTACCCCTTCTCATGTAATTCATGCAATTGCCTTTTCAATTCTTGCAATTCAGTAGGTGCCATTCTGTATGGAAGGATAGAAATTGGTGCAGTACCTGGCTGTAATTCGATGGTGAATTCTATATCCCTACTCGGAGGTAACCCTGGGAGGTCGTCTGGAAACACATCTGGATACTCTTTAACCACAAGAATATCTTCAAGTTTCAAACCGCTTAATCTAGTGTCCACGACATGAGCTAAATAAGCTTCACACCCCTTTCTAATCATTTTAAATGCTCTCGATGCAGATATTGTACAAACATGCAGAATCTCTTTCTCCCCTTTAAATACTATACACGTATGATGAGAAGGTTGTAACACGATTTCCTTGGTGAAAAAATCTAGTTTAGCATGGTGTTCACTTAGCCAATCCATACCCAAAATCACATCAAAGTCCTTTAATGGCATAACAAGCAGTGTAGCATGTAATTCAATTCCCTCAATCAACAATATACACCCACGATACATAGTATTGACAACAATCACACTGCCGACTGGGGTTCGAACAAGTAAATCATAACCCAAAGATTCTGGCTTACCCAAATATGATGCAAATGATTGTGATATAAATGAATGTGTTGCTCCAGGATCAAACAAAACATGGGCATTTTTACCAAAAATAAAGATGTTACCAGTAATTACGGTAGGTGTGGCTTTGGCTTCTTCTTGTGTCATAGCAAAAACTCGAGCTTCAGATTGTTCCGTGCTTGCTTGGCTGCCTTCTGTACCAGTTCTTCTACCTGTACCGAATGTTCCTCGACCCCTACCTCGACTAGGACTAAACCCACTAAATCTGCTCTGCTCAATGGTGGTTTCCTCACGTGGCATTGGACAATTCCTTGCTATATGACCAGGCTCCCCACATCTAAAACACTTTCCTGTAAGTAGCCTACATTCTCCACGATGATTCCTCCCACAATGTGAACACGTGGCAGTGGATGCTGATGAACCAACACTCATAGTATTTGATGTTGTGCTCCTAAAATTGTTACCTTTAGAGCTACTCGGGAAGCTTCTCTGTGAAGACGGAGTAAATTCCTTTCTTTCTCTGAATCCACCTGTTTGCTCGTTTTTCCTCTTCTTATTAAGTTGAAAGTTTCTGGACTCTGAGTCTAATTTCTCCGAACGAATCGCCGCTGCTTTTAGCTTGCTATAAGACTCTAAATCAGTTTGTGTGATACGATTTCTGATAGTAAAACTAAGTCCAGATTCAAATCTGGTACACTTCTTCTTTTCCGTAGCTATCATATGTGGCGCATAACGAGAAAGCTGGTTAAACTGCACTTCATACTCAGCAACTGATCTATTCCCCTGCTGAAGTTCAAGAAATTCTTTTTCTTTCTGATCCTTATATACTTCTGGCACATATGCATCATGAAATTCCCTAAGGAAGTCATTCCATGTCAGTATAGGTGGCTGAACAGTGCTATCAGGTATAGTCTCCCACCAAGCATACGCATCACCTTGAAGAAGTGATACTGCGTAGTCGAATTTTTCTTCTGGAGTACATTGCATTAAGCTAAAAACCCTCTCAGTTTGTTTTAACCACATTTCTGCCTTTGCTGGATCAGTAGTACCCACAAAATCAACGGCTCCCATTTTCCTTAATTTGTCATACCTCCGCTCACGTGTTTCAGTGCCGTATACGGGTAAGTGTTGTGGATGAGCAGCTCTATGTCCCGGGGGTGGAGGTGGGTGAGATGGATGAGACTCTGGGCCAGCTGATCCTTTCCCTCCATGAACACTATGCTCATCATTTTCTACATGTGCTTGTTGACTCGCAATGCTTTGCCTATGATGTTACACAGGTGGTTACTTATGTCAACATATAACATAAAATGATGATGCACATGTCATGTGTCTGTCTACAGAACCCCAACTCGGGCTCTGATACCACTAAATTTAACACCCTTACACAAAACAAACCCATGGATGATCATAACATACATTTATATGTTAATAAAATGTATCACCATAACATGAAACCCAAAGATAGCATAGTACATATTTATATGTTATCCATTTAACCAACATATACAAACGAACATATCAACACTACTAGTTTCACCACCCTCACACCTGGATATGGGGGAAAATATACACACATGACCAGAAAGAAACCCTATATGATATGCAAATGATGAGCTGAGGGAGAAGGACTTGAAAACCAGCCAGCCGACCTTTGATCCATGCTTTACCTCTATGTACACAACTTCACGGATTGATGCTATCTACAACACTAAAAAAAACATTTGCGTTTGGTGAGTCGCAACCTCAGCAAGTATAATCAAGTAACGAGATAATGAACATTCCATAAGCACACACAAAATCATCAACCAATCAATTATTTGAAGTCACATAATAACATCATCTACACTTAGTTCACATTCCATTCATATCATTCATAAACAAATGATGCACGTGCTTAGTCATTTACTTTTACTGTTAATGGCCTGCTATAACCAAGAGGATATCGTGATCACGAAAATGGCCATGGCACTCTGTAATTCATATAACACATGGGAGTTCAGTGAACTCGGGTGGCCGTACAGTACTCTGTGGTCCAGTTATACTGGAATTCTTTAACACATGGCTCAAGGTTATTAGCAGCCATAACAGAACCTCTTATCTCGCATGAATGCATTTTCATCATATCATGTGTCTCATTTTCCTCATCGAGTCATCAATCACATTTCCAACATGGTAAAGTCCATGTAGTTCGCTGTTCAAATAACACAAGTAGACTCATCATATAACCATGTTCACAACGCCATAAACTTTCCAATTCAACACAAGTAAACAAATAAAGGAGTCATGTAGACATATTAATGAACACAATGGATACGTCAAATATCAAGTCACCCAATTATACTCACAAAAAATGGCTTATCGAGATGCCTTCGTCTAGTTGGCGTTCTCGGCTCCTCTTTGGGAATCTCGACCTATTAAACACATAAAAAGGCATAACTATCCTTAATATAATACATTGAATAACATGGCATAATATTTTCAGATTTAACTTCCGATTCGATTTACGAACAGGCTGTTCCAAACAGATTTTTCCAGAATCGGCATCCTATATTCAACTATTTTTATAAAATCTCCTGTTCACTGAACAATTCTGAAATTTGGATGAATTCTCTATAACATGTGTATATATCTACTGTAAAAATTTTAGAGTGAACAAAAATGTCTAGGTTAACTAAATAACCTCAAAACCGAAGCAGCTCTCAATTCAACCGAACAGACTGGCAGTTCTGTTCAACGATTTTTAGAAAATTCCACAAACCTCCTATCCTTACCAAATTTTGATACATAGTTCATAACATGGATATATACATACTCAAAAATTTTGGGGTACTTTACCTTAGTGGATGTCTAAGAAGAACACAAAAATGACACAACTCCAAAACAGAGGACAGAATTTCGGTTCTAGGACTGAAGCGCCACTGTTTGAGGGATTCTGAAATTTTCGGTAATATCTATGAAAATTTGGCTTCCATATAAGTATTCCTTGATGTCTTAGGAAGATTTTGAGCTAAAAATATCCGGATTTGGACCTGTTTTGATAGCCAATATCGTGGTTGCACAGGGTTTTGAAGTGATTTTCACCTTTCTTTCTTCTCTAATTCGACCCCTAAGCCTCTAGAAGTATCCTTGGCTGATTTAAGACATAAAAAATCAAGTTTATTTGCACTTTGGTCCTTAAGAATTGGGGTAATTGGTTTAGCCACTTTATTTGCCAAGGTTGAAAGGTGTACCACTTCCAAGATGACACCTAAGCTCTTATGAAAAAAAATATCTTACCTATACATAATTATATAACTTATCTACAAAAATCATTATTCTACCAAAATGCATGTATTTATACTAATGTATGATTTAATGAAAAATGAGGTTTGGGTCATGACAGTTTTCGCAACTACCTGGCATACATTATGAGGAGACTGATTCTCCTGTGGTGGATGCAACTACTTTTCGTTATATAAATAAGTCTGGCAGTGCATGAAAAACTTGATTTGCGTCTAATGGATGTTGTTACAGCCTATTTGTATGGCTCGCTTGATAATGATATATATATATATATGAAAATCCCTGAAGGATTTAATATGCCTGAAGCATATAAATCAAGTTCTCGAGAACATTATTCAATTAAATTAAGTAAGTCATTGTATGGACTGAAACAATCTGGACGAATGTGGTATAATCGTCTCAGTGAATATTTGTTGAAGGAAAGATATAAGAATGATCAAATTTGTCCTTATATTTTCATCTGGAAATGAGTTTGTTATAATTACAGTTTATGTTGACGATTTAAATATCGTTGGAACTCCTGAAGAGATTTAAAAAACTATTAATTGCTTAAAGAAAGAATTTGAGATGAAAGATCTTGGAAGAACAAAATTTTGCCTCGGGTTGCAAATTGAATATTTAAAGAATGGAATTTTTATGTATCAAGATGCTTATGTATCAGGTGCTAAAACGATTCTATATGGATAAATCACATCCGTTGAGCACCCCGATGATCATAAGGTCACTAGATGTAAACAAAGATCCTTTTCGACCTCGAGAAAATGATGAAGAATTACTTGGTCCTGAAGTACCATATCTAAGTGGAATAGGTGCACTAATGTATCTTGCTTGTCATACTCGACCTGATATAGCATTTGCTGTTAATCTATTAGCAAGATATAGTTCTTCTCCTACGCGAAGGCATTAGAATGGGGTTAAGCAGGTACTTCGCTATCTTAGAGGAACAATGGATATGGGCTTGTTTTATTCAAATGTACCCAAATCCGAACTGATTGGATATGCAGATGTTGGATATATGTCTGATCCTCATAGTGGTCGTTCACAAACTGGTTATTTATTTACATATGGTGGCACAACCATTTCATGACGATCTATGAAACAAACTATATCGGCCACATCATCTAATCATGCAGAAATCTTAGCTATTCATGAGGCGAGTCGAGAATGTGTTTGGTTAAGATCTATAATTCAACATATTCGAGGGACTTGTGGTTTATCTTCTGGAAAAATGATCCCAACAATCTTATATGAAGATAATTCTGCATGTATTGCACAATTGAAAGAAGGGTACATTAAAGGAGATAGAACAAAACATATATAATGCGCGCTGCACTCTTTTTCCCTTAACCAAGGTTTTTCCCACTGGGTTTTCCTGGTAAGGTTTTTAATGAGGCAGCATCTGATTGCGTATTGAAAGAATTATGTACTCTTTTTCCTTCACTAGGTTTTTATCCCACAGGGTTTTTCCTAGTAAGGTTTTAACGAGACATATTCTTAAGTGATGGACATCCAAGGGGGAGTGTTATGAATAATTATATGGATGTCCATGTATCCTCCACTACATGATATGATTGATGATTATTTCTCCTCCTCTTTATGTTATAGTGGATGATCATTGCTCTTCCACTACTTGTAAATCCATCTTTTCCATTATGTACTCAACTCTTGAAATAATTGTACCTACTATTTTGTGCCTATAAATAGGACATGAAGTTGTATTGTTAAGACACACCAAAATAAAAGAAAGAATTCTCTTCTTAATTCTCTAGTCTCTTTACTTTAGAATATTTGTATATATTTCATAATATTTGGAGTTATTTCATAACAAGGAGCACTATGTTTGTATTTATATAATAAAACACATAAGAGAATAAATATGCCATGGATATGTTCACCTAATCCAAAGTCATATATGTAAAACAGTTCCTCTGTAATACTATTATTTATTGTACTACTCATGTTTAAACTAAAAGTAATCGTTTTATATACTTTCCAAGTGTGAAATATCATGCAAAACATAAATACTATGCGCTTTTGCCTCTCCTTATCATTTTTTTTATTGGGAAAATTATTATTTAGGAAATAAGACGATTTCAAATTTATAAAAACACAACAATTCTTAACTAGTTAGGGAGAAGAGATTACTAAACAATATAAATTAATAAAATGGTAAATTTAATGCAAAATCATATTTATGTCACCTATTTCTTTTTTCTTTTTTTAATTATTCATGTTCTTCACTAATTAATCTTTTGTTCTTGAGAAATTGAAGTTTAAGTTTTCTTCTTCTTCTTCTTACAAATCTACCAAATAAATTTATTAAAAAAATGCAAGTAATATTCTATTGTATGTTTGAAACAAATTATTAAAATGACAAATTCAATGCAAAATCATTTTGTCCCACCCACTTCATATGTTTCCTAGAAAAATACAAGTTATCTACTCACCCAATTTTCTTTCATAGCTAATTAATATTTATTTATCTTTATTTGTACAAATTGGCCCATCACATTGAACAATAAATGCAATATAAGTTGGGAAAAACTGTACGGCACATCAAAAAAATAAAATACAATAATATTATTTAAAATTTTCTTGATAAATAACGATTTTGTATTCGTGCAACAAGCCATATTTTTTTTTTTTGGCAACTTCATCGTCTCTAGCCTTGTAATTAAATACCTTTAATTATCTCCTTTAAACGGTTTTAATTAGAAATACTCAACCTTGATTTAGTAATTTTTTTTTAATCAATAACCTTGATCTAAATAATTTTTCACACAACAATGCGTGCAATTACAACTATGATCATATGAATGATCTTCAAGGATAAGTGTGATAGAAAGCTATGCAAATGTCGATATTATTCATAAAGAATCATTAAAAAAATTCATGTAGGCGGTTCTTTCAATTGAGATATTATCAATGAAAAGATAATTATTTATGATAATTTGATGTATCACAGTTATTTTGTCATAATATGAAATATCATATGGTTTATCAAGCATCATTTCCCGAAGTAATTTAAAATATCATAGCTGCATTGTTTGGTATACTATCTAATATTTTCTTAATTCTCTTATTTCTTTTTACATGATTGCAACTTCTAAAGCTGTTACTTGTAAATAAAATTCAAAACTTTATTTAATATAATTTTTAATTAACTTAAAGTATTTTTATATGTTGTAAATTTGTTTCAAACATACAATAGAATATTACTTGCATTTTTTGATAAATCTATTAGGTAACTTTATAAGGAAAAAAAAGTTAAAACATCAATTTGTGATGAACGAAAAAATTAATAAGTGAAGAATATAGATAATTTTTTAAAAAATAAATGAAATAGGTGACACAAATATATAGCATTGAATTTACCATTTTAGTAATTTGTAAAGTTTAAAAATCCCTTCTCCCTAATTACTTGAGAATTATTTGTTGTGTCTTTATAAATTTGAAATCTTCCTATTCCCCATACAATAATTATCTCTTTTTTAATCTTTTGTTTAAAATTTTTTCGTCCAGTGTCCAAGATTTACTCAACTTATCTTCTTAACTCATCTGCAGTTCTTAATGCCCAATTAATAATTCTCTTGGGATTTTATCCACACAAAAATTAGAAGCGAAGGGAAAAAGTGGAAAAGTTCAGGCGGCTCACTTTGCTTGACATGTCTTTAGTTCTAAGATTTGTGAAAGAAGAAGAAAAGTTGGACTCTGCCATTACTTGATATCACTGGTTCCAAGCTGTTCGGAAAATTATTTTATATAACTTTATGAGTGATTTAGAAGAATATTATTCTTGAGTTTGATAATTGAATTCAAATGTGAATTTGCATCCGTTTAAAATTCTCTCCTAGTAAATGATGTGCGTCCGATTCACACAAAAATTATTTATATTATATTACGTAGGATAATTGAGCAAATGATATAAAAGATGAATAATTTGAGAGAGTAATATTATGAAAGCATGTAAAAGATTGTAATAGAGACGATAATTTAACGTGGTTCGGTCAATGAGACCTATGTCCACAGGGAGTAATGTTGTTTTCCTTTTATTCATCTTGAATGAGAGTAGTTATACAAGTATTGAAGGTTTAAACTAATCATGGCAGTTGGAATGAAGCCTGCTGCTTTCCTTATTTAATTATGGCAGGTAGGTGATCCGAGTAGCTGACCCGGGTAGCTGGTCCGGGTAGCTGGAGGAAAGTTAGCATCTTTCCATTTCTTCTATTTGGTAGCTTCATAAATGCTTGATCTTCCTTCCTTAGTTGTAGATAGTAATTGCTACTAAATAAGGTAGCTTTGACTAAAGCTAGCTTCCTTTCTTTGCTTTATATGACAACTCCTAGATCAGGTCAAATCCCGCTAGGATCATGCCCAAATTAGCTTGATATACTCCTTTTCTTATGGCAAGTCTTCAATTGATTGGTCCTTGATTGAATATTGATTGATTCTTGTCTTCAATCTCCTCCTTATAGCTTTGGCCTTCCTTGAATACACATGGTAATTCGTATTAACTATGATCTCATTAATCAAGATTAGATCTTTGACTTTCTTTTATTAGACGGATCTTCATTGGTCTTGTCTTGTGGCTGAAGACCTTCCATAAGTCCAGCTCAGATCCAGCAAGGCGGACTACCTAGGCCTCAGCAAGACGGACTACCTGGGTCTCAGCCCGTCCATTAAATAGATTTTCAGCCCATTGGCCTTGGGCTTTGTTAGCTTGGCCCAATATGTAAATTTCACCCGCATCAATAGTCCCCTCAACTCTAAAGTTTGACATTTTGTCATGCTGTAAGAGTTTGAGAATTATGTATGGGCCAAGCTAATAGGCTTCTTACTCCAAATTTTGTTCATTATTGAACTGGCTTCGTTATTGTATTTGGGTTGAACAGGGTGCTGGAACCCTCGCCCAAAAAAAAAATGAGGTTGTCTTCATTGTTGATATTGAGCTCGATACCATGAGCGCTGGGATACTTCCTCACCTTGCTTAGATCATGCAGCTCCAGCCTATTCATGTCGCGACCCAACACGGGATAGGAAAAGCTTGCCTGCTTTAGGGGCTTCTTCATTAACTCCTTCTCTTAGATCCTCTAGGTTGTTCTTGTTGGGCAAAAATCTTTTGGATTGCCCTAGATGGGCTAGTTCATCTGGATCGCCGTAGCTGGCTAAATCGGCCTGCTGTTTTTGCTAAATCTCCAGCTAGTCAGATTGCCGGTCATCCCGCTATTCAGCTAACTACTGGAAATGATTTCTTTTGTTGTTGTTTTTGACCTGCCTTATAAGGCGGGTGAACGATGTTGCCCCCATCTTTGAGGATTTGAATATTTTTATGAATCATGTACTCACTTTCCTGCAAGTATTCATGTGTATACATGTATCGTACATATTTTAGACTAGCAGATATGATACTTACTTGTTTGGTATTTTGAGGTGTGTTGCACATTTATCAAATCCAACACGTATTTCCCTGTTTTTTCCTGAAATCACAAGTTTATAAGCTTGCCCAGACTTGAAACTTTTTTAACATATCTATCTCATTAGCTTATGTTAGGTACATTACAAGATTATAAGATGAATATGTACCAATTTATCAACAAGTATATCGGGAATACTAACAAGCAAATTTAAATAAAAGTGTGTTACTTGACCGGTACCTCTTTTGTTGAGCTGGTTTAGCTTGCTGATTTTCAAGCTATCCTAGCTACATGAATAACTTCCTGATTTTAGGTCCCTGAAAATGACATGTATACTTTCCTGCCATTGCACATATTTTACAGCAAGGCTGCAGCTTTTCAGCAGGGCAGCAATAAGGTATAATTTTAGTGTTGTGCATGCAAGTGTTTTATACTTACATTTTTGAACCTTTTGCAGACCTTGTGACTCCCTGCACCATCCCGTCCCACATATTTTTAGTCATCACAGGCTTAACCTGGCTAGCGTATTACTGCGGCATCCTTCCTAATTCTACATGTGCCATTTCCCTCCTTATATCACTAGGGCATCGGAATGGACCTGAGGTCTCACCCTAGCTAAAGGAGTGGATCAGAGTCACACTCAACCTTATTTCTCCAAAACTGCCTTATATCACCTTAGGTACTGGCCGTGGCCATGTCCATCCGTCCTTATTTCTCCGGTATTACGTCCATCCTTATTTCTTCTAAGCGTAGGTCCTGCCAGATCCGTAGACGAATGGCACCTGCCTTAAACGGATCCCGGTATCCCACCCTGGTGTTGCATTCCTAGTCACCGTCTACCGTCACTCACCAGATCCCACTAAAACTTCATTTTTGTGCAAAAATGCATGAGTTGCTTGTGTGCATTTTCAGAAGTGCATACTAAGAAATTAGCAAGGAAAAATAAATGCGGAGTTTTATTGATACTTAGCCGGTTTTGTTCTGCTTTGCAAAAGTAGCCTCACATTCCTCCTGAAATAGACATTCAAAAATTACTATATCCAAATTATTCGTGAGAACAAATATGTACAATAACCAGGGGGTCTATACGCCCCAAAAACTTCTTCAACTTCTGTTTGTTCTCAGGTCTAGGTAGCTGTTTTCCCTTGCTGTTTTGCAACTCGCAGGCTCCTCCTTTTTCTTACCCTTCTTTTGCTCAGCTCGTCTCATCAGTTGGGCATCCTCCATGTGAACATATTTCTCAGCTCTGCTAAGCAAATCGTTGAAATTCCTAGCTGGTTTCTTGGTTAATGATTTGAATAGGTCACCTTCTCGTAGCCCTTTTGTAAAAGCGTTGGATTTCAGCTCGGCTGTAGCAGCAGGAACTTCCAGTGTGGCAACATTGAAGCGCTTCATGTAAGAGTGCAATGTCTCATCTTCCGTTTGTTTAGCATTGAACAATGTCAATGGAGTCTTCTCATGTCTTTTGCAGCTAGCAAACTGGTGAGGAAACTTGCTGCTGAATTCTTGGAAGGATCCGATAGATTCTTCCACTAGCTGGTTGAACCACAGCTGGGCTGACTTGGTCAGCGTGGTCAGGAAGACTCTGCACTTGATTGCGTCTGTGTACCTGTGCAGCAACGCAGAATTTCTAAAAGTGTACAAATGATCTTCTGGATCAGAAGTACCATCATAAGGCGTGATGGAGTAGATCCTAAAATCTCTGGGCAATCTTCCCTTATGATAGTTCCAGTGAAAGGAACTCCACAATCTTCTTGCTGTTTCCCTCCAGCCATTTTTTGCTCTATCTCTTCCATTTTTCGGGTCATAGCTTCAAATTTATCTAGGCTACTTCTCATCTTGTTGCGCTTTTCTGGCTCATCCCAAAGGGAACAAGCAGATTCGTAGTTGCTGGCCTCATTTTTGAGACTTTTCTCACCTTCTTTCCAGCCTTCGGGCTGGTACCTGTGACGGCCTCCTGCTACAGCGGCTGTTCCAGGTAGTTGTTTTCCTTCGTGCACAAAATGTGGATTTTCTTCCTGTATCTTGTTCTGTGAAGGTTTGGGTGGCAGGATCCACCCGTCTTGGTTTTCTTCCTCCATCCATTCAGTACGCCTTCTTGGGCAGGATACTTCCTGCTAGGCTTTTCTTCTTTCCAACCATCAGGTTACTACCTGTGGCGGCCACCTACTGCAGCTGCTATCCCAGCTAGCTGCTTTACTTCCTGTCTGAAACGCATATTTTCATTTTACACTTTATTCAGCTGGGGTTTAGGTGGTGGGACCCAACCTTCTTGATTCTCTTCCTCTAGCCATTTAGTATGCCGCATTTGGCGTCCTTCTGGGGCAAGATACTTCCTGCGGAGTTCTCCGTCTTCCTATTTTTCGGGCTGAGTTATGAACTCAACTCTTTCGGTTCTTTTGCCATAGCTCATCTCGGGGGTGATTTCAAGATCACCCGCACCACCTCCTCTTGCTGCTGCATGAACTTTTCTAGGTACTTGTGACATTAATTTTTCTTCGAATCTTCGTGACCCCTGCGGATCTGGAGTTTCCATGGCTATTTTAATAGCCGCATCCAAAATTACCTGTAGCTGTTCAATCGTCAAATTATAAGAAAACATGGTCTGTAGAGGGATTTCCCTCCATCCAGGTTGCTGTTCGGGTTGCTGGGAAGCCTCTTGATCTCTAGCCAGAATTTCAGCTCTTTTTGGATCCTGTGGATCCAGATTCTTCAGTGCAGCTTTAATAGCTGCATCTACCATCAGTTGTAGTTGCTCATCCGCCCAATAGTAAGAAGAGGCTTACTGTAGAGAAATTCCTCTCTGGCCAACTTGCATCTCAGGTTGCTGGGCAGCCTCCTGCTCTCCAGCTAGAATTTCAGTTGTATTCTCCAGTGGCAATTCTTGGATTTCATCAATCAATCGCCTAGCTGGAATAGCCGGCGTTTCAGGTACATGCTTGTCTTTGCCTGGGCAAAGTAACATCTTCTTCTTTTCTTCGTTTCTCTTGACTTCTTGAATTTTCGCCATAACTTTGCCTGCTATCAAAACTTGATAATAAAAACTTACAGAAAATAAATAAAATTACCTCACATCTTGAACTCAATTTTCCCACAGACGGCGCTAATTGATGTGCGTCTGATTCACACCAAAATTATTTATATTATATTACGTAGTATAATTGAGCAAATGATATAAAAGATGAATAATTTGAGAGAGTAATATTATGAAAGCATGTAAAAGATTGTAATAGAGACGATAATTTAACATGGTTCGGCCAATGAGACCTATGTCCACAGGGAGTAAAGTTGTTCTCCTTTTATTCATTTTGAATGAGAGTATTTATACAAGTATTGAAGGTTTAGACTAATCATTGCAGCTGGAATGAAGCCTGCTGCTTTCCTTATTGAATTATGGCAGGTAGGTGATCCGGGTAGCTGACCTGGGTAGCTGGTCGAGCGGCTGGAGGAAAGTTAGCATCTTTCCATTTCTTCTATTTGGTAGCTTCATAAATGCTTGATCTTCCTTCCTTAGTTGTAGATAGTAATTGCTACTAAATAACGTAGTTTTGACTAAAGCTAGCTTCCTTCCTTTGCTTCATATGGCAGCTCCTAGATCAGGTCGGATCCAGCTAGGATCTTGCCTAAATTAGCTTGATATACTCCTTTTCTTATGGCAAGTTTTCAATTGATTGGTTCTTGATTGAATATTGATTGATTCTTATCTTCAATCTCCTCCTCATAGCTTTGGCCTTCCTTGAATACAAATGGTAATTAGTATTACCTATGATCTCATTAATCAATATTAGGTCTTTAACTTTTTTTTATTAGACGGATTTTCATTGGTCTTGTCTTGTGGCTAAAGACCTTTCATAAGTCCAGCTCGGATCCAGCAAGGCGGAATACCTGAGCCTCAGCAAGGCGGACTACCTGGGCCTCAGCCCGTCCATTAAATAAATTTTCAGCCCATTGGCCTTGGGCTTTGTTAGCTTGGCCCAATATGTAAATTTCACCCACATCAGTAAAAGAATAGAAATTTGATTGAGGAAAATAAAAAAAAGAAAGAGAGAGAGAGGATGAAGAACGTACTTGTTCCTCCAAATATTGAAGAGAGGCTTTTGTTGCACTATATGTGCAAGTTAACCCATCTAATTCACACACAGATATATATATATATATAGATATAGATAAATTATAACTTATATTTCCATTAATGGCAGGTTCCCATTAGCAAAAAATGTGGGGGTAGAGCACGTGTACCCCCTTATCTTATTATTATAATTATTAGTTGGCTTTATTGCAAATTACCCCCTGTGTTAGTTCGAAATCGCTAAAAACCCCCCTGTGTTAAATCCATATGCAAAAGCACCTCTCTGTTAATGTAAACCATGCGAAAACCACTTTTTCCGTTATAAAATTGATCAAAATGTAGCCCTTAAACCATCCCTATACCTTTTCCGTGTCTGTGGGGTTGAAATTCACTACAAAACAAAAGTATAGGGTGCTTTAAGGGCTACATTTTGATCAATTTCCTAATGAAAAAGTGGTTTTCGCATGGTTTACATTAATTGAGGGGTGTTTTTGAATATTGATTTAACACAGGGGGTAATTTGCAATAAACCCTTATTAGTTTTAAAATTTAATCAACTGATATTATAATCTATTAATTGTGGGCTAATTGGAATTTTGGTCTTGTATCTTTTTCACTTTTGGATTTTGGTCCTATTTTTTTTTCAATTTGTACAGTCATCCTTTAACTATCCAACTTTTGGCAATTTTAGCCCCATTTTGACCAGAGTTGACCAATGTGACCGGAATTTGTCACATGTGATGCTGATCAGACAAAATTAATGAGGTGGCATACCAAATAAACGCTGATTAGGACCAAATTGATGAGGTGGAATGCCAAATTGGCATGCCACCTCATCAATTTGTCCTAGTCATCGTCCATTTTGGAGGAAAAATTGGAAAATCCCCAGTTTTTTGTTCATAATAGAGCCACATGTTGTGGCAAATTCCAGCCAAATTTGTCGGCTCCAGTCAAAATCGGACTAAAATTGCCAAAAGTTGGATAGTTATCGGACGACTTTGCAAATCGAAAAAAAAATAGGACCAAAATCCAAAAGTGGTAAAGATAATAGACAAAAAATGCAATTAGCCCTATTAATTATAGTTTTCGGACTATATAATTAAGCCTCGGTACTTTATGGAACTCCTAATATAGTACAAAATTTAATAAATTTCTTTCGAGGCGGTGCTAGAACTTATTATTTCTTTCGCTCACGTTGTAACATATTTCCCAAATGGTCTATCGCATTAAATAACCAAATTGTGAAAATGTGGGGTATCATATCTCCTGTTTTAGTGGTTAATCTGTCTTTTCATTCAACATTAAGCTTGGCAATATTTTCTTTGATGCTTGTTAGTAGTGATGTAAGAGTGTGCATATTCAAGTGCAGTATGAGAAAGTTCCATCATCTCATGCTGATATTGATAGAACTTACATCCATCATGATGTGCTCCAAAAATGTCTAAGGGCATTACTGTAATTGAAGTCAAACGCAAAAGGGCTGATGACCTACTATGAGTAATCGGGCTATTTTATTAGTCTAAAAGCCAATTAAGAGGATAATCATTAAGCCTGGTGGGCTACCGATAGAATTAAGCCCACGGCCCATAACCTACTACCAGTTCCCTATAAATACCTTAGAGGAGTTGGGAAAGGGTCATTATCTACTCTCTCCAGAAAAATCCACTGGCAAGAATTGAGAGTAAAACCAATACAATACTACGAACTGACTTGATCCCACATACATCGGGTATGTATGTAGCTCGCTACATTCAAGTGCAGTCTATACATCCACCAACCCCCAACCTAGTTTGTCGTGCGTTGGATCTGTTCCACTACCCCACGTGGTCAACATGTGACATTCAACGACTGACGATTTTTACCATCGTCAGATTGGCGCCGTAGGTGGGAACTTCGGTCCAACCACTGAGCATGCAGATTAGAGATCGAGCACATAACAATAGTGATGAAAATACTAGCAGCAATATGCTAAGAGTAGTCCGCAAACACGAGCGGCAGGCTCCTCAGAATGCACCAGTAGTGATACCACCCCTTACTAAATGGGTGTAAGAGATCGCTCGTAAGATGCCACTTGCAGCAGCCGCCGACTCGAGTAACCACAACATTCACGTAGATCCTGAGACACAAAGCATCACGTTGGGAGCTCGAGATTTGGAAAGCCGAATCCCCTCAAAAAATGAAGCTTTAGTGATCTCAGCCACCATCGCAGATTCTTGGGTATGCAAAGTTCTCATTGATAGTGGGAGCTCCGCAGATATTATCTTCTTTAACACCTTCATCCTAGCTGTCTATTGATGGATCCAAATTCCAAGATGTGAAAACCCCACTCGTTGGCTTCACATGTGAATCGGTAGACGCTCAGGGAGAGGTGACCCTGCCACTATCCTTGGGCACGCTCCCTAGACGTGTGACCATGGAGGTGAAATTTTTAGTAGTTAAAGCCCCCTTCCAGTATAATGTAATACTAGGGAGGCCGAGCTTAAACCTTTTTCGAGCTGTTATCTCTACTTTCTACCTGAAAGTTAAGTTCCCAACTCCTAGCGGAACAGGAGAAGTCGTAGGGGACAAACGACTGGCCAGGGAATATTGTTCCAACGCCCTCGCCACTCTTAAAAGAAAGCGGGATGACTCAGGGCCAAACACCAGGCGTGAATTAATAGAAGTTGACATAGTTGCCCAAGTGGAAGGCCTGCCAAGTAAAACCTTGGAAGACGACAGCGACACCCGGAGAGAGGCAACTGAAAGCTTGAAGATGGTAGAGTTAGTACCAGGTAATCCTGAGAAAGCCACCAAGGTCGGCGCCACCCTGGGGTCTGCTCTTACAATGACTTGGTAAGTTCCCTTCGAGGGAACACGAATGTGTTCTCTTGAAGCATGTGAGAAATGGAGAGGATTGACCTTGAGGTCATGACTCATCATTCGAACACCTGCCCAGATGCCCGCCTTGTGAAACAGTGCAAGCGGACTATGGGAAGAGAAAGAAGTTTGGCTGCTAAGGAAGAAATAGAGAACTTGCTAGCCGCCAGGTATATAAGGGTCGTGCACTAATCAGAGTGGCAGGCCAATGTGGCGTTGGTGGAAAAACCTAATGGCAAATGGAGGACGTGCATAGACTATATAGATCTGAATAAGGCATGCCCTAAAGACTCCTATCCTTTCCCTCGGATTGATAACTTAATTGATTCTACAGCTGGTTGCAAACTACTAACTTTCCTGGATGTGAGGCAAAGGTGTAACCAAGTTTCCTTATCGCCCAAGGACCAGGAGAAAACTAGTTTCATCACTGATCAGGGAACCTTTTGCTACAAAATGATGCCTTTCAGGCTGAAAAGTACAAGTGCCACTTATCAGAGCCTGGTCAATAAAATGTTCAAGGCACAACTGGGAAGGAACATGGAAACATATATTGTTGGTCCCAAGTGGCATACGAAAGGGTCTAGAAGGGGGGGGGGGGGTTGAATAGACACTGAAGTCTTTTTCGACTTCAAAAATTTCGTATTAAAATGAGTTTTGGACGCTTGAAAATGTAGAAAGGTTAACTTAGACTTAAGATTTGAATACTGTAAGCAGATAGGGTTAAGCGTTCAGTTCTTTAATCAGTGTTACCACAGCAGAATGATTTGTAAATTTTCTCTTTGAAAGATTTAGCGTCACTCAAAAGTTTTGGTAGCTTAGAGTTTTTAATCATTTTACCAAAGTGTTCTCTTAGTCAATTATGCAACAATATGATAGAGAAAAAATGCAAGTAAAGTAAGGAACAATGTTTGAAAGGTTCATTAGGTGGTGTAATCCTAACTACATCCTTCGTCTCCTTTGAACACTTGGAGGCAATCCACTAAATGATTCACGAAGAGTCACATAGAAACTTCTACAAAAGAGGGAGAGATGGATATGAATGACTTGAGCTCCTTGGTCACACAGATTTATGCTACAAGACACTTCTATCCTCTTGCTTCTTTCACCCAGAAATAATGCAAGTATCCAACTTCGACTTCACCTAGATTGCGAGGCTGGACGAGGTTTTTGTCTAGCGGTTTGTTTGATTTTTGGAAAGTTCAAACAACTTGGAATATCTCAATAGTAGTGTAGGTTTTTGAAATATTGATTGACTGTCTCAGGAATGTATAAGAAAAGCTTGGAAGATTTTTGACTATGGAGTTTGTAAGCTTTTCTCTCAAATAATTTCAGCAAAGTTTTGACCTTTTCTTGTGCATGAACGCGTGTAATTAGGGTTTGCTGGAGGGTACTATTGATAGAGATTTCTTGGGATTTGTCCATTGGACACATGTAGGTGCGTGTCTCTCACATAGTGTGTTAAACAGTCCCTTTTCTGACATTCCTTAATTTATGCTGGTTCCGATTGGACAGGAGCAGACTTTGAACTCTGATTTCTGACAGTCTAGTCAAAAGGTGGCTTATCCACAAGTCATAATAGCTTATCACATTTAATGCACTTATCAGGCATTTAATGCATTTGAATTTATTTCCCGTTGAAAATAAATGTCCATTGATGATTGCATTTAAGTTCTCCATGACTTGAGAATTTATTTCAGGTGAATTTGATCCTTGACCGCTTGAGTAATTTGAGCGCTTGATTCATAAATCCTTAAACAGTCCTTTAGCGCTTGACAGACGCTAAGAACAAATCTTTATCTTCACTTGACTTTAGACGCTGATCTTTAACTTCATCTTTGATTGACTTACCTAGAATTCTATCAGCGACTCGGTATCTAATACTTAGTCTAAAATCTATAAAGATAAAAATTACAAGCCTAAGAAACTTATAAACTTTCAAATGATTATACAATAGTTCTATGAAATCATAAACTCACATTCTTTTTGGGGTCAAACGTAAAATCCTATTCTTGTCATCATCAAAACATCTAACATGAAATTTCCTAACATATATAGATGACATGTTGGTCAAGAGCAAATGGGGAATAGAACATGCACGTGACCTACAAGAATTCTTTGAAGTGCTCAAGCAATACAAGTTAAAGCTCAACCCTGCCAAGTGTACTTTTGGGGTACGCGGTGGAAAGTTTTTAGGCTTCATGGTGAGTGAGTGAGGGATAGAAGCAAACCTTGAGAAAATCAGAGCCATTTTAGACTTAGCTCCCCCAAGGTCAAAGAAGGAGGTACAAGAATTGATGGAGTGAGTAGCCGCCCTCAATAGATTTATTTTTCGGTTAGCTGATAAGGGGTTGCCATTCTTCAAGGTAATAAGGAAGGCTAAAAGTTTTGAGTGGGACGCTTCATGTCAAGTGGCGTTTGAGAAATTGAAGGAGTACTTAGTTTCCCCGCCACTGCTCACCGAACCCCTAGAAGGAGAAATGGTTTTCCTATACCTAAAGGTGACACATGAAGCGGTCAGCGCTGTGCTAGTCTGAGATGATCATGGGGGTCATAAGCCCATCTATTATATTAGCCACCTGCTCCGGGCGGCCGAGCCAAGATACCCTTTCATCGAGAAGTTAGCCATCGCCTTGGTAGTGGCAGTAAGAAAGGTAAGGCCCTTTTTTCAGTCACATCCCATGGTGGTGCTCACTAACCACCCCTTGAAAAGAATATTGCCGAGCCCGACATCGAATAACAGAGAAGACCAACCATCAAAGAAAAAGGGTTAGCCCACTTTGTTGCTGAGATGATAGAGGACGAGGCCAGCTGCTCCTTGCCAGCATAGACACTATTTGTAGATTGTTCTTCCACCAGTGCAGGTAGCGGGGCTGGACTGATAGTCAAAAGTCTACAAGGAGATAAATTTGAATATGCCAGAAGGTTTGAATTTGATCTCTCTAATAATGAAGCCGAGCATGAGGCACTATTGGCAGAGGCCAAACTAGCCTTCACAGCTGGAACAAAGAAATTAATAGTCTACAACGATTCATAGATGGTGGTTAACCAGGTGAATGGAGTATACGAGGCTAAGGGGGTGAAGATGACTCAATACGTAGCCCTCGTTCAAGAGATGAGGGATCATTTTGAAGAGTTTGGCCTTAGGCAGGTCCCAAGAGCTAGAAATGAAGTTGTTGACCAGTTGGCCAAGCTCCCACACTCTATAGCCTCCATTAAGAATAGAAAGATAATCTTCATCACCTCTGACAAACCAGAGGTGGAAATGAGTGGCCTAGATGTGTTGTGTTGAGAGGCAAAGGAGCCTAGCTGGAAGACGAGATAGTTGACTATTTAGTGGTGGGAAGTATATGTTGGGTTGGGTTCTATTCCCCGGGTGGCTTGTGGCAGCGGAATTTAAAAATTAAACATACAACCACCTGAAACAGGAATAATAGTGTGCTCGATTACGCTATAAAGAAGGTTACAAGAATTTTTACCTTTTGATTAAATTCTCGCGGCAACCAATTTGATCTTTTCAACCCTGTGGTGCAAGTCCACGTGATTTCTTGGAGGAAATCGCCCTTCAATTGTATCCCCGATTTTAGTGCTCCAAACATCGCACCTCTAAGATGTATTCACACCTCGTTCAAGTCACCAACTATTTCGTTCTTGGTGCTAGCCAACGAAATAGATCTAAGTCTAAACCTAGGCTAGATTATATGAAGGGATGGAATATTTGTGAATTGTTGAGTTCAATACATGAACAAAACGATGTCGTATTGGAATAAGGTAGGGGTGAATTTTTGCTCAAGGATGACAAGAAAAATGCTCTTCTTTTTCAGCTTTGGGGTTCGAATTTTTGCTCTAGAAGGCTTAAGGTTTTTGTCTTGCATTCTCAAATATATAGAATAGGACACCTGGAGTGCTCATTCAACTGCAAAACTTGGAGAAGAAGAAACCCCTTTTCTTCTCCACCAAGATTTTGAATCCCAGCTGCAAAGGCCCTCAAATTCGGCCATCACCCTTAATAGGAGTCCAAGAATTAATTCTTGACTCCATATCTAATTATGGGCTAAACTCATCAATTAAATATTCCCATATAATTAAAACCAATTTAATTATATTTACTTATTCCCATTGACTTATTTATTTAACTTGGACCAAGCCCAACTAAATAAAAATACTTGGACTCTACTAGGTCCATTAATTTAATTTATTCTACAAGATTAATTAAAATAGTCGAATTTATTGAATCACCTCAATTAATTCATATTCCATATTAGGAAAGGACTAGACTTTCCTGTTTTCATCAATTTCCTCAAATTGATTAATCACATCATTTAATCAGTGACTCTCACGAGTTAAGTGTGTGACCCCTTAGACACGTCTACTATCTAGTAGTAAGTACAATTTCCCAAAGTGCTAGTGTGCTTTCCTAAAATAGAAAGTACTAGATTAGATCATTCCTTTGATTTAATCAAGCCTCGAGTTAATCACCACATTAATTCTTGACACTTACAAATCGTGGTTACTGTCTAGCAACGGGCCACGAAGACCTAGATAAAGACGAATATAAAGATACGCCTTTCGTGATCTTAGTCCTTGTATAAGTAAGATCCCTCCATCTAATCTCCTGATTGAACCTAGAGTAGTGGCTAAGGTCGAAGCTCTATTAATTCAACAACTATGTTTCCCAAATACGGTGAGATCGACTTTCGACTATCTAAATGAGGAAACCCTACGCCTCTTTGGATATTATACTTCGGACGAAGATTCCTAAAGTCGATTCACTATGTAAACATGGGAGATTCGCAGATTGGGAGAGTCCCAGCAGCCTACTCGATCTCTCTCGGTATATCTTCATACCAAGTACGTAGGATGCCTCTCCCATATCCTTTATGAAAAATTGTTTAGAGAGCCATACTTTGGTCGACTGCATCATTCCAATATCATTTTCGATCAAAAGAATATCATCCACGTAAAGTATGATAAACGTAAACGCACTCCCACTAACTTTCTTGTACACACAAACCTCTTCAACATTTTGCACATATCCATACTCTTATATGATAGTGTCAAACCGTTTATTCCAGCTTCGGGAAGCCTGCTTTAATCTATAAATGGACCTTTGGAGCTTACACACTTTGTGTTCGCTCATCTCGGATGTAAAGCCCTCTGGCTGTTGCATGCATATTTCTTCCTCAATCTCTCCATTGAGGAATGCAGTCTTTACATCCATCTGCTAGATCTCAAAATCGAGATATGCAGATATAGCAAGCAAAATCCTAATGGATTTCAGCATTGCCACGGGCGAGAAGGATTCCTCATAGTCAATGCCTTTTCTTTGAGTGAATCCTTTTGCCATGAGGTGTGCTTTATAGGTTGCTACCTCTCCATAGACTCCAAGCTTCCGCTTATACACCCACTTACAGCCAATGGGCTTCACGCCCTCTGGTGGGTCCACCAATGTCCATACTTTGTTGGAGTCCATTTCAGACTTCATGGCTTCTAGCCATTTTCCCTAATCAATGTCAAACATTGCTTCCTTATAACTCTTTGGAGCAGAGTCTAAGGGAGGATCTTTTGAGTTATTTTTGTTGGGTTGACTCCTTCCCTCGGGTGGCTCGTGGCAGTGGAAATTAAAATTTTACAAAAGTAAACGTACAACCACCCGAAAACAGGAATATGGAATTGCTTCAATCGAATTTGATAAGGAGGTAAACGAAATTATACCTTTCGAAAATTTCGTTTCACCTCGTACTTTGGATCTCAGCAACCCTGGGGTGCAAATCCACACAATTTCCATTGGGTGAGAAATTGCCCGTCGTTTTTCGTATCTCCCGGTTTAGAGTGCTCCAAGCGTCACACCTCTAAGATGTATCCACACCTCGTTCAAGTCACCAATCGTCTTGCCTTGCGTGCTAGACAACAAAACGATTCTAAGCTTAACTTAGGCTTGATTTTGTGAAAGGTAGGAATATTTTCTAAGTCGTTTAATTCAACACATGAATAGAACGACGTCTTGTTGGAAAGAGGAGAGAGGTGGCCGATTTTAGGTCTAAGAGAGGGGGGCGGATTTTTCAGCTTTTTCATAATCTATTTTAGTCTCCTTCTTCTCTTATTTATAGGTGAAGATTACCTAGAGTCCTATTAGGAAAAGGAAACTTCCTTTCTCCCAAACTCTCAAGTAATCCTTATCCTATGAAGACTTGGAGGAGGGGAAAACTCTTTTCCTCTTCCACCACACATAAAATCGCCCCCTCCCTTATTTACACTCACAAATCGGCCAACTCCATTTAATTGGACTTTAGGATTTAATTTTGACTTCTCAATTTAATTATAGGTGCAACCCATCAATTAAATACAAGTCAAATTAAATTCAACCAACTAATTCCAACATTTATTTATTTAACTTGGGCTCCACCCAATTAAATAAAACACTTGGACTCTACTAGGTCCATTAATTAAATTAATTCTACAAGATTAATTAAAAGACTAAAATTAATTGAATCTTTCAATTAATTTATATTCCATATTAGGAAAGTACTAAGCTTTCCTAATTCCCTCAATTTCCTCGAAATTGATTAATCACATCTATTCAAGCAGTGACTCTCTCGAGTTAGTGCGTGACCCCTTAGGCTCGTTTCTATCTAGTAGTAAGTACACCTTCCCACAGTGCTAGTGTACCTTCCTAAAATGGAAAGTACTAGATTAAATCAATCCTTTGATTTAATCAAGCCTCGAATTAGTCACCAAGCTAATTCTCGGCACTTACAAATCGCGGTTGCCCACCTAGCATAGGGTCCCGAAGACCTAGATAAAACGAAAGTAAAGATACGCCTTTTGCGATCTTGATCCTCGCATAAGTAAGATCTCTCCATCTAATCTCCCGATTGAATCTAGAGCATTGGCTAAGGTCGAAGCTCTATTAATTCAATACTATGTTTCCCACGTTATGTGAAATCGACTTCGACTATCTAAACGAGGAAACCCTACGCCTCTTTAGATATCATACTTTGGTCGAAGATTCCTTAAGTCGATTCACTATGTAACCACAGGAGATTAACCGACTGGCTAATGTCAGAGATAGATTCCTCTTGATTCTCACATGCCTTACTACGTAAGACGTGCATGTCTGAGTTTGCCCATATTCGATCATCTAAAGTGATCATGTAACAAATCAAGAACATGCGCGGTTACGCATAAGACATCCAATGGAATCTTAGGTCCATAAGGATTACTCTTATACTACAAGACCACTGGAAGTTCCACATTCGACTGGGAATCCATTTCAGGAACTCCATGGGGTTGTTCAGTTCGCCCATTACCACAATGGCAACCCTCATATATGTATTGGTTTTCACCGTGCCAGTATCTATGGAACGAGATACACTTCTACCAGAGTATGCATCATATGAGCAAGTCTTTTGGGTTGCATCGATATCCCTTTATCTCGATGAACCCTTTCACGACTTGGAACAATATTTAAAGATCACAGCCTTCGAAACATATTCCATCATTGCCACACCCAATGTGCAATGATGTCCCATAGCTATGTGTGATCCTTCGGGACTTTATTCTAAGCCAAAGTAAAAACTAATTTAAGAATAAAGACATGCCACATATAAAAAAGAGATTGACTTTATTTATAAGAAAACGATTGTTCAACTCTAGAGTTACTATTACAAAGAATGGCGCCCAATAATTGGTGCGCCAGGCACTAACTCTAACAATCTCCCACTTGCCCTAGCACTAATTGCCCATGTACTTAAGGCCCATTCTTCCCAGATGTCCTTCAAATACTTTCTGGCTAAGGGGTTTGGTGAGTGGGTCCGCTATGTTATCCGCTCTATCCACGTGCTCCATTCGCACGTTGCCTCTTCCAATGATTTCTCGTATCAATCGGAATTTCCTCAGAACATGTTTTGATTTCTGATGAGACCTCGGCTCTTTTGCTTGCGCAATAGCCCCGTTGTTATCACAATATACCTTTACTCGATCCCCAACAGATGGAACGACACCCAATTCTTGGATGAAGTTCCTCATCCAAACATCTTCTTTTGCAGCCTCATTTGCTGCAATGAATTCTGCTTCAGTGGTGGAGTCGGCTATGGTTATTTTCTTGGAACTCTTCCAGCTAACCACTCCGCCATTAAGAAGAAATACAAACCCAGAGACCGACTTCGAGTCATCCTTGTCGGATTGGAAACTCAAATCAGTAAACCCCTCTAATTCCAATTCTCCTCGTCCGTATATCAAGAACAATTCCTTAGTTCTCCTTAGATATTTAAGGATTGTTTTCACCGAACTCCAGTGTGTCATGCCTGGATTCGCTTGATATCAATTGCACGCACTCAATGCATAAGCTACATCCGGTCTTGTGCATATCATTGCGTACATTATACTACCTATCGCAGAAGCATAGGGAGTTTTGGACATTTTCACTCTTTCTTCCTCAGTCTTTGGGCACATAGACTTCGAAAGTGTGATGCCATGTCCTATTGGCAAGAATCCCTTCTTGGACTCTTCCATTTCAAATCTTTCGAGTACGCGATCAACATATGCAGATTGGGAGAGACCTAGCATCCTATTCGATCTATCCCTATAGATCTTCATACTGAGTATGTAGGACGCCTCTCCCATATCTTTCGTGGAGAATTTATTACAGAGCCATACTTTAGTTGACCGCATCATCCCTACATCATTTCCAATTAGTTGGATGTCATCGACATAAAGCATGATGAACGTGACTGCGCTCCCACTATCTTTCTTATACACACATGCCTCTTCAATGTTTTGAACGTATCCATACTCTTGTATGACAGTGTCAAAACGTTTGTTCCAACTTCGAGAAGCTTGCTTAAGTCCATAGATGGACCTTTGGAGTTTACACACTTTGTGTTCGCTCCCTTTGGATGTAAAGCCCTCTGACTGTTGCATGTAAATCTCTTCCCCAATTTCTCCATTGAGGAATGCAGTCTTTACATCCATCTGCCATATTTCATAATCAAAATATGCAGATATTGCAAGCATAATCCTAATGGATTTCAGCATAGCCACTAGCGAGAAGGTTTCCTCATAGTCAATCCATTGTCTTTGAGTAAATCTTTTTGCCACGAGGCGAGCCTTATAGGTTACTACCTCTCCATCGACTCCAAGATTTCGCTTGTAGACCCACTTACAGCCAATGGGCTTGATCCCCTCAGGTGGGTCAACCAAGGTCCATACCTTGTTGGAGTACATGGAGTCCATTTCGGATGTCATGGCCTCTAGCCATCTTCTCGAATCAATGTCAGACATTGCACTCTTAAAACTCTTCAAATCAGAGTCTAGAGGAGGATCTTGAGTGCCCTCCTCTTGCAATAGGCCTAGCCATCTTTCAGGCTCCTTTGGGATCCTCTTTGATCTCCTCAAAGGTTGTGTGTTTTCAGTGAGTGCCTCTGATGTAGCCTCGTTGGTGTCGGGTGGGTTAATTTGTATCTCTTGACTTGATCCATTCTCATGGACCTCATCAAGTTCTACAGCCTCGCCTTTCCTATCTAGAAGGTGATCCCTCTCCAAGAAATTGGCATTTCTCGAAACAATAACCTTTTGTTCCATTGGGCTGTAGAAGTAATATCCAACAGTTTCTTTTGGATATCCTACAAAATAGCACAGAGAGGACTTGGGGTCCAATTTGTCTCCCACTAAGTGCTTTACATAAGCTGGACACCCCCATATTCTCAAATGATTATATGAGGGCATCTTTCCACACCAACTTTCATATGGGGTATTGGGCACCATCTTGCTAGGCGATTTATTCAACAGATAGACAGCCGTTTCAAGAGCATAGCCCCACATGGACTTAGGAACTTTAGTGAAACCCATCATGGATCGAACCATATCTAGCAATGTTCGATTCCTACGTTCGGCTACCCCGTTATGTTGAGGCGTGCCGTGCGGTGTCCACTGTGAGAGAATTCGATTCTCTCTAAGATAATCAAGAAACTCGGTAGACAAGTATTCTCCTCCTCGATCCGATCGAAGAGCCTTAATACTTCTACCAAGTTGTTTCTCTACTTCATTTCTGAACTCCTTAAACTTCTCAAAGGATTCAGATTTATATCTCATAAGATATAAGTAACCATACCGTGAATAATCATTGGTAAAAGTTATGAAGTAACTTTGGCTACCATGAGTGCTCACACTCATTGGCCCACACACGTCCGTATAGACCAAGTCCAATGGTTTTGTGGCTCGTTCCGCTTTCCCCGAAAATGGTAACTTGGCCATTTTTCCTTTAAGACATGATTCGCAACTTGACAATTCATCTAAGTCATTTACACCTAAATGTTTTGCCATTGTTCGAATTCTTTCTTTGGAAATATGTCCAAGTCTTTCGTGTCACATTTGTGCGTTTACTTGATTATCTTGTTTACGTTTGTTACTTTGTTGAATATTGAGATTGGAAATTATTGGGGATATAGTATACATTCCATCCTTCATTTTCGATTCCATAACAAGAGACGATTCATAAAACAAAAGCAAACTTGTATTACGAATCTCAAAATAATATCCTTCTCTATCCAAAACCGGAATCGAGATAATATTTCTTATTATTTCATGAACAAAATAAACAGAATGTAAAACTAATTTCCTATCTCCTAACTCTAAGTAGATTGTCCCCACGGCTTTGGCAGCAACCAATGCTGCATTCCCCATCCGCAGGGTCATATCTCCTCTACTTAGCTCCTTGGTTCTTTTCATCACCTGCAAATCATTGCAGATATGAACACCGCATCCAGTGTCAAAAACCCAAGAAGAATCGTTAACAGTGAAGTTAACTTCAACAAAGAACATACCTTGAGCCGGAGGCTCTTTGCAATTCGTTTGCCAGTGCCCAACTTTCCCACATTTGAAGCACTCATCAGACTTTTTAGACTTGGACTTCTTACCCTTCTTCACACCACCATTACCTTTCAGCCTCTTAGTCTTATTCTTCTTCTTGTTGCCCTTCTTGGCTTTTGATGAAGAATTCATAAGAAGCACCGGTTTATCCTTCTTGATGGTGCTTTCAGCAGTCTTCAACATGTTCAACAGCTCAGGAAGCTTTGCTTCAAGTTGGTTCATGTTGAAATTGACCACAAATTGATCATAAGAGTTAGGCAATGACTGTAGGACCAAATCCATAGAAAGCTCATTGTCAAGTGCCACGCCCAGACCAGCCAATTTTTCAATTAGCACGATCTTTTTAAGTACGTGCGCACTTACATCAGAGTTTTCAGTCATTCGAGCTTTGAAGAGCTCCTTGGAGATAGCATATCTTTCTCGCCTAGTTCTAGTGCCATACAGCTCTTGCAAATGAAGGAGGATCGATGCAGCATTCTCGATTGTCTCATGTTGTCTCTGCAACTCGTTGCTTATAGAAGCCAACATGAGACATCGCACTTGCTTGTCATCTTCCTTCCATTGTTGGTACTGGAATATTTCATCATTAGATGAATCCTCTTTCGGCTCATCTTGCACCGGTATGTCAAGCACATATTGTCTTCTTTCAGACGAAAGGATAATCTTAAGGTTATGAAGCCAATCTTCAAAGTTTGATCCAGTCAGTTTGTTTGTTTCAATTAGGGTTTTGAAAGGATTATTTGCCATTTTCGTTTATCTACAAAAATGCATAACAGACAATCATCAATAAAGGATTTTCAAATAAAGTCCTTATACAATTTGGTCTTTAATTGTACAAGTCTCCGACTATTTTTCTCAAATCATACCACCCTCTTGACATGATTCGAAGAAACGTTAATTTCTTTAGTGGGCTTGAGATCCATTCTCACTTCATCATATGCCCCATTTTCTGAGCTAACATACGATGATTTTGAATAGTAGCCTTACCGGACCTTCTATCTTTTTTAGATAGTTCTCAAGATGGTTTTCCTCATCTCCCACATGTGCCCCATTTTCTGAGCTAACACATGAGGGACGATGTTAGGCTCGACCCATCAAGTATCCCATGTATAACCTTCAATTTCATTGCCCCCATTTTCTGAGCAAAAGGATTGAACCTTTAGCGGCGTTTCACATGGTGTATACTTATGATGGAATGCATGATAATAGAATTCCATTCTTAATATCATATAAGCCTAATATTTTCACAGGAGGGAATTATAACATGCTTATTGGGGGGTCTCATCAGATTTAATTATCTTGTTCTAATTATCTATCCTATGCATGCATTACATCACATAATCATCATAGACAGATAAGTAAAACATCCACAAAGCGGTAAAATTGAGGATGAACCACCTCGAGCCCTAACCTAGCAACCCACTCGAGCCAAAGTGGGTTTGGACATTCTAGAAAATAGAAAAACACAGCCTAGACTATTACAACGGTATCGTCTCAGCATACAAGTCTTCAAGTCTTGGCTCCGTCTCCTTGCTCCGTCTTCGATTACATAGAATATCAAAAACTAGTAATCTACTATACGAAAAGGAAATGAAAGAGTTAGGTGCCCGACGTGCCATTTGTTGGGCGTAGTAGCTGACTCTTTAAACAGTCTTATATTGTATCTTGTCAAGTTATTTAATAAAAGGCATATTCTTCTTTATCTTATCATTATATGCAATTAGATAAAGTCCCCTAGATCACTCTTAAGCTTTGAGATATGTTTGGTATCGGGGATGCCAATCATGGAATACGTCTCTAAAGTTGTGGTCTTAAAGATGTTACAAGTCATAGAATCATTGAGATAGGGATATCAATGACTCGTAAAGACTTGCACGTACAATGCACACTCTTGGAGAGTGTATCCTATTCCATGGATACTGATACGGTGTACATCAGTGCATGTGTGTGGGTTCTCGTTGGAATCGAGTAAACTGAACAACCCCGCCGAGATTCCATATTGGAGTCAATGTCGAATTTGGAATCTCCTCAGTTACGTAGGCATAAGATTGGTCCTCATGACTTGAGGCACCATTGGTCGTCTCGTGCATCGCCCACTGTACTTAGATTTGTCACACGATTCCAGGTGAGTCATAAAGTGGGGCATATTGGGTCCAATCTGGTTATGTACGGAGGCGCGTGAGTGCCAAGAAAGAATCCGTCACTGATCATTAGCATCAGCGCATATCCTATGTATTTCACAGTGTATTGACCATGGGAACCTCCGGCCGGAGTAGTATCAATAAGGAGGCGCAGTGTTTCCTCGCTTGATTGATAAATTGGTCAATGTCACTTAGATCGATATACAAAGAATCGAGTTTCTGGGATTTCGACTGACATCCAAGTCCTAGATTCGATCGGGATATTTGATGGAAGGATTTTACTTATGCGAAAATCGTAATGCGGAAAGGTCACCTAATAATCGTTCATGGCTAGGTCTTCTTGGCGCGTGGCTAGTACTAACCTTGATTTGTAGGAACCATGAATTAATCGGTAATTAATTCTTGGTCGGATTAAAATACTTGGAGTAATTAAATCTAGCAATGAAAATTGCAAAGGCACGACGGGGTTGTGTTCCTACTACTAGTACATGAACGAACCTACAATGGGGTTACACACTTACTCAAGAAAGTTCAATTACTATGTGAATATTAATCCGATTTAGGATTAAAGTGAAATTGATTAATGAGATTAATTGATTAAGTGGAAGACATTTTAATTAGTAGGCTTGGGAAAATAATTGTTCTATTAATTAATCTTGGAGAATAATCATTAACGGAAATTATTATTATCCGGGAATTTATTTAAGCTATACTAATTTTACCATTAATTAATCATGAGGATTATTTAATTAACAAGTCTTGGAAGACTTGGAAGCCTTTTTAATTAAGTTGGACTTAATTAAATGAAGTCACAAGATTGAAATTCAAAGCTAGTCAAAGTTTGACTTGTAATGTTTTTTAAATGAAGAAGAAAATGAAAAATATTCTCTTACACATGTGGGGGTAGTTGAGAATGGAATGGTAGGTGAGAGTGAGGTGGTAGGTGAGAGTGAGGTGGTAGGTGAAGAAAAACAAGTCTTCTACTCCACCTAACACCATATGGCCGAAAATTGGTGGCTATAAAAGGAGGTGTTCTTGCTCTCATTTAGAACTTGATGAAAACTTAAAAAGAAAAAAAAGCTTAGAGCTGAGTTCTTTCTCTAGATTTTTCTAGCTTTTCTTGTGATTCTTGAAGACTTTCTTCTATAGAACTTCTTCTTGAAGATTAGTTGTAAAAGATTATCTTCCATAGATATTTCTTTTAGTAACTCTTCTTGTCTTCCACCTTTCACTACATAGACTCCATTTCCTTAGAGCATATATCTAGCCAATCTTTTGCTTAAGGTATGAACTTACTTGAGGTGTGTCCTTGTAGAGGCTTCTTTCTTTAGGAGCTTATGGTGGTTTGATTCGAACCCCTCCATGTTGAGGTGAGGATTCGAAAATGAGAGCCAAAGTTTTTGGTGTGGTTTTCCATGTGTTGTGGTTTTACACCCTCACTTTAATAAAACCTCAAATCTTGTAATCGGTTTAAAACCCCTTTACTCGTATTAGTTTTTGTTGTGCATTACTTTGACCCCCTAGCTTGGGATGCCGATATATATGTGTTTTATATACTTTATTTCTTCCGTTGTGCCGGCATCGCTTGTGGGGGCATACCGATCCTTACAGGAAAGAGCCAAACCGACTATTATTTACAACTCTAGAATAATTACATACATAGAAAACCAACACTACGACTAGGCTCGTGGTTCATCCTTTTATCACATAAACATGCCAAGCAACAAACATACATGTGATAAAGTAAATTTTACCCATTCATCATTTAAACTAGATTGCAAATATCATTGGGATAAGTTTGATATTGATTTCTAAAACCTTTCTCAAGGTTTATAAGTCTAAAACATCATAGGTAAGGTCTTTGGGTCACCCACCTTGAGAAAGTACGAAGAAAGGAATTTTTTTTTTTATTTAACTTTTTGTTGACCACGCCTGGGCGCTGCGTGCAGCGGCTGTTGGTGTTCACAATTTTCAAATCAGTTTTTTGCACGTTCGAGTTTCTTTCGAGTTTCGATTAACGAATCTGAATCCTCCTAAGGTCTGAGTTTTATTACTTGATGATTAAACCTTCGGTTCAACCATCTCGCAACACCCCACCAAAGGTGATTTCATAAAACTAGATCAAAACCTTCGAAAACAATCATATACCCAAATTTTAGATTTCATGATTTTTAAAACCAATGACTTTTAAACAATAAAATCATAAAAATCAAACAACATCCCAAATCAAAATCAATCTTAGTCTAATAATGAACATATTGATTATCATGCTTTCAATTTAACAATTAAAACGTAAAAACAAACATGCATAATCACATAAAAATTCGATCGAGCCAAACCATGGCTTTGATACTACTGTTGGGTTGACTCATTCGCTCGGGTGGCTCGTGGCAGCGAAAATTAAAATTTTACAAAAGTAAACGTACAACCTCCCGAAAACAGGAATATGGAATTGGTTCGATCGAAGTTGATAAGGAGGTAAACGAAATTATACCTTTCGAAAATTTTGTTTCACCTCGTACTTTGGATCTCAGCAACCCTGTGGTGCAAATCCACACAATTTCCCTTGGGTGAGAAATTGCCCGTCGTTTTTCGTATCTCCCAGTTTAGAGTGCTCCAAGCGTCGCACCCCTCTAAGATCTATCCACACCTCGTTCAAGTCACCAATCGTCTTCCCTTGCATGCTAGACAACAAAACGATTCTAAGCTTAACTTAGGCTTGATTATGTGAAAGGTAGGAATATTTTCTAAGTCGTTTAATTCAACACATGAATAGAACGACGTCTTGTTGGAAAGAGGAGAGAGGTGGCCGATTTTAGGTCTAAGAGAGGAGGGCGGATTTTTCAGCTTTTTCATCATCTATTTTTGTCTCCTTCTTCTCTTATTTATAGGTGAAAATTACCTAGAGTCCTATTAGGAAAAGGAAACTTCCTTTCTCCCAAACTCTCTAGTAATTCTTATCCTATGAAGACTTGGAGGAGGGAAAAACTCTTTTCCACTTCCACCACACATAAAATCGCCCCTCCCTTATTTACACTCACAAATCGGTCAACTCCATTTAATTGGACTTTAGGATTTAATTTTGACTTCTTAATTTAATTATAGGTGCAACCCATCAATTAAATACAAGTCAAATTAAATTCAACCAACTACTTCCAACATTTATTTATTTAACTTGGGCTCCACCCAATTAAATAAAATACTTGGACTCTACTAGGTCCATTAATTTAATTAATTCTACAAGATTAATTAAAAGAGTAAAATTAATTGAATCCTTCAATTAATTTATATTCCACATTAGGAAAGTACTAAGCTTTCGTAATTCCCTCAATTTCCTCGAAATTGATTAATCACATCTATTCAAGCAGTGACTCTCTCGAGTTAGTGTGTGACCCCTTAGGCTCGTTTCTATCTAGTAGTAAGTACACCTTCCCACAGTGCTAGTGTACCTTCCTAAAATGGAAAGTACTAGATTTAATCAATCCTCGAATTAGTCACCAAGCTAATTCTCAGCACTTACAAGTCGCGGTTGCCCACCTAGCATAGGGTCCCGAAGACCTAGATAAAACGAAAGTAAAGATACGCCTTTTGCGATCTTGATCCTCGCATAAGTAAGATCTCTCCATCTAATCTCCTGATTGAATCTAGAGCATTGGCTAAGGTCGAAGCTCTATTAATTCAATACTATGTTTCCCACGTTATGTGAAATCGACTTCGACTATCTAAACGAGGAAACCCTACGCCTCTTTAGATATCATACTTCGGCCGAAGATTCCTTAAGTTGATTCACTATGTAACCGTAGGAGATTAACTGACTGGCTAATGTCAGAGATACATTCCTCTTGATTCTCACGTGCCTTACTACGTAAGACATGCAAGTCTGAGTTTGCCCATATTCGATCATCTAAAGTGATCATGTAACAAATCAAGAACATGCGCGGTTACCCATAAGACATCCAATGGAATCTTAGGTCCATAAGGATTACTCTTATACTACAAGACCACTGGAAGTTCCACATTCGACTGGGAATCCATTTCAAGAACTTCCATGGGGTTGTTCAGTTCGCCCATTACCACAATGGCAACCCTCATATATGCATTGGCTTTCACTGTTCCAGTATCTATGGAACGAGATACACTTCTAACAGAGTATGCATCATATGAGCAAGTCTTTTGGGTTGCATCGATATCCCTTTGTGTCGATGAACCCTTTCATGACTTGGAACAATGTTTAAAGATCACAGCCTTCGAGACATATTCCATCATTGCGACACCCAATGTGCAATGATGTCCCATAGCTATGTGTGATCCTTCGGGACTTTATTCTAAGCCAAAGTAAAAACTAATTTAAGAATAAAGACATGCCACATATAAAAAAGAGATTGACTTTATTTATAAGAAAACGATTGTTCAACTCTAGATTTACTATTACAAAGAATGGCACCCAATAATTGATGCGCCGGGCACTAACTCTAACAATTTTCTTCCATCTTTCAGGGGCCTTTGGAATTCTTTCAGATCTCCTCAAGGAATGTGTGTTCTCAGTAGGTATATCGGAATTAGCTTCGTTGGTGTTGGGTGGGTTATTTTGTACTCCTTGATTCAAATGACTTTGATTCATCTCATCAAGTTCTACAGCCCCGCCTTTCCTATCCAAAAGGAATCCTTTTTCTAGGAAATTGGCATTTCTTGAAACAATCACCTTTTGTTCCACAGGGTTGTAGAAGTAGTATCCAATTGTTTTCTTTGGATATCCTACAAAATAAAACAAAGAAGATTTGGGATCTAATTTGTCTCCCACTAAATGCTTTACATAAGCGGGGCATCCCCACATTCTCTAGTGAGCATACGAGGATGACTTTCCACACCAAGTTTCATATGGGGTCTTGGGCATAGTCTTGGACGGCGCCCTATTCAACAGATAGGTTGCTGTTTCAAGCACATAGCCCCGATAGATTTAGGAACTTCAGTGAAACTCAACATGGATCGAACCATATTCAACAATGTTCGATTCCTATGCTCAGTTACCCCGTTATGTTGAGGCGTGCCTGGCGGAGTCCACTGTGAGAGAATCCCATTCTCCTTAAGACAATGAACTCGGAAGACAAGTATTCTCCTCCCCAATCAGGTCGAAGAGCTTTAATACTTTTTCCAAGTTGCTTCTCTACCTCATATCTAAAATCCTTAAATTTCTCAAAGGATTCAGATTTACATCTCGTCAGATATACGTAACCATACTGAGAGTGATCGTCGGTGAAGGTTATGAAGTAGCTCAACCCTCCCCGATCATTTATGCTCATAGGGCCGCACACATCCGTATGGATCAAATCCAATGGACTTATGGCTCGTTCCGCTTTACCTGAAAACGACAACTTGGTCCTTTTCCCTTTGAGACATAATTCGCAAGTTGTCAATTTATCTAAGTCTTGAAGACCCAAATGAGTTTCCAAGCTTCTAATTCTTTCTTTGGAGATATGACCTAGTCTCTCGTGCCACACTAGTGCGTTTGCTTGATTATCTTGTTTACGTTTATTTTTTTTGTTGAATATTGAGATTAGAAATTGTTGGAAAAACAGTATAAAGTCCATTTTGCAATTTTGATTCCATAATAAGAGACGATTTATAAGACAAAAACAAAATTTTATTACGAATCGCAAAACAATAACCCTCTCGATCCAAAATTGGAATCGAGATAATGTTTCTTATTATTTCAGGAACAAAATAAACAGAATTTAATACTAAATTTCTATCTCCTATCCCTAAGTATATCGTCCCCATGGCCTTAGTAGCAACCCGTGCTCCATTTCCCATCCGTAGGGTCATGTCTTCTCTACTTAGCTCCTTGATTCTTGTCATTTCCTGCAAGTTATTGTAGATATGAACTCCACATCCAGTGTCTAGAATCCAAGAAGAATTGTGAACCGAAAAGTAACTTCAACAAAGAACGTACCTTGAGCCTGTAGCTCTTTGCAGTTGCTTTGCCAGTGCCCAGTCTTCCCACATTTGAAGCACTTATCCGATTTGGCTTTCTTACCCTTCTTGATTCCTCCTTTACCTTTTAGTTTCTTAGTCTTGTTCTTCTTCTTATTACCTTTCTTTGGTTTAGAAGATGAATTCATAAGAAGCACTGGCTTGTCTTTCGTTATGGTGCTTTCAGCCGTCGTCAGCATGTTCAACAACTCAGGAAGCTTAGCTTCAAGTTGATTCATGTTGAAGTTGACCACAAATTGGTCATAAGAACTAGGGAATGACTGTAGGACCAATTCCATAGACAACTCGTCATTAAGCACCACACCAAGATTAGCCAACTTTTCAATTAGCCTTATCATCTTAAGCACGTGTGCACTTACATCAGAGCCATCACTCATGCGAGCCCTGAAAAGCTCCCTTGAGATTGCAAATCTCTCTCTCCTAGATTTAGTACCATACAGCTCTTGCAGATGGAGAAGAATCGATGCAGAGTTCTCGATCATCTCGTGTTGCCTTTGCAACTTATTGCTCATTGAAGCCAACATGAGACATCGTACTTGCATGTCATCTTCCTTCCATTGCTGGTACTGGTATATCAAGGACATACCCCCTTTTTTCAGACAAAAGGATAATCTTAAGGTTACGAAACCAATCTTCAAAGTTGGGACCGGTTAGTTTGTTTGTTTCGAAAATTATTTTGAATGGATTAGACATATAGTGTTATCTAGAAAATCTTAGAGGCAGACGATAAGTAACGTATTTTCAAATAAAATTCTTTTAAAATTTAGTCTTTCATTGTACAAGTCTCCCACTATTTTTCCAAATTCCACCACCCTCTTGGTGTGATTCGAAGAATAGTTAATTCTTTAGTGGGCTTGAGATCTATCCAAACTTCATCATATGCCCCTTTTTCTGAGCTAACATATGACTAGTTTGAATAGTAGCCTTACCGAGACTTCTATCTTCCTTGATAGTTCTCGAGATCTTTTTCCTCATCTTTCACATGTGCCCCATTTTCTGAGCTAACACATGGTAGTCGATGTTAGGCTCGACCCATCAAATATCCCGTGGTCAATCATCAATTCTATTACCCCTATTTTCTGAGCTAAGTAATGAAACCAATGATCCCATTGGGCATCATATGCTTAGTAATGCTCACAGCCTTTCTTAGGTTCAATCCACCCCATTTTCTGAGCAAATGGATTTGAACTTCAGTGGCATATCACATGTAAATTACTTATGATGGAAGGAATGGAAATAGAATTCCAATTCTATTGCCACATCAGCCTAATATGTTTCAAGGAGGGAATTACATTGCATACAACTAGGTCTCATCAGTTTTACAATTATCTAGTTTAGTTATCTATTCTATGCATGCATCTCACAACACATCACATATCATATCGGAAAGATAAATAAACATCCCATAAAGGGGTAAATCGAGGATGAACCACCTCGAGCCCTAACCTACTAACCCACTGAGCCAAAGTGGGCTAGGACATTCTAGAAAGTAAAAACAACTAGACTATTACAATGGGTTCCACCACAGCATACAAGTCTTCGAGTCTTGGCTTCGTCTTCGATTACATAGTCTATCAACTACTACTAATCTACTTGACAGAAAAGTAAAAGCCAAACATGCTATTTTTACAACTCTAGAATATTACATACAAGGAAAACCAAACTACATAGACTAGGCTCGTGGTTCATCCCCATCACATAAGCATGCCAAGCAACAAACATATATATGTGATATCCAAAATTTACCCCATCCGTTGTCTAAACAAAATTGCAAATTTCATGGGGATAATATTGATTTCCAAATTCCACAACCCTTTTCAGAAATTACACGTTTTAAACAATCAACTGGGGTCAGGTTCTTGGGTTACCCGACCTTTCGGTTATCAAAAACGAGAATTTTTTTTCGATCCGAGTTTCATGAACATGCCCGGGCGCCGGAAGACCCACGCCCAGGTTGGCGCCTAGGTGCCAACATGGCCACGCCCAGGCGTCGCCGACAAAGGGGAGACCACCAGGTCTCCCCTGGCGGCGCCTGGGTGCCAGTCACCCCGCGCCTGGGCGTGGGCGACAGCACCTGTTGCTATACGGGATTTCTCTCCTTTTCATCCTTAAGTGATTCGTTCAAACAATGATGGATGAATTCGATCCCACCTCGGGCAAGGTATAATCACTCGACAATTGAACCTTTGGCCCGATCATCTCGTGACATCCTACCACTGGTGATTCCAAAATCATCTTTCATCATCCAAATAAATCCACCCACACCCAAGATTCATTCTTTTCAATTGAATTTTTCAAAACCAAAATCTTTTTTCACAAAAAACCTATCAATCATATCCCAATCGAAAAATCAATTATTCTAAATGTTGAATATATTTTTAACATGCACCAATTTACATACGCGTAAATAAAACATGCTAACACATAATATAGCTTAATCGAGCCAACCATAGCCCTGATACCACTTTTGGGTTGGGTTCTATTCCCCGGGTGGCTCGTGGCAGAGGAATTCAAAAATTAAACGTACAACCACCTGAAACAGGAATAATGGTGTGCTCGATTACGCTATAAAGAAGGTTACAAATTTTTTTTAGCTTTTGATTAAATTCTTGCAGCAACAAATTTGATCTTTTCAACCCTGTTGTGCAAGTCCACATGATTTCTTGGAGGAAATCACTCGTCGATTGTATCTCTGATTTTAGTGCTCCAAACGTCGCACCTCTAAGATGTATCCACACCTCGTTCAAGTCACCACCTATTTCGTTCTTAGTGCTAGCCAACGAAATAGATCTAAGTTTAAAACCTAGGCTTGATTATATGAAGGGATGGAATATTTGTGAATCATTGAGTTCAACACATGAACAAAACAATGTCGTATTGGAATAAGGTAGGGGCGAATTTTTGCTCAAGGATGACAAGAAAAATTCCCTTCTTTTTCAACTTTGGGGTTCGAATTTTTGCTCTAGGAGGCTTAGGATTTTTGTCTTGCATTCTCATATATATAGAATAGGAGACCTAGAGTCCTCATTCAACTGTAAAACTTGGAAAAGAAGAAAACCCTTTTCTTCTCCACCGAGATTTCGAATCCCAACTGCCAAGGCCCCAAAATTCGGTATTCACCCTTAATTAGAATACAAGAATTAATTCTTGACTCCATATTTCATTATGGGCTAAACTCATCAATTAAATATTCTCATATAATTAAAACCCATTTAATTATATTTACTTATTCCAATTGACTCAGTTATTTAACTTGGACCAAGCCCAACTAAATAAAATATTTGGACTCTACTAGGTCCACAATTTAATTAATTCTACAAAATTAATTAAAATAGTCGAATTAATTAAATCGCCTCAATTAATTCATATTCCGTATTAGGAAAGGACTAGACTTTCCTAATTTCCTCAATTTCCTCAAATTGATTAATCACATCATTTAAGCAATGATTCTCTCGAGTTAAGTGTGTGACCCCTTAGGCTCGTCTACTATCTAGTAGTAAGTACACTTTCCCAAAGTGCTAGTGTGCTTTCCTAAAATAGAAAGTACTAGATTAAATCATTCCTTTGATTTAATTAAGCCTCGATCACCACATTAATTCTTGGCACTTACAAATCGTGGTTACTGTCTAGCAACGGGCCACGAAGACCTAGATAAAGATGAATATAAAGATACGCCTTTTGTGATCTTGGTCCTTGTATAAGTAAGATTCCTCTATCTAATCTCCTGATTGAATCTAGAGCATTGGCTAAGTTCGAAGCTCTATTAATTCAATAACTATGTTTCTCAAATACGGTGAGATCAATTTTTTACTATCTAAACGAGGAAACTCTACGCCTCTTTAGATATCATACTTCGGCCGAAGATTCCTAAAGTTGATTCACTATGTAAACATAGGAGATTCACTGACAAGTTTAATGTCAGAGATAGATCCCATCTTGATTCTCACGTGCCTTCATACACAATTAGCCCATGTCTGATTTTGCCCATTTGTGATCATTTGAGTAATCATGGAACAAATCAAGACATGTTCAATTGTGTATAAGACATCCTATGGAACCTCAGGTTCTAAGGATTACTCTTATACTACAAGACCACTGGAAGTTCCAGATTTGACTGGGATTCCATTTAATGTTGTTCAATATACTTATTCCCATAATAGGAACCCTCATACATGCATAGGCTTTCACCGTGCCAATATCTATGGAACGAGATACACTCTATTTAGAGTATGCATCATATAAGCAAGTCTTTTGGGTCTCATCGATATCCCTTCATCTCGACGAGCCCATTCACGACTTGGAACATATGTTTAAGAATCACAGCCTTGGAGACATATTCCATCATTGCCATTCCCGATGCGCAATGATGTTCCAAAGCTATGTGTGATCCCTCGGGACTTTATTCTAAGTTAAGACCAAGTTATATACACGAATAAAGAATGCCAAATGATTAACTTTATTTATATGAAAAGGATTGTTCAACTATAGTTATTATTACATAGAATGGCGCCCAAAATTGGTGCGCCGGGCATAAATTCTAACAGTTTACCTAATGACCCTAGACCAGCCAGAAGTGTCAGAATGAGACCGCAAGTTTTGTCATGATAGATGGCAAACTATACAAGAGAGGGTTTTCAAAACCCTACCTGAACTGTTGAACCCCTGCCAGAGCAGACTATGTGTTGTGTAAAATACATGAGGGGTGTTGTGGCAATCACCTGGGGGGCAAGGCGCTCGCAGCTAAGACATTGCAACAAGGATACTTTTGGCCGATGATGCTTAAAGATGCCCAAAACTTCGTGCGGAAATACAGAAGCTGCCAGGAGCCAAGATGTGACCGCTAGAAAGTACGTGCCCCTTTGACATGTGGGGGCTAGATATAGTTGGACCCTTCCCTTTGGCCACAGGTCAAAGGAAGTTTTTGCTGGTCGCCATTGACTATTTCACCAAGTGGTGGAAGCTGAGCCACTGGCCAAGATATCCGAGAAAGAGATGATGAAGTTATTATGGAAGAATATAATCACTCAATTTGAGATCCCAAGATCTCTGGTTTCAGACAACGACACCCAATTTTGGGGCGCAAAGTTAACGGAATGGTACCAAGAGCGGAATATTAAGCAGCACTTCACCTCCTTCAGTAACCCTCAAGCCAAAGGGCAGATAAAGGTCACCAACCGCACTATTTTACAACCCCTAAAGAATAAGCTCGGAGAGGCTAAAGGGAGTTTGACGTACGAAATCTCAGCAGTATTGTGGTCATACCGCACCACTTCCAGAATTAGCACCGGGGAGACCCCCCTTTAATGTAGTGTTTTGAGCCGAGGCCATAATCTCGATAGAAATTGGAGACAAAATCTTGAGGGTAAGTCAATACAGTCTTGCTGAAAATGAGCGTCGCCGATGAGAAAACTTGGATTTCTTCGCTGAAGTAAGAGATGACGCCGCTGCAAGGGTTTCTAAGTATAAGGCAAGGACGGCACGAGCTTACAACCGCCGGGTACACCCTTGACTGTTCTAAGTGAGAGACTTAGTGCTTAGAAAAAGGAAGCCACATGCCCTGTTGGAATGCTGAAGGCTAAATGGGAAGGTCCATACCAACTAAGAGAGATAATCAACCTCGGTACCTACAAGTTAATGACAGCAAGTGGTAAAGAGGTATCACGTACTTGGGGCATATCCAACCACAAAAGGTATTTTACTTAGTTTATATTAGCTACCAGACATATTATCTTGATAAATGTTATTAATATTTAGTGATATTGGCCATTGACCAAACATATACTTAAGTGCGTATAGCACCCTTATTATGTTATCATGTTATCAAGGAGCTTAAATACTTAAACGTTTCGCCCACGTTATTGGGGAACAAAAATACCGATACGACCCTTGGGAGCTAAATAAGTTTCCGCTAGAGCCGTTATAAAACTTAACCGCAACCCCACTCTAGGTCAATATGGGTGGCTCCGCGAAAATCCCCCGAGCTATCAAAGACTCGCACGAGGATGGGCCACCCCATAATCCCTCCAGTAATATTGAGAGAGGTTGAGGATCTACAAAAGTCTCCCCACTCCCATTAAGGTTCTGGAACGAGATTATGTGAAAATAAACAAATAAGGGTCGACCAAGCCTCCATTAAAAAGTGACCTCTAATACTACGAACCAATATGATTCACATTTTATGGAATAGGGGGGCAAGTAGTAGCAAGAAAGAAAGTAATAGCTAGCTAATAGCCAGCTACTAAAGAAGCAACTAGCTAAGAGCCGGCTACTAATGAAGCAACTAGCTAATAGCCAGCTACTAAGTACTTAGCCAAAATATTATTCACCCACTCCCCAGATCAAACATGGGGGTAGAAAACACAAATAAGAGATAAGCAATGATAAGACAAAAGTAGCAAGCAAATAGTCTTACAAAGAGCAAAGTACTTAAGAGTTAGTCTGACAAAGTACTAATAAGTGAGTCGTGGAGGCTAACTAGAAAAGTCAAGACAACTTGAAATCTAACAGCACTACATATAAAAACTAGCTATCATAAGGAGGGTCACTGCCACGTCCATATCCCCCGACGGGTGGCACACCTTCCTCATCACTGTCATCAGCCACCCCCTTATACACCCATAGAAAATCATCATGGGGATAGCGACCGCTCTCTCAAAGAGAACGATGGCACTAATGAACTATCTTCCCCATGAAACCAAGGGCGATATCATATGCCTTCCTATTGCACTCATTGAGAAACTCGGTGCTTGCCCTAAACTCATTCACCGCTGAATCCTCGGCATCAGCTAACATCTGTGTACCGACTGAGGAGCTAAGGAAGCTTTGGCCACATGCGGCCTCCTCCTCAAAGTCCTTAACGGTAGCCTAATACTTTGCCTCTTGCTCAGCTGCTGCTGCCTCAACCTTGGAGGATTTTGAAAGAAGTTTCTTGTTCTTCTTTGAACAACCTTTCAATTTTCCTGCAAAATGTTCATATCGCTGACGAAGGTGATGAGATAATTGGATCAACTGAAAAGGCCAAGGCAAGAAAGCTTTGTAAAGAGGGCAAATTTATAAAGCAGTGATGCAATAATAGAAATAAGCTCACCCGGTCTTCGCCGACGGAGATCTTCTCATAAATCTGATTTGCTGACAGCATATGCAAGCGCTGGGAGTCATAATCATTCATAGTTGGCCTCGATATCATCCATGGGGTGACCACATCACCCATATCCCAGAAAGAATGAACGGAGGGGTCGTTGTTAGCTCCAAAAGTGAACAACCCATTTCCACGACCAGGGGTACCTTGCGTCCCGGTTGCCCTTTGGAAGAGGAGGAACTCTAATATAAGTAGGTTCTGGGAAGTGGCCTCGCATCCCTGCCGTGCCCCCCTTCTCCGCCGGTGCCTTCCCCTTGAGATCCTGTAAGGAAGCCCCAACAGTGGAATCATGATGGCCCTTAGCGGTCAACCCCGACATCATAGAATCAAAATCCAAAAGGACAGGCGCCATGGCAGATGGTGTTAAATCTGGCACCCCTTGGTCTGTGCCTTTGCCCTTCGGAGGAGGACGAGCAGGATCAACACGTCTGACTGGTTGCCCTCCTTCGGGTGCGGTGGCGGTTGCTGGCACCTTAGAGTGCCTTCTCGTGCTTGTAAAAAAGTGTTTCAATAAATAGATTGGTGAAACTAGAATACACTCACCACTCAAAAAATAATAAACATCATCTAAGGCAATGTCGAGGTAAAATAAGATGATGTACCTTCACGGTATATCTGCCGAATATCATAGTGAGTCATAAACAACCCCGCCTCTATGAAGTCCAACCGTAACTGGTGGTGAGTATCAGTAATCCTCTGAGGGGCTAGTCTCTCGCACCACTTCCTAGGTATAAGAACGGGCAAGCTCTGAAGGGGGAAGTAGAAGAACTTGTTCTTCAAATTGCCGTTGGAGCTAATTTCCCCTCCAAAACTCAATTTTGGGACGCCCGATAGAAATGTACATACGACCTTTTCGAGCTCATCTAGATGTCAAAAAAAGCATGGGAGGCCTCAAGGCTCAAGTCTAGCCTGAGATCCCAAAAGCGCCGAATGAAGCCCGCAAATTAAGCAAAACTATTTGACTGATGCACACTTGGTAGTGGGTCAAGATCATCCCCAACAAGGGGTCGCATGATAAATCAAAACCCATGCAAAAATACTCTAAGTAGAGGGTCACATAACCCCTCGGAGGACTCCGGATCTGGTCATCAGGTTTAGGTTTCACCACCCTCAGGTCCGGCGGGAAATTCTCAAAAAGCATCCGTAACTCGCTGTTGGTAATAGTGGAAGAGCAAGTAGCGAGAAACGTCTTATGATTCCACGCCGACCTCCCACTTTGGTAATCATCTTTCCATTCCCCGAATCCCCTATAGTCACTCGCCAGAGACACTAAGTCATCTCTTCCTGAGCTACCGTCGCTAGATGACGACTAAGAACTAAAAAGAAATAATTGTGAGTTACATGATAAAAGCACAGATCTACGGTACAGACAAAGTCAAAGGGAAGCCCCGAGTTGATAGCCCAAAACACCGAAACGAGTGCCCCGCGGCGACCGTGGGGCACCATGGGCCTCGTGGTCACCGCAGGGCACCGAGTACTTCGAGGGAGTGCCTCGCGGAGACCGCGATGCACTTGGTGCCTCACAACCGATTGCGGGGCTTAGGTGACCCGGGGGCGTCGGGGGACCACCCCCAGGACCAAAGGGTTTCGATTGATTCGCCATCCGCATACACGGAACCCTACTATACGACAAGTCGAGAAGGAGTCAAATATTCAAGTGCAAGTATCCAATGAAGAGCTAGAGACAAATGTGTACCTTTCCTAAGGTTAACTCTAGCCAAGGAGAAAAAATGAGAGCCTCCTAGAGAGAGTTTTTCCACTAGTTAGAAGTTTTCAAAAGAAAGGGGTGTGAATGGGAGGTGAAAGTGAAAAGTTCCCTATCTCTATTTAAATAAAGGTAGGTGGAGAAGCTTTGAAGGCTTCCACCCTAGTCCAAGTTGGACTGTATAGCTTCACGTGCGCAGTGTAATTCCTACTACCAGATTCAATGTCCGAGAAAACCCGGGAACGGGGGGCATTATGATGTGCGCAAAAAATGTCTAAGGGCATTGCTGTAATTAAAGTCAAGCCCAAAAAGGGCTGACGACCCACGAAGAGTAATGGGTTATTTTATTACTCTAGAAGCCAATAAAGAGGTTAATCATTAAGCCTAGTGGGCTACTGAGAAGTCAATTGTTTTTGAAACACTTGCTAGCAGCGGCGTCATTACGATGAAAAAAAATTATTGCTCGCTTGGAATTTTTGGAAATTCCACAGAAGGATCTGGCAGAGTTTGAGAGCAACTGCTTTCAAGAAGTCGGCAAAAGCATGGAACACAATTATCCATTCCGCCAAACTCATGTCCAGATAAGGAATCCTCATATGTGCAATGGGGGAAAGAATCCAGATGAAGAACAGCTGAACCAGATGGGCTATTCAGCGCTTCCCAAAGTTGTCCGTTCTGAAGCCAATAAGTATTCTAAGAAGCCGCTACGTTTATGGATGGGAAAGGGTGCAATGCTTCCAGAACACCCCAACTCTATCAATTTTTGGATTGAAGATGAAGCTAGAGAGTTCCTTGCCAGAGTTTGGGCAGAAAGTTTTGTAGAAGAGAAACGGAGATTCAAGCAACTGCTCGCTACAAGACTTGATAGAGAACTCGCTGACACTCTTGGAAAACGTTGGATATTGGATGCATCCAGATGGGTGGAGGATTTTGTTTTACATTGTCATACAATTGATGAAATGCTCCAGTATCCATTTTTGTTTAATTTTGGAATTGAATATAGGCGTAGAGCATATGCCTTATTTCTGTTGCAGAAGAGAGAATCGCTTGTGGGTCCATTAATTGCCATACCTTATTTTCACCGAGGTATGGAAAGTCACATCCGTGATCAACTTAGATAAATAAGTCAAGGAGGCTATAAGCTGAATCTCACTCAGTGATTCCAAATTAACTTAAACAAAGACATTTCTACCAGCAAGCAGGATGAGCGTTCAAGACCAAGCGATGCCCAAATTCATATCACCGATGATTTTGAAAAATTTCACCATGAAAGACGAACGATTGCCGAGAACTCTTAATCGCTGGATATCATTTTTAACGAACACTTTAGTTTTAGTGACTTCCATGGGTATAACTTACACCCCATCTTATTTTGCGAACAAAATATTCAAGCGGCCAAAATTCTATCGCTAATCAAGAAGCTACTCAAGTGCTTATGCCATTTATTTTGGACTCTTTCAATTCTTACATTTCAGGTGTCGATCTGCCAGAGGATGTGCATTTTACACTAAGTACTGAGAAGTACAAAGACGCAATATTTTTCATTCTGCAGACCAATATCCTAAGTCCAAGGCACGTCATGGAAGTGATTCCCACTCTGGGTCATTGTTGTTGAGAAACCTTCTCCTCAAGTGGAGATTGTTGAAGTGGAATTGGAACAAGCTCCTACTGTGGAACTCGCTCCTACACCAGACGCTGATATGCAAACTAAAGTTGGCCCTAGCGCTCCCGTAGTAGAAGTTCCAATTTTTGCTCAAATTGCAGAGATTGATAATGCTACTCAATCTGTTGAGCAAGCGATAGAAGAAGTTCATGCAGAAATTGCTGAAGAGCTAGAAGAGCCATTTATCAGAGATAAATCAAAAGAAAGGCTGTAGTTTCTAGCTCATACGGACTCATTCTGTCTCCTGGGCGCTCTCCTTTTTCAGACTCTAACTCGAAAAGTGATTAAGAGTTACGAGACTTTAGACGAGCCGTTTGGAACTCGCTTAATACCATAGAGGGTTCCTGCTCCAAAATGCTTGAGAATGATGATAGAAATATCAAGTTAGTCTCCGCCACTAGAAGTCGTGATACTGCAAACGCTGCTACCAAGAGCACTATAGCAATAATGAACAACATATCACCGGTGATCACTAGCCTTTTCGAAGAGTTCAATCGCTACTTAGCCTAGAACGCTTCTGCAGATACGGAGCGACATAATACTTCCAACTCTGTTGCTCAAAGTATCGCTGAACAAGTTGCTCTACTTGTTGAAGAAGTTAGGCTATTGTGAAGAGATATCGCTGACCTCAAGACCTCCCTTAATGATGCCAAGAAAGGGGAAGATGAGCAAGAAAAGCATCAATTGTCCAAAGATAAAGGAAAAGCCTTGACAGAGCCAATTTCTAAATCAGACAACAAGAACTGGCGCTCCATGTTTACAGAAATAGTGAGTCTAAAGAAGATGCTCACTAAGAATCGAAAGCCAAGATACTACCAAGGCACGCACAGGCTTCCGGACATTGATGTAGAATTTTTAGAAGGTATGGGTTTTAATCCATATGTGGCACCGTTGAGAAGACCTCTCCATTGGAAACCATCCAATGATCACATGCAGGACATTTACCATGACTTAATCAGACAACTCGGGATCCTTGCAAGGGATGGGGTGGAAAGGTTACTTGAATTGAATCAAAGCGCTAAGAGTCGAAGCAATGACTATGATAAAGTCTATCACACAACAATGATAGACATCAATCGAGTTCTTGCCAATGAAATCTATCAAGAAGAGGCTTCGAAGAACCGACAAAGAAAATGATTCTCTATTGATTTATCTTTTATTTATTTGTGTATGTTGTCGCTATTTAATTTTTAGTATAAATCATGTATGCTTCAAATTCCATATATATGAATGAACAATTTATCGATGAAACATCTTGTTGAAGCTAATCTAACATTAGCTAACTTATCTAAGTTTCTAACGCTAACTTATGATTATTTTGGGATTTTCTTGGAACTCTTAATCTATAAAAGAGTTATAAGAGTTAAGGTCTTGACATCATCAAAAAGGGGGAAATTGCTAGAAAATTTCATGTTAGATGTTTTGATGATGACAAGATAGGATTTTATGTTAGACCCCAAAAATAATGTAGGTTTATCTTTTCATAGAACAATTGTACAAGCATTTGAAAGTTTGTAATTTTTTTTGGCTTGTAGTTTTTATGTTTGTAGATTTTAGACTAAGTATTGGATACCAAGTCGCTAGTAGAATTCTAGGCGAGTCTATTAGAGATGAAGTTGTAGATCAGCGTCTAAAGTCAAGTGAAGATGAAGATTTGTTCTTAGCATCTGTCAAACGCTAAAGGACTGTTTCAGGGTTGTTGGATCAAGTGCTCAAATAACTCAAGCGATCAAGGATCAGATTCCCCTGAAATAAATTCTCAAGTCATGAAGGAGTTACACTACTACGAAAATAGCCTATTACAAAGCCCCAATTATAGCGGTTTTTCGAAAAACCGCTGAACGGAGGGGGCTATTACAGCGGTTCGTGAAAGAACCGCTGTAATAGGGAAAATGCGGCACCTATTATAGTGGTTCTTGAAGAAACCGCTGTAATAGGCGCCAGTCTATTACAGCGGTTCTATAAAGAACCGCTATAATAGGACTTTTACAGCGGTTCTTCTCCGAACCGATGTAATAGTCCTTACCTATTACAGCGGTTTGGAGAAGAACCGCTGTAAAAAGCTACCTTTTACACTGGTTCAGTTGTGAACCGCTGTAACAGGCTTCAGATATTTTCAAAACCCACCCCTACCCCCCATTTCATCTCTCTCTCTCTCTCTATTCTTGCTCTCTCTCTCTCTCTACTCTCTCGATCTCTTCATTCTCGCTCCCTCCGCCGAGCTCTCTCTACCTCCGCCACCACCACCACCATAGCCGCCACAGCATACCACCGCCGAGCTCTCCTCCGCCTTCACCACCGACGCCTCCACCATCTATTTGCTGACACCGCCGCACAGCCACGCACCACCTGCTCCGTTCGGTTCTCCGATTTTAGAGGACGCACAGCGAGGATACGGAGACCACCGTGACACCACCGCACAGCCACGCACCACCAGATCTGAATCTGAATCTCCGTCGCTGCTCACACCACCGCCTCTGCACGAATCGCCGCCGCTGCTCACACCACCGCCTCTGCACGAATCGCTGCCGCTGTTCACACCACAGCCTTTGCATGAATCGCCGCCGCTGTTTATAAGCAGAAAATCAATTTGATAAGGTGATTTTTGATTGCTAATAAGTAAATTATTTACAGTAAAATCAATTTGGTTCAACTTTTTCAAGCTATTTTGTGTTAGTTTGTTTAAATTAATTATTAAACAAAAGGAAGACCTTTGCCATGCCCCTGATATCTATTCACGATCTCCAGGTATTTATTTATGTTTAAATTCACATGACTTTTAACGGTGTATTATGGGTTTGACTTAGAAAATCATGTATCTGATGGGTTTTTATTTTAGACTCAAACTATTAGTGTTTTTTTTGCTTTGGAATGATTTTTGTGTTTGAGGGTGGATTTGATAGCGTGGAGATTCTAAATCACGCTGTGTTATGATTTGCTTGGGGAATTTTGTGTTTATTTGATGAGTGTGATTTGAAGTTATGAGCTGTTTTGTGTGTAGGGAGAGTGAATCTGATTAGAGAGCACATAGACTGTGAAGGTTACTCAGATCACATAGACTATGAATTTGTACTTCCGGTATATCATTTTTGGACTGAGATCTGTGGTTAAAAGTTTAATGGCTTCCTTTTGATTCGTGTGCATTATTTGAAGGTTTGAATTGGGAGTCTGTTCTAAACAATTGGGTTTTCTTGAAATTTGGAGTTCTGTGAAACGGTCATGCGTAAAGATGTGATCTTGGCATGACATACGTTTAATCAATGCAATCTGAAGAAGTCTAATGTTTAATCGTTAACTAGTTAGTATAATTATGTTTGGGTGTTAAAACTATGACTGATTCAAATTTGTATATTCCGAATTAGAGACAGAAGAGTTGTGCCTGTGGGCGTGTTCATTGTCTACAAGAAATTCTGACGAGGAGCCACTTTATGTATTCATTCTTTGATCCGTTCACAACTTCTTAAAATTGGAAACTGAAGAACTATAACTGTGTTCATGTCAATAAGATATTAGACAAGGGCCACTTAATGTATTGGCGTGCCATTCCTCTGATCCACTATAGCTTGTTAAAATGAGGACCAATTTGTTTTGCAGGAAATTGATTTGAAGAATCACAAATGGGGTCCCTATTTTGTTTGTGGGTACGATTTTATGTTTCTTGATTTTGCTTTGATCATATCTTAAAAGTGCATATTTGTATGATTTATTTATTATTGTCTAGGGTTAAGTGTTGCTGGTTGGTTTAACAAATCGTGTTAAGGCAGCTTTAGAAGATCGATTTCATAACAGAATATACTGGTTCAAAGATTATGTTCAAAATTCCAAATGTTGATATCTCAAATTTGTCGATAAGAATGCAACTCTGATCCTGCTCTTCCCAAGAGGTTAAATTCAATAAATTGTTCAATGATTTGATTCAGGAGTGTATATGTTTTTTGTTTTGCATTATTCTTTTGCGGTGAAGGTCAATAATCTTGAGTTCAAAGGGAATCAATCATATTCATGATGCAAAAGAAAGATTCATTTTCTTATGGAGTTTATTTCATTATCTTGAAATTTCAATAGTGCATTTGAATCTCTTATTTGTTTCACCCCTTTGATTTTGCAGCTGGAATTATGTTTTAGGAAGAAAAAATACTTGGTAATTTCAGTTGTCATCTTTGTCTTAACTCATAAATTCATAAGCTTCTATCTAAAACAAAACGATCAAAACTTAAATCCTGTCCTGTTGACTTTAATTTATTATAATCTTATTTATCTTGCTCGCTCTATTATTTTTCTAGTATATGGATTCGGTGAACTGTCCAATCTTGGTTTGATCACACAATGTACAATTTACAGATTAGTTACTGAATTCTCTTTTGCAGTGTGTTAAATTTCTGGCTGAAGAACTGGCTGAAAGAAAGCATTTGTTCTACGCTTGCCCCCAGACACTTTCTGAGACCATTTCTGCAATGGATCTTCATTCTCTTGTAGCTTATCAACCTCGTGATGCAGTTTTGTCCATTTGTTTGATTGGCCTAATGATGTTTTCATTATTTATCTGTCTGAGACATAAAATTATTTTACGCCTTGTGTATTTCACATAAGAGTATGTGTAATCCTTTTTAAATATTGTTTAAGATGTTTATGTATCTTTGGATGGTGGCAACATAACTTTTCCTAACACTGACACACTTATTTTGGAGACAAGAAATTTCATGGAAATATATGTATTCAGGTTTATTGTATTTTTATTCTTGATCTTATGATCCCTGAACAGGATGAGCTAATTTTTTTGCAAGTTCTTTCGATTATAACTTTTTGGCTTTCCAGTTGTTCCTTAAATTAAAGTTCATGATTTGATTAAAACAAGTTTTGCTCCTTCAAGAATTTAGGTCGGACATGAAATTTAGGGGAGGAAAAAAAAATAAAAAATTTACAGCCCCCTATTACAGGGGTTACAAAAATAATCGCTGTAATATGGGTATCTATTACAGCGGTTACAAAAATAACCGCTATAATAGGGGCACCTATTATAGCGGTTATTTTTGTAACCGTAGTAATAGATACCCCTATTACATCGGTTATTTTTGTAACCGCTGTAATAGGTTAAAAAAAATCGCTGTAATAGGTCATTTTTGTAGTAGTGTTAAATGCAATCATCAACGGACATTTATGTCCAACGAAAAATAAATTGTGTTATAATATCTTGTGTTATTTACTGTTTTATTGCTTTATTTTACATTTGCATATTATATCTTGAAAAAGCATTCAAAACTGTTAAGCGTCTAATTCAAGTTCAAGAGAACGGTAAGCTATAAAATCATTTTCGCTGTGCTAACCCTGATTAAGTGATTGAAACATTATCCTACTTTGGTAATTGTTGAAATCACTAAGTCTAAGTTATCTATTTCTAAGCGCCTGACCTAGTGCTAAACTTTCCAAGCGTTCAAATTCTTCAAAGTAATACGAAAACTTTTTAAGTCAAAAAAGACTTCATGGTCTATTCAACCCCCCGCTTTTAGACCCTTTTCTGTGTCACTTGGGACCATCAGTGTAGGATTGCTGAAAGCATGATTCTTAAAGAACTCTTCAGCAGTCTCAACACTCTGAAACGAGAATTTTACCACATCACAATAAATCTTTTCATTTTGTTGCTCTATTTCCTGTACAGTCCATTTCTTATTATTTATGATTTCATTGGTTCTCTTGAGTCTACCTAGCTTCTCTACTGAAATCAGCCTATTTGGCTATTTGAGGTGTATCGTCATCATCAGGGATAATCAAATTGTGGATGAGACGGAATGCGCCTATGCTCGGGAGTAATGACCACATCTTCTTCAATGTCTATAATTTGTCCCAATACTATTTGATTAACTGGAGCTATCTCACACCAACAACTGAATAAGTGGGTGCTGACTCCACTGGAACAACATTACTAGAAACCTCTATGATAGCAGGTTCTAAAGTTTTGCATGGAGAGAAATAACCTATATGGGCGCTAAATCTATCTCAACATGCTCTTCCAGGTTAGGAACTATTGGTTCGACAATCATAGGTTCCAGTTGATTCTTCATTGCATGAGATGAATCGATGTTCAGCCTTTTCAGTGCTGAACCAACTAAAACCTTCTTAAGAGTAACCATGTCCTCTGGATCAGATTCAGAGTCTCGCTAAGGAGCACTATTCTTAGGTTTGGGCTTAGGCGGGCCCATATTTCTCTTTGGTGCATCAGTTTCTTGGGCACTACCTTCTTAAGAGTCACAACTGGAGGACTCTCTGCAAATGTTATTGTAGCATCCTTAGGATCGGCCCAAAATTTCTCGCTGGCCTCTGGACGCTGATGCTTCCCAAGCGCAGCTCTGAACAAAGCCTTAGGCGTGATAAAATTTTGGATGTTTGATTTTATATAGAATCGACGAGAGCTAACTTTCTCTCTGGCGCTGCTGTTATCCAGAATGATAATATATATAAGAAAGCATAATTCCATAGGGCTTGTTGTCATAATCAAGCCCGCTGAGTAGATGATTAAACACGAAGTTAGCCCAATTCACTTATCCCCTTGATCCAAACAACCATCATCTTAAAATGTTTGCTGGTAAGCTTTTCAAATGATCCAACCCTACACTCTATCACCTTGTCCACAAAATTGGCCACAAGCGTGTAAGGGTGCTTTAGATCATTCTTTGAAAAACTCACTTTGATGGGAAGGTTCTCCTTGGTGATTAAAGCCCATACCTCTTCCTTATTAGTTTTTGGTATTATCATTTACCTCACTACCTTCCATGGGTAGACCCAGTGTGCGATTATACATCTTGCCATCCAACTTGAACAACTTGATCCTAATTTGCAAAGTACGATGCAGTTGTCTTCCTGAACTTGAAACTTAGTATAGAACATAGACACTTTAGGCAGCCTCTATTTCTTATAAATAGTCAGCATTTTAGCAAGTCTGACAGTTTTAAACATTTTTAAGATATCTTCGACTAGAATGTCATTTGAATCTTTGGTGACTTCCAATCGAAGACAATACCCTTGTTGATCATAACATCGGATGAAGATGCAAATGCCCTGGTGGATTTTGTCATTATTCAAAAGGACTTGAAGATTTTGAAGATTTGAGAATTTAGGGATTTATAGAGAGAACAAGAGCCAAATTTGCAGAGTATGGCACGATTGTCTTCCAAAATATGAGACTTGGTGTAGAACTTAGAAACTTTATATATATATATATATATATATGTATCATAACTAGTCACCATTTTAGCAAGTCAGACATTTTTAAAATTTCCAGGATATCTTCAACTGGAATGTCATTTTGAATCTCTAACGACTTTCGATCGAAGACAAAACCCTCATTGATCTTGATACCAAATGAAGATGCAAATGGCTTGGTAGATTTTGTCAATTTCAATAAAGAGTTGAAGATTTGAGAATCTAGGGATTTTGAGAGAGAGAGAGAGAGAGAAATTTGCTGGGGAATTTTACTAAAAGTGGAAAGTAAGATGCAAATTCTAGTTCAACTATGAGACATTAAAAAATAAATTCTCTAATTTATTTGAGATTGATACCCTTGTATAAAGAAAATAAATTCATTCCATTTATTTTAAATATAGACTCCAAAATCTTGAAAAAGCACTGGAGTACACTTGGTAACTTCTATTTATAAATTATTTGGCATCTGCGATAATCTTTTTAAAAAATATGTTGTTAGACACACGCAAATGGTATACAAACACGTATGCAAGCACGTTGTGACTCTGAACGGCCATTATGAAATAGAGCATGGGTACCCACCAGCTTGATTTTGTTGGGAATGTGCCATCGATACAAACGAGGAGTTAGAATATAAGGCACTAGTTTCTATTGTACCACCTATGATTAATAAAAAGACATTAGTATGTTGTTCATATAACTCTTAATGGCATCTATAAGTTTTAAATGAATAACTAGTCCTTGTGTATCAAGGCAGATCTTCCACTCTTTATAGTAGTTACAGATATGGGCACTAGAGGGGTTTGATACTTGATCACTTAAATGGTTCGCAAGTCGGAGAATCTCAATTGGGCATTGAGATTCGTGTGGACTTGTATAACACATGCTTTGACATGAAGTGTCAATTGAACACTATGAGATAGTAGGAGTTTGTGTCATAGATATATTGATGGGATTAGTGTATTCAAACACGACTCGTAGTAATCCGATCACCTGGGTTTTTACTCAATGACTATCAATGATTGAATTACTGATTATGATAGTATGTGTGAGCCTTAGACCTGAAGAGTCGCGATTACCCGTTGTTGGTGCCGACCTCGAAGTACGTTCCAATGTGCTAGTAGCATGTGAAGTGATTTCCAAGAGGGAATTCACTGTCTCGAAAGTAAGCAAGAAGTATCCTATGTGATCATAGGTAAATGAGATTGAAAGTTTCTGGCCAGAGCTGATAAACTAACTTGTGTTTGACACGGAGGGTAGTTCGGTAATCTCATCTTACTATGATTCTTAGCATAACATCAAGTTCTATGAGTTTGACATCTTCCATGATTCTCACTCGATCGGGCCTAGAGAGTCGCGTTATATAGGAATAAACTAAAAATCATAGTTTTGTATTTCGAGGGCGTTTTGGTAATTTGTCTTTTGGGAGGATGAATTAACTGATTGGATGAATTAATTTAATTGCTTGTTTAATGGATTAAATAGTGGTATATTAAATTAATTAATTTGAATAAGTTAATTGACAAGGTTAATTAAATATTTAAATACATTGTTAATATAATTAATACATATTTAATTAGATTAAATATGATATGATTAAATTAAATGGACTAAGTTGATTGAGTCAACCTAGCCCACATGAACTGTCCAACTGAGCCCTAGAGGGCGTGTGACTTGTGGCTAAAGTTGGTGGATTTTATTTAACCCTCCAACACAAGCCCTAGTCAAATACATAACTTAGAATTATTCATTCTAGCCTCCAATACGTACAAGACAAAACAAGATCCTTTTCTCTCTGCTAGCCGCCTATGGGAGATGAAGAAGGAGATTTCCAACATTCGTTCCTGTGTGATGATCTAAAGAAGAGACAATTGGATCGTTGGAGATTGAAGATTCATGAGGATTAAATTTGAATACGCGAAAAGATAAATTTTTTGTATTCATACTTTTTCATGTTAAAAATCAACGAAAAGCCACAAATTTATTTTGGTTTGGGAATTCGCTGTGTATGCTAACATGATTCCCAATAGATTTGATAATGACGTGTTGATAAGAGCTAAATTATTTTTGACACTATCCATATGTCAACTTGAAAGTGAGAAAATAGTGCATGAGACTTATTTTTCAATTCACTGAGCTAGTAGTACATCACCCTGCATTACCTTGTGTTGTAGATTGAGTCACAGGATATAACAGCATTGAGAAAAATCCTCTTGCTATTCTTAAAGCTTGATGAAGTTGATGACAAATCTGTATTTTGAGATGAGGCTCGCTGAGAATAAAGAACCAAATTTTGTTGTTGGTAGAGATGACGATGAAGATTTTTCTGCAGGCCAGGGATCTAGTGCTGAAGAGACATGGTGGTACGGGGAGATGTGTGTTAGTAGGGAAGGCTGGGGTGATGTGGTTTTGGGGTAGTTAGAGATGGGGAAAAAAAGAAAGATAAAAAGAAAAAGGAAAAAATTGAGAGGAAATAAATAGAAAAAATAAATTAAATTACGACACATGACCAACATGTGAGTTTCTCTATCAAATATTTGATGGATGGAACTGACTCTACCCATTTTCTGAAAGAGTAAGACTGAATTTGTCGAGATGTTGATAAGAGTTTATTTATTTTTTTATGTTATACATATGTCAGCTTGAAAGTGAGAAAATATTGCACGGGACTTATTTTTCTATTCACTGAACTAGTAGTACATCACCCTGCACTGCTTTGTGTTATAAATTGATTCAGGGGATGTAACAGTAATGTGGAAAATCTCCTGCTTTTTATAAAGCTTGATAAGATGATGACAAATCTGTCGGTATTTTAGGATGAGGCTCGTAGAGAATAAAGAATATAATTTTTTGCTGGTAGAGATGTCAATGAAGATTTGTCTGGAGGGTAATGATCCAGTGCTGAAGAGACATGGTGGTACTGGAGACGTGTGTTAGAAGGGGAGGCTAGGGTGGTGTGTTTTTAGGGTAGGGAAGAAAAGAAAAATAAAAACAATTGAGAGGAAAGAAATAGGAAAAATAAGTTAAATAACAGCACATGACTAACATGTGAGTTTGTCTATCAAATAGTTAATGGATGGGACTAACACTACCCATTTTCTGAAAGCGTGTGACAGAATTTTTCCAACTTATAAAGCTGATGACTGATTTTGAATTTCTCCTATCATATGGGACCAATGTTTCCACCCAAAATGACTCCCTGTTGGATGAGAAGAAATTTTCTAGAAACATAAGTCTATGGACTTAATCCCACCTATCATTACCCATTTCTAAAAGTTAGTTATTAATTAAGTTACTTTACTTACAAATTAATTTTATGGAAAAGGTTTATTTTCAATAAATTGTGGATGACTGTTCACATGACTTACAAAAATCGCATCATTTTATCTATGTCTATGTGGGTGTGACTCAATAGTAAACAAACAATTCTTTTCAACATAAAAGAAAACGCATATAACACATTTACGTCCTGATATATTTACACCCCCACAACGAAGCAAACTGATAAAGTCCTTTGACCAATGTTTGATGATAAAATTGTTAGAGTAGGTGCCCGACACGCCAATTATTTAGGCTCCATCTTTTGTAATAGAAATTACTCTATGTATATCATCTTATTCAATGAATAAAGTCAATCTTTTTTAATGGCAATCTTTATTCCTAAATGTTTATTAATTGCTTAGATTAGAGTCCACTGGATCACACTATGGGTAGGGGGCATCATTGCGATCTTTGGGTATTGGTGAAGAGGGAATATGCCTCCGAGGACGTGGTCCTTAAATTAGTTCCAAGTCAAGAATGGGATCGTCAAGATGTGGGATATTGATGGTCTCAAGAGACTTGCTTGTATACATATGACCTTAGAGGACGTGACTCGTTCCGTAAGTACTAGTACTGTGCAAGCCTATATGTATATGAGGTTCCCATCGGGGAAATAGATGAATTGAACCACCCCATGGAAGTTATTTAGTTGGAATCCTAGTCAAATCTGGAACTTCCAATAATCATATAGGTGTAAGAGTAATCCTTATGGACCTGAGGCTCCATAGGTTACCTTGTGCATGGTCCACCATGCTTTGATCTATCTCATGATTCCACTGCGAATCATATATATGATATTTTGGGCATGGTCTGATCATGTGCAAATATACATGAGAGATCAAGATTGGATCCATCTTTGATATAGCAAATCAGACATCTCATATGTTTACATAGTGAATCAATTTAAGGAATCTTTAGCCAAAGTATGATATCTAACTGAAACGAAAAATAGATCCGGATTCCCAAACTAAGATCAATTCGTGGCTTTCGCCGATTTTAAACGAGAAAAAGATGAATACGAAAAACTTGTAGTTTTGCGTATTCAACTTTGATCCTCGCGATTCTTCAAATTTTCTCTAACGGTTTAATTGTACCGTCTCTAGATCATCACGCATGAACAGACTCCGGGAAATCTCCATCTCCAATCTCCATGGCGGCTAGGCGAGATCGAGTGGACTGTGAAGAGAGAAGAAGAAAACGTTTTCTCCTCTGCTTTGTATTTCTGGTGGAGGATTTCAGTTATGTGAATTGTTACAACTATGTAATCTGACTTGTGTTGGAGGATTAAATAAATCCTCCAACTTAAGCCCACCGGAACACACACACACACACCCATATGAGCCATTGGACAATCAATTGGGCTATGTTGACCCAGTCAACTTAGTCCAATTAATTCAATCAATTAATATATAATCCAATTAAATAGATATTGATTAAATCAATATTGGTTAATTAATCAAATAATTAATTATTATTCTAGTTTAAATAATTAATTAACCTAGTCAATTAAATATTCAAACTAATTAATTTAATTTACCATTGTTTAATCCAATTAAACAACTAATTATATTAATTTGTCCAATTAATTAATTCATCCTTCCCAAGGACAAATTACCAGAACATCCTCCAAATACAAGACTTGATTTCCCCGTCTATTCCTTTATAGTGCAACTCTCTTGGTTCGTCTCAATTGGCAATGGGAGGACACTAAAGGATGTGGGTGACACCTAGCCAACACCGTGGCCCCACATCGTAGCCCAACCGAGTACGAAATGATTGTATCATTACGAACCTCTAGATTATGATACCCTATGAGTATAAGCCCTTCATTAACGTGTCCCGATCGAGTAAGAGTCATGGAATATGTCAAACTCACAGGACTCGATGTTATGCTTAAGAATCATAGTAATATGAGTTTACTAAACACGAGTTAGTTCATCAGCTCTGGCCAGAGACTTTCAATTTCATTTACCTATGACGGCACAGGATACTTCTCATTTACTTTCGAGACAGTGAATTCCAGCTTGGTAATCACCTCACATATTACTTGCCCATTGGAACGCATTTCGAGGTCGGCCCCACCAACGGGCGAATTGGGCCTAACTACTCTAGTGACAGAATCCAACGTCACAAGCACATTGTGACCGTAACTCCTCAGGTCTAAGGCTCACGCATACCTACCTAATCAGTAATCCAATCATTGACAGTCACTGAGTAAAAACCCATGTGATTGGATTACTACGAGCCGTGTTCGAATACATTAATTCCATCAATGTATCTATGACACAAACTCCCACTATCCCATAATGTTCGACTGACACTCCTTTGTCAGAGTATGTGTCATACAGGTCTTATACGAATCTCAAAGCCTAATTGAGATTCTCCGACTTGCGAACGATTTAAGTGATCAAGTATGAAACTCTTCCAGTGCCCATCTCCTGAAGGAGTGCGAAGGTTTGCCTTGACACACATGGACTAGTTGTTCATTTAAGACTTATAGATGCCATCAAGAATTATACGAACAACATAATATTGCCTTTATATTAATTAGAAGTTGCATAATATAAACTCCTGCCTCATATTCTAACTCGTCGTTGGCATCGAGGGCACATTCCCAACAAAATTGCTTATGTGAAGCAGTTAATGGGAGACAATTTGAACTTGAAATCCTTCTTGTGTACATTTTTAAGATCTCCAGGGGAGTCATTTGGATATTACTTCTACAAGCCCTTGGAACAAAAGATGATTGTTTCAAAGAATACTACTTTCTTAGACAAAGAATTCCTATTAGATATTAATAGAGATGCTGTAGAACTTGAGGAGACTCAATCAAGTGAGGCTCCTCAAGAACGACAAACTAGCCCACCCAATACCACTGAAGTACTTCATGAGGACCAAGCCGTAAGTACACAACCTCTGAGGAGATCCAAGAGGACTCCTTGGGCACCTGAAAGATGGCTAGACGACTTGCAGGAAAACAAGTCAGAGGATCTTCCTTTAGACTTAAAGACATATGAGGATGGGATGCAAGGCATCGATTCGGGAAGATGGCTAGAATCCATGAAATTCGAGATGAAGTCCATGCACTCCAACACGGTATGGAACCAACTGAAGGCGTTAAGCTTATTGGCTGCAAATGTGTCTTCAAGCGAAAGCTTGGAGCTAATGGGAAGGTGTCAACCTATAAGGCGCGCCTCACAGAGAAAGGGTTTATTAAAAGATAAGGCATTGACTATGAGGAAACCTTCTTGCTAGTGGCAATGCTAAAATCCAAAAGGATTCTTCTAGCCAAATCTGTATATCAGGACTTTAAGATTTGGTAGATGGATGTAACGACTGTCTTACTCAGAGATTGAGGAAGAGATTTATATGCTGCATCCAGAGGGCTTTACATTAAAAGGAAGTGAACACAAGGTGTGTAAACTTCAAAGTTCCATATATGGGCTCAAGCAAGCTTACCGAAGCTGGAATAAGTGATTTGATAGTGTCATACAAGAGTATGGGGGCATACAAAATGCCAATACGCCCCTGTGTACAAGAAGGCTAGTGGGAGCATGGTCACATTTCTGGTACTTTATGTCGATGACATCCTACTGATTGAAAATGAAGTAGGAATGTTACAATCATCTAAATTTTGGTTGTCCAACCAATTCTACATGAAGGATAAGGGATAAGCATCCTACATACTTGGTATGAAGATTTAATGAGAGAGATCGAGTAGGTTGCTGTACATAGATCAAGTGCTAAAGAGATTTAACATGGAAGACTCCAAAGTTGACTTATTCTTATGACACATGGTATTACACTTTCCATGCCAATGTGCCTAAAAATTGAAGAGGAAAGAGTTAGAATGTCTCACGTACCTTATGCCTCTACTATAGGGAGCATAATATATGCGTTGATATATACAAGATTTGATGTAGCTTTTGCACTTAGCGTGTGTAGTCGCTATCAAGCGAATCCTAATGAAAATCACTGGACTGTTATAAAGGTGTCCTTAAGTACTTGAAGAGAACTAAGGATTTGTTCCTAGTATATGGCGATGGAGAACTAGAATTAGAGTGTTTTACAAACACTAGTTTCCAAACGGATGCGGACGACTCAAAGTCAGTTTTAGGGTTTATATTCCTAATCAACGGTCGCTGGAAAAGTTTTAAGCAATCAACTACTGCTGATTCAACCACCAAAGTGGAATACATTGCGGCCTCAGAGGCGGCAAAGGAAGCTATTTGGATGAGGAATTTTATCCGAGAATGAAATATAGTTCCTTCTATTGTTAACTTAGTACCGGTGTACCATGATAACAATGGGGTTATTGCGCAAGAAAAGGAGCCTAGGTTTCATCAAAATTCAAGCACATACAAAGGCGATACCATTTCATCAGAGAGATTATTGGGAGATGAGACGTTCGAGTAGAGCATGTAGACTTGGACGACAATATAGCAGACTCACTCACCAAATCCTTTAGTCAAAAAGTGTTTGAGAAACATCATGATAGAATAGGTGTCAAATACAAAGGCAATTGGCTCTAGGGCAAGTGGAAGATAGTTAGAGTAGATACCTGGCACACGAATTATTTGGGCATCATTCTCTGTAATAGAAATTACTCTATGTAAACAATCTTATTCAATAAATAAAGTCAATCTTTTTATATGGTAACCATTATTCTTGAATGTTTATTAACTGCTTAGAATAGACTTCCTTAGATCACAATATCGGTATAGGGCTTCTTGTTAGGATTGGTACAACCCCGGGGACACCAATCGCAGTGGAAGCAATGAAATCTTATTCAATAAATAAAGTCAATCTTTTTATATGGTAATCATTATTCTTGAATGTTTATTAATTACTTAGAATAGAGTTCCTTAGATCACAATATCGGTATAAGGCTTTTTGTTAGGATTGGTACAGCCCCGGGGACACCAATCGCAGTGGAAGCATTGAAATAAAAAAAATCAAATAAACACGAAGCATACCCTAAACAGGGCTAGGTAGACATGGTACCATCGGATTAAAAAACTTTTAAGAAAATAGTTTTCTCGTGTTTACCTTTTGACGAACAAATCTGCAACAATCTTTTTAGTCAACTCCCTACTTCAATTCTCTGGATTGATTTGCTTTAGCACCCCAAGTGTTGCACCTCTATGGTGTATCCACACCTTAGTTTGTACTCTCGATTATCTTCACCAGTAATAGCAAGAAGAATATCGAATCTTGGCTTATCAAGAAAAGGGGTGGAATACTTCTTTTATGTTCTTCATACTCAACACATAAGTTAGAAGAATGAAGAGAGATAGAGAGAGAATGAATAGAGAAAGAATTATACAAGACTAACTTGTGATTAGGGTTGTTAATTAAATCTAAGGAATATAATAATATATATGAGCAATTGACCAACACATGGTCATTTACTTTCACACGCCATGTGTGTATTATATAGGGTGTTTTTCGCATGGTTTACATTAATGATTTAACACAGGGTTTATTTTAGCGATTTCGAACTAACTCAGGAGGTAATTTGCAATAAACCTATAATAATAATATCTATATAATGCTCACAAGGCACACGCCTCTATGACCTATACACACGGTCAAAACCATGTATATATATATAGTATAATATACTTTCCTTCTTTATTCAAACTCTCTTCTTTAGTTAATTAGATCCACTAATTAACTAACTAAATCTTTCCATATATTTGAGATCCTCCCAAATATACAAAATCTATCCAAAAATATATTTGTAAGATCTTTTCATATAATTAGTCAACTAACCAATTAAATAGATCTTACCATATATTTCAAGATATATATATATAAACTTGGTGAACAAGATGAAATCTTTCCACCACATACATATACACCCATGCGTGTATACATATATATATATATATGTATATATATATTTCTCTCTTTCACATATAATTAATTAGACCACTAATTAATTAATTAGTCTTCTCTAATTTAATATTCACAGATTAAATTAAGACTAGTATTTATTAACACCACTTAATTAATTTATTCATTTTCCCGTGATTAATTAATATATTCCAATTAATTCATTTCTCCATTAATTCTCAAAGAATTAACTTAGCCAATAGGTACTACACTAAGTTAGTGTGTGACCCCTTATACTCATTAACAAGCTAGCAATAGGTCCTATCCAAAGGCTAAATTAATTATTCAAATAATTAATTTGGCCTTGGATTAACTTCACCAAATTAATCTAAGTCACATATTGGTCATGGTTCGATATCTAGCAACGTCGTCATGACTTTCTAGATACTAACGATGAAAAGCAAACCTATCCAGGTTACGATCTTCATGTGAGTCAAATCCTTTCGTCTTTTTCCCGTCTAAGGTCAAGGTTTTAGTGATGTTCGAAACCCTAATAACTTTGGAATCTATAACTGTGCAGGAAACATAAATGATCCGGTCTTCTAAGCAGGAATCACCAATCCCTCTTATAAGACTACATTCTGGCCAGAGGCTTTTATCGATCATTCAACTTTACACAAAAACATAGGAAATACCAGGCTATAAGCCCTAGATGGATCCCCTATCCAATGTCACATGATCCGCTATACTACCATACTATACCGAGCATACGCCTTCGTACGATTCTCCTGCAATGCATGTAAATATCACAACATAGTGGGTAGTACGCATCCTAGACATGACATATTAGGTCTGAGGACTAATCTCACACTATGAAATCGAAGGGCTCCAAGTTTGACATAGAACCAACAAGGAATCCTTGCAGGGTCGTTCAATCCCATACCCACTCAAGTATGAATCTTTTACGCATGCATTGACCCACCGGGTCATTGCCCATGGAACATGACACTCTGCTTTGAGAATGACATACACAAACAATTCAAATTGAGGCCGTGATATCCCAATCTCATAGCACCTATGACTTGGATTAAAATTTAGGATTACGGCCGTTGAGAGCGTTCTATAGACATCAAAATCGCTCCCGTAGCCTTAGTATAATCCATGGGATCTCTATCCAACTAAATAATGCATATATGATAAAGAAGATGCCAACAAATTTGATATGATAATAAAGATAAGACTGTTATACTATTTATGATCCAGTGGACAAGCCAACAGATGGCTCGCCGGGCATACAACACTAGCAATCTCCCACTTTCCCAAGAGCCTACCATTTATGTTCCTATATAGGCCCATATTCCAAGTGCCTTTTTTGAAAATAGCTCCTACTCAGGGGTTTGGGTGAAAGGGGTTTGCCACATTTTTGTCGAGTTGATGGATTCCACTCGAATATCGCCACTAATAGATAATCTCTTAGATCATTCATTTTGTCAATAGATATGTACAGATAGCAGGTGAGACCTTCGCTCTTTATTCTAGAGCTTGAACCCAATCGACAATCATGGTATACTGTAATTGATATTCGATGGGTAGAACCTCATCTTTACCACAAGATAGGTTCACATATCTAAACATCCTTTTTTTCTACATCCTTATTGGTGATTCATTTAATGGTAGAGTCAGCCCTTGTCTCTTTTCAAAAGACGTTCTCAACGTATGTTCTTCCATTTAGCATAAATGAAATCCTTTATCATTTCTCTTAAATGAATAGCGATTCTTGTCCCAATTTTCCTATGTTGTTTACCAATACACAACAACACCAATATAATCCATCTTGGATCATTTTAGGGTTGATTCATTACATCAGATGTATTGGTCAAAACCAATTTTACTCATCTATGTACTTGGACTGAGAGAGTTGCAGCCACCTAAAGGAACATTTCTATTTTCATATTGTGCAATTAGGATGCTCTTCCTGTTTAAACCCATTTAGAAAATTGATTTGATGACCACATCTATGTTGTTAGATAGCATATCTATGTCATTCATATAACGTTCCCAACATAGAATACTAATAAGCCAGTTGTACTCCTATAGATAGCAAGTTCTCAAAAAGACTCAATTCAAAGATTGATCTTTGGAGCTTGGACACCTTGTGTTGGGTCCCACTATTTGTCAAGACATCTTGACTTTCCTTATATCCCACAAACGTCTTTCTCAAAACTACAGGGCTTGGAACTTGTGTTCATAGGTTTACTATTTATTCTCTTTAAGTGCCAGTGGTGTTTATGTTTATCGACCTTTCATGTTCCATTACTATCCTAGTTATTTCATAGAAGAACTCCTTCACTTTGAAGGCATAATCTTATGAAATGATTTATCTCGTTTCAATGTGTAACAAACATGGTATCCTTAAGGCATCTTTAGGATGCTCATAAACTCGGACAAGAGGATCATCAATCTTCATTGCCTCCCACTATTTGCTTAGCACAAGCAATACCTCTCAAATCCTCAATGTGTGTGGTTTTTCTCTTGTGACATCTTATGTGATCTCTTCAGGATTACACTTATCATTACTGTATTTCAAATAGAGTAATAAGCTCACCTTTAGGTCATCACCCTAGCAGCTAGATCAATGTATACATTTGTTGTGTCATATGAGCTATCATATGAAGATAGTTTCCAAAGCATGTTACAAGAATTAATTTTAGGACCAAGATAATAAAGCAAACTTTAATATAATCTCTACCGATAAACCTTGTTTTCACAAATTAATCCATAAACATAACAAACAAAACATTCTTCGAATAACATTGTCGCTAATTAAAATGTAAGGTAAACGATTCTTGTCCTAAAGCCTAAGCATCGACAAACACTCTATCACCATCTTTAGGATCATCATTTTGTTCCATGCTTCTCCTCACCATCTGCAAGCCATTGCATAAGTGAGTCTCTTTACAGTGTCATAACTGTAGGTTTATGTCCTCAAATACCATTAAAGGATTAGAGAAAGAAAGGACATTATGAAATTGTAATTGTTATTATTATTCTTCTAATAAAAGGCATTTCAGTTGTTTACTATTATATTAGCATTTATATATTGTAATCATCTATAATTCCATGAATACAAGAGTTAACTCTCTAAGGCACTAGAAGAGTGCAATACTTGTGTACTATAACGGTCTCCAAGTCGAGGATTCTCAATTGGACATTGGAAATCATCAAGACTTGTATAATATTAGTTTTGATGAGAGAAGTGCCCGTGAATCACTAGGAAGTAGTGAAGAACTCATATCATAAGTACATTGATGAAGGTAGTTGCACTCAGACATGACTTGCATCGATTCTGTCACATGCATTTTCATTTTTTGATAGTCAATGACAAGATTGATTAAATTGTAATAGGTGGGTCTGAACTTTAGACTTGAGGAATTGAGTTGAAGATATACTTGTGACATTAGGTTTGCAATTAGAGTAGTTAGACCCATTTCACCCTTTGGTGGGGTCGACCTCAAACTGCAACCTAATGGCAAGTAGTAGACTTAACTGATATCTAAGGTGGGATTTGTTCCCTTGAAAGTGAACGAGGAATTATCCTATGTATTTATAAGTAAGTTAGATCTTAAAGTCTTTGGCCAAAGCATTCACTAATCTGGAGTTTTTACAAATATAGCATAGAGTCGAGTTTATGAGTTTGACCTGAACCATGACTCTCACTTGACCAGGATAAGGAAACGAAGTGTTTGTATTCACACGGTATTTACAATAGCAAAGGTAAAATGATCCAATCATTTCATCTTATTTAGGATACAATGTGGGCCACTTGACTAGCTAGGTGCAACCCACATTCAATGGAATCCTCACATTGCCAAATATAGATGAACTTAAAGAGTCACGCTTAAAAAGAAAAGATCGAAAGAAAATGTGGTGTATTTCTTATGGCATCATTTTAAGTATTAGATACTTCAAATTAATTATAATCTCATCTGTTATTTAATTAGATTAATTAATTGGATTGAATTAATTAATTAAATAAAGGATTTGACAGAGTTTAAATTGGTGCACCATGACCGTGTATGGGCGGCCTCTAGGCGTCCAACATGGGCTTTTTGAGCCCAATGTTATAACTTAAGTGATATAAATATATCATATTAGTTAATACTTAGGTCATAACATAAGTTACAAGCTTGAGCCACAAGATAGAAAAACCCTACCTCTCTCTTCTCTCTAGCCATTGGCCTCACTGCCAAGAAGAGGAGAATTTTTCTGCTTGAGTTTTTTTTGCCGAGACAATTTAGAGGCAGCACTTTTGGACTGCTCAAATTCTCAATCAATCAGCCGGATAAGTTCGTGAAAGACTTGAAGAATTCAAAAATAGTGATTCTCCTACCACTTCGCTACAACTAGTAAAGTGTCGATATCTCTATCATACATACGCATGATAAAATCCCGGGATTGTTCTAGTATTGGGAAAATCCAAAAAATTTAATTACACCATTTTTGCTGCGTTTTCATTTTATTTTCCCAATAGTGGTAGCAGAGCCAAACCTAGGGGTTCGGCGTATGTAATTCATGTTTAAATATGTGATTAGATGCATGATTTACAGTTTTTCACTATGCATGATTAGTTATGTAGATTTCACGTTTTTATGTTGTCAAGGAATTTTATTTATTTTTTATTTGTTAAAAATTAATAAGAAGTGGATTTTATTTAATTTTAATGTGTTGGAAAATAAAAATTCTGAATTTCAGCGGCAATCCTGTCGTAGGGGTGGAGACGGGCGATTGCTGCCACTGTGCGTGCACAGGCTGGGCATTGTGCGAGCCCATCCTTCTCGGTAGCTGGGCTGTAGAGATAGATGGGCCGCATAGCATAACCCATCGGGTAATAATTGGTCTTGTGGAGAGCCCACCCATGTGTTAATTAACACACGGGTCAAGCCGACCCGACCCATGAGTGACCCGGGTTGATTTTTTAATTAAAACATTGGATTTTTGATGAAAATTGGATTTTAATGCAAAATTAAATAATATAGTTTATTTAAATAATTGGAATTTTATATTTCATCTTATCTAATTTAATTAAAGTTGGACTTTGAATTAAATTGGATTCTTTCTATTACGAAATTAGTTTTAATAAACTTAGAGGTTAATTTTTATTAAAAGTGAATTTTAATATAAAATTAATTGGAGTTTATAAACTTTAATTTTGTAATAGAATTAAATAAATTTAATTTCCTCGAGAATATGAAATCAATAATTAAATTTTGAATTTAATTAGAAGTTAACATATATGTTTTTCGTGTGTTATATGATATATCATGTTTGACATGTTATGTGATGGGAGACATGATTCATGGACTTAGGCTCGTTTTTGATTATGTATTTCCTTTTGGATGGGTTGTAAAGGCCATTTTGAGCCTATGTTTATTTTTTTTCTATACAATTTTTTTTAGGTTGCTCATATTCAATTTGTAATAGTTAGAAATAGAATAGGCCCAAAGAAGAAATTCAAGTCGAGCCAAGTAGATACAAGAAGAAGCTTTGGAAGCTTTAGTGTAGTTTCTTTTAAATTAATGATTGAGGCATTGGCTTGGCTCAATCTAGGATTAAGGTCCATGAATCATGTGTTGTTAGCTTTCTAGCATTGCTTTCAATTATAAATTGATCCATGTTTATGTGCTTATTATAAAATGGAGTAATGTGCCAACTGAGATCTATTAAATAATTAAATTCTCCCACTTTGAAAAATATTAAGTTGGTAAAGGGTACGATGGCACTAAAAACAAGGGCAAAGCGTTTTTACACAACTTATAGATACAGATAAGAATTAAGTGAAAAACTAAGTAATGCCTTTTATAAATTATGATTTAAGTTTAATACAAGATAGATGCCCTACATATTCTATCCTCTATGGCATCTGAGGGCATAATACTAACAATCTCCCACTTGCACTCAATGCCACTCATTGTGGTATCTTATACCCATCCTTTCTAGGTGTCTGTCCAAAACAGCCTGAGGTAGTGGTTTGGTGAACTGGTCAGCTACATTGTCAGCTGAGGCTATTTTCTGCACTACTATCTCTTGTCTGCCAATGATCTCTCTAATGATGTGAAATCTTTTCCCAATGTGTTTGGACTTGTTATGAGACCTCGGTTCCTTGGCTTGCGCTATTGCTCCATCGTTATCACAATAAAGTGGTAAAGGGAGCTGAGCACTTGGGACAGATTCAAGTTCTCCAAGAAACTTTCTCATCCAATGGAATCAGTGGTTGTGCTTTGCTTGGAACTTTTCCAAGACACCGCTCCACCATTGAGAGTAAAAACAAATCCTGAAGTTGATTTTCGGTCATCAACATCAGACTGAAAGTCTGAATCAGAATAACCTTCCATCTTCAGGTCTCCACCTCCTTATACGAGAATCATATCCTTAGTTCTTTTAAGATACTTTAGGATGTTCTTCATAGCTATCCAATGTTCCTTTCCCAAGTTTGCCTGAAATCGACTCACCACGCTTACAGCATAGGTAATGTCGGGTCTAGTAGATAGCATTGTATACATCAGGCTACCAACTGCTGAAGCATAGGGTACATTACTCATCTCCTGTCTATCGTCCTCACTCTGAAGACACATAGACTTGGATAAGTGTACTCCATATCTCATGGGAAGAAACCCTTTCTTAGAATTATCCATCCTAAACCTCTTTAGGACCTTTTCTAAGTAAAGGGCTTGGGAGAGACCTATCATTCTATTCGTTCTATCTTTGTAGATACGAATTCCTAGAATGTATGTTGCTTCTCCCAAGTCTTTCATGGAAAACGTACTCGAAAGCCATTTCTTAACTGTGGTGAGCATTCCTACATCATTTCCTATAAGTAGAATGTCATCCCATATAGTACTAAAAATGAGAGTTTGTTTCCACTAGTCTTCTTGTAGACACAGAGTCAATCTTCATTTTTGATGTAGCCATATCCCTTTACTACTTCATCAAAACGAAGATTCCAGCTTCTAGATGCTTGCTTGAGACCATATATGGACCACTCAAGTTTACATACTTTATGGATATCGGTCTTGGATACAAAACCCTTTGGCTGTTCCATATAGATATCCTCCTCGAGGAATCCATTTAGGAAAGCCGTTTTGACACCCATTTGCCATATATCATAATCTAAGTATGAAGCTATGGATAACAGTATTCAGATGGATTTTATCATGACCACGGGCGAAAAGGTTTCTTGATAGTCAATGCCTTCTCTTTGACTATACCCTTTCTCTACGAGCCTGGCTTTAAAGGTGTCAACCTTGCCATCGATACCTATCTTTCTTTAGTAGATCCACTTACATCCTATAGGTTTGGTACCTTTAGGACGATCTACCAAAGTCCAGACTATGTTCAGTTGCATAGAACCCATCTCTGTTTCCATGGCGTCTCGCCATCTTGAATCATCTACATCGACCATCGCTTGATCATAGGTAAAAGGATCATCTTCATGACCTTCTTGTACTACAGTGTGAAGCTCTGGCTCCCCATGCAGTAGATACCCATATCACTCAGGTTCACGTGGTATTCTACTAGATCTACGTGGTGGTTGTGCTATTATTTGTTCAGGACTTGGTTCTTGGACAGATGTTTCTAAGGGAGTTTCATTTTTTTCTTCTAAACAATTTTTCTACCTTTGGCCCCTTCCAAGATGAACTCATCTTCAAGGAAGTGAGTTTGTAGGGCCATGATGATTCTCGTATCATCATGGAGGTAAAAGAAAAACCCCATGGAATCTTCAGGATAACCAATGAAACGTTCCATGAGGGATATTGTCTCCAATTTCTCCACTTTAATCTTTTTGACATAAGCGAGTCATCCTCAAATCTTAATGTGGTTAAGACTTAGTTCCCTATTACTCCACATCTCATGCGGAGTTTTAGGAACAGATTTGGAGGGACATCTGTTCAATATATAAGCAGCAGTTAGGAGCGCATGTCCCCACAACAAAATGGGTAAATTAGTGTAACTAAGCACAGAACGAACCATGTCCAACAGTGTTCGGTTCCTTCACTCGGCTACTCCATTTAGTTGAGGAGTTGCTGGTGGTGTTAGTTGTAACATTATCCATTGTCATCTAAGGAATTCATCAAACTTGGCATTCATATATTCTCCTCCACGATCCGATCATAGAGGTTTTATATTTTGCCCAGTTTGATTTTCTACTAAGGCTTTAAACTCTTTGAATTTTTCAAAGAATTCAAACTTTTGCTTCATCAGATACTCTAGACCATATCTTGAATGATCGTCTGTGAAAGTGATGAAGTAGTAGAAACCCCCACGAGCAACTTCTCCAAATGGTCCACAGACATCTGTATGCACTAACCCTAAGACTTGAGTAGCTCTTTCAAAAGTCCCTGTGAAGGGTGATCTAGCCATCTTGCCTAAGAGACTTGATTCACATGTTGGATAGGGATCCAAACCCAGTGAGCTTAAAATCCCATCTTTTTCCATTTTTTGGATCTTGTCCTCTCGTGCATGGCCTAGTCTAAGATGTCACTTGAGTCTTGGGTTAGCTTCTTGCCTACCACGTTTACGAGTTACAACATTGGCAACTAATTAACTAATACAAACCATTAACTAAAGAAGCATTGGCAACTAATTTATTTCAATAATAAATGTCGCAATTTAATTTAGAAAAATGGAATGTATATCCAATCTTAACTAAGATAGGAATAGAAACAATGTTCTTAGGCCCCTTGGGCAAAACTAAAACATCATCTAATAACAATAAATGTCCAGAATTCAAATAAAGAGAAGTAGACCCAATCCTAGTAGCCGCGACGCTTTCCCCATTGCCTACTTTGATCATCACTTCTTCTCGGCCCAGCTTTTTACTTCTCTGCAGATCCTGGTCCAAACAACAAACATGGGCACTAGCCCCTGAGTCCAGAATCCACGAAGTAGAAAAGACGGTCATAGAATAGTTAGTTTAAAAAATAAAGAGTTCCATACCTTTTGCTCCTTTGCCTAATTTGGGCAGTTCCTCTTCCAGTGGACAAGCTCACCGCACTCGAGACATCTATCCATTTTCTTAAGCCCTTTGCTCTTACGGCCGTGTCCTAACTTCTTTTGAGTTCTTGTGGATACTTTCATTTGCCTTTTCCTCTTTCCATTACGTTGATCATCAAATGAATCATTCGTTAAATAGATAGAAGAATCCCACTTCTTATTCGTCCTTATCTTAGCTTGTTCAATTTCAAGCTTCTTTGTCAGCCCATCTAATGAACAATCAGTATTAATGATATCAAAGTTCATAACGAAGTAGTAGAAGGAGTGAGGGAACGATTGTAGGATGAGATCAACTTGAAGATGAATATCCATATAGAAATGCATTGACCTAAGTCTTTTGATTAGGGTCATCATCGTGAGAACATGGTCTCCCACATTCTTTTCCTCTCTCATCCTCGCTCTGAAGAGTTCTTTTGATATGAAATATCTTACGGTCCTACCGTGCTCTCCAAACATTTCTTCCAGATGAAGAACTATGTCCCTTGCATTGCTCATTATATCATGTGATCTTTGTAGCTCACTGCACATTGAGCATAGAATGTATCCTCTAGCTTTATAATTGTCACAAGTCCAATTAAAGTAAGCTAGTTGAATCTCTTCATCCTCATTCCTCTCAGGAACAACAGGACGATCAGTTTCCAATACATAATCAATTGACTTTTCACTCAGGACATTCCTTAAGATCGTGAACCATTGCATGTAATTGGGTCCAGTTAGAACATTTCGTTCGAGTAAAATTAAAAGTGGGTTTGTCATATTTGAGAGAGATAAACGAGAAAATAACCGCAGAAAAGAACCAGATTTAATTAGATTACTTGTTTTGACTTAACCAAGAAAAATTAAGGACTTAAAATTAATTTTGGCTCCCATTGTATTTTTCGAATCCCACACTCCCATATGAAAATCAGGAATCATCATTGGCATTGAATCCACAGCGGGTATTGAGGTCCTCAACTAATTAAATGGGTTGCAACCTAACCGGTTTCTGGCTTATTAATTATTTGAAATGATATCTAATATCAATTTATCCAATAAACAATTCAATTCAATGCTTCGATTAAGGCATTTCATGCACTTAATATAATATCAAATTATTTTTAAATGTATAACCCCTATAACTGGGAAGCATTACACATTTATAGTAATTTTAATTTTAGAAATCTTAGTGGAAGGTGAGGATGTCAAACATCATTTTCTAACTTAGTATTATTTATTTGGGAGAATCTAGATTGTCAAAAGTTTTGGCCTCACTTTGCACATTATTCAATTTATATAGCGCTTTTATTTTATATTGATTATGCATAAAATTACTACTAATAATCATGCCTCTCAATAAAAATATTCATGGAATTTAAATAAATGAAAAAATAAATTCATCACTCAATCATAGATTTTTACTAGAGGGCTCGAGCCAATGGGCCATTACAAAAGGCAAAAAGTAAAACCTTTTAAACATTCATGGGCCTTTGGACTTTATCAATTTTGAATATTCTATTTTAATTTCTAAAACAATTTATGCATTATTTCTCAGAATATAATAAACAGCCTCAAAGTTGATAACCTATAAAACATAATGGTAAAATCAATAAACCTAAATCCATGATCGGTGTTTCAATCACATAAGACATGCTCGCATCAATTAATACATGCTCGCGATATTAAATCACTTATGTTGATTATTTGAAATTTTAGTCTAACTAAAAAGTCCTTTAATAAATTCCCAACTTCTATGTATTAATTATTTCAATTAAAATCATTCTAGTCCTACTAGATGACTTAGATATATAAAATTCAAAATTCAGTATATCTACTTTTAATAAAAATAAAATTAGTCCAACTAAATAAATACATAAAATATGGAATTCGATTTTATTTTGATTTAAAGCAATCATTAAATGGAAAGACTTTTATTTGATTAAATAATTAATTATTAATCATCCAAGAAAAATAATATATTCTATATTCAAATATTCAAGTATTTTCCAAGTCGAGGAAAAATTAATAATATTTAATCCATAAATTAATTATTAATCTCCAAGAAAAATAATTAATTATTTCTAATTAAATATTTAATTCCAATTAATCTTATTGGGTCGATTTCATCAAACTCAAGTTACCACCTTTTGGTCTATTTGGAGTTAATTCAATTGGGCTCAAATTAATTAATTCGAAATAACATGCACACTTTACTAATTTCTATTGGGCTATTTTTAATTAAAATCCATATCACTTATCCAATGTCCCATTTGGAATTAATTAAATCAAGACCAAATTAATTTATAAATCGAGATTGATTAAATTTCTTGTTGGACTTATTTAAATTATATCGGGTCATCATCCTTTTGACGCACCCGAATAATTAAATTTACCCTAACCCAAATTTCAATTCCGACCGATTACATAGCCCGTTATACGACCCGAATCCAAGACCTAGTTCAATGAATGTGGTGTGAAAACCCACGACGCAACGGGCCGCGGCTGGGTGGCCAGGCTACAAGGCCTGGTCGTGCGGCAGCTGCGTGCAGCAGCGCGCGAAACAACTCGTGCTGCTGGGCACAGATTTCTAGGGGCTCTTTGAGCCCTGTTTTTCCTTGTTTCTGATTTTTTTTCATCCATCATGAATATACCCAGATATACAATAAACATAAAATCAAAATCCATGCTTTAAACCATAAAAAATGCAGATTTAATTAATACATAATCGCATGCTTCAAAAACACATATTATGCATATCATAAATCACATAAACTCAATTAAATATGCGAATTAGAGATTGGTTCTGATACCACTGTTGGGTTCCGTGATAAATAATATAAACGCAGTGGAAGGATTTCAAAAAAAATTATTTTGAAACTTCAATGATCGCATATTCAAATTGCACGATAAACTTAAAGAATAAAACTTACTCGTTAAAACGAAGTTGTTGGAGAATCTTTCTTCTTCCTCCAAATTCGAAACCTTGAAGCTTCCAAATCTTCAATCCCTTGATTTGATCTTGAAAACTTAAACTTGATCCGAACAACGAAAGTACGTCGTCTCTAAATTGTGATGCATGAATCAACAATCGAAAAATTCCCTTTTCTTCTCTAAAGGGGCGACGACTAGGGTTATTAGAGAGGGGAGGGATATTTTTCTTCTTTTTTTCTAGGAGAGTTATCATCTTCTCTTACTCGTTCAAAGTCAAAGAGTCCTTATATACCTCATAACTTATTGAACAAGCCAAAACAAAAGAGCCCTAATTTAGGGCATCACATGGACGTCTACTTAGGCCTATTGGGTGTCCACTTTGGACGCCTTCTAGAAGCCCAAGATTTGTTTTGTTTAATTAATTTCTTATTTTAATTAATCATTTATTATATCCAATAAATAAATTAATTAATCAAATAATCTAATTAATTAGATAAATTAATTCATCAATATATTTCGTTAGAAATTAATTAATAATTAATCTTATCCATATAATTAATTATTTTATCTAATGAATAATTAATTATTTAATTTATCCAATAAATTAAAACTCCTAGAAGAAAATAGGAATTCCTTTTTCATTTTTCTTTGTCGATCCTTTAGCGCGACTCTTTAGGTTTGTTTCGTTTGGCAACGAGAGGAAACCAAAGGAAGTGGGTAACACCCTAGTCAGTCACGTGGCCCACTTCGTAACCCAAATAAAAGTGAATGCTAGGATCATTTTGCAACATTTCCAATCGTAAATACCGTATATGTTTAAACCCTTTGTTCACGTTCCTCAGTCAAGTGAGAGTCATGGCTTTGTCAAACTCACTGGACTTGACTATATGTATTAATCATAATAATATGAGATCATTGAGATTGATTTAGTACCTAGCACAATCATCTCTTTTGCTTTGGCCAAAGATTTGATTTCTATTTATGTATAATCACATAGGGTACATTTTTATTCAGTTATGAGAGAACAAATCCCATATTAGATATCTGCTAAGACTACCACTTGCCCATCAAGTACGCATTTAGAGGTCGACCGCACCAACAGGTGAATTGGGTCTAACTACTCTAGTGAAAGACTTGACGTCACAAGTGCATCTTCAACCTGATACTTCAGGTCAAAGGTTTACACATACTTATTACGCACAATCAGCTCTATCTTTGATAGTCACAAAGTGAAAACCCATGTGATAGAACTGATGCGAGTCTTGTTCGAGCATATCAGTTCCACTGACATGCCTACAATCTCAATCTCCTATCATCCCATGAAACCAGACAGGTACTCCCATGTCAGAGCTAAGATTGTACAAGTATTGGAAGTCTTTATACTTTTATGTATTTTCCCCCTTCTTGACATCATCAAGAGAGGTTTTCAACTCAGCGACTTTTCTTCGCAAGAGTCGAACTTCGTCAACTAAGAGAGCGACTTGATGAGTGATGCTCTGAGCAGCGGCATCGGTCGAAGTATGTCTGTCAGCATCAGCCAAAGCTCTCTGAGCTAAGTGACGGATGAATTCTGAAGAGAGTTGTTAGTCCCAAGTGGCATACGAAAGGGTCTAGAAAGGGGGGGAGGGGGTTTGAATAGACCCTGAAGTCTTTTTCGACTCCAAAAAGATTTCGTATTAAAAAGGTTTTGGACGCTTGAAATGTGAACGCTTGACTGAGCGTTTACTTAGAAATATAGACGCTTAGGTTAAGCGTCTGATGAAGACTGTTTTTAGAGAGTTAACTTAGACTTCAAGATTTGAATACTTTAACCGAGTGGGTTTAAGCGTTCAGTTCTTTAATCAGTGTTAGCACAGCGGAATGATTTTTCTAGTCTTCTTTTGAAAGCTTTAGCGTCACCAGAAGTTTCTTAGTTGCTTGGCGTTTGATTGTATTTTACTTAATCAATTTATGCAATGATATGATATGAAAGAATTGACTAAAAAGTAAATAACACAATATTTGTAAGGTTCGTTGGGTGATGTAATCCCAACTACGTCTTTTTTCTCCTTGAACACTTGGAGGCAATCTACTAAAGTGATTCTCAAAGAATCACACAGAATCTTCTACACAATAGGGAGAGATAGAAGTCGATGACTTGAGCTCCTTGATCACACAGATTTCTGCTCCAAATCACTTCAATCTCCTTGCTTCTTTCACCCAGAAATGATGCAAGTATCCAACTTCGACTTCACACAGATCGCGAGGCTTGGATGGGTTTTTCTAAAACGGTTTGCTTGATTTTGATGAAGTTCAAACAACTTGGAAATATCTCAGTAGGAAAGTGGTTTCTTCGAAAAGAATGCTTGAGATATTTGTTGACTGTCTCAGGATTGAAGAAAAGTAGAGGAAATGTTTTCTTGAATATTCTGGCTTGTCTGAGAGTTTAAGGAATGAGACTTCAATGCAACAGCAATTCGACTTGAAGATTAATTGTTCACGCTATTTGGCTTGTTGTTGAAGTCCTATTTATAGGCATTCTTGGAGAAAGTGTCCGTTTGGCACATGCACAGACGCGTGTCTCTCACTTCCGTGAGTGAACAACTTTTGTCCTTTTTCCTGAAAATATGCTGCACAAAAGTTGGTGCTGCAGTCTGAGATAGTTGACAGTCCAATAGGGTAGCTTCTCCGTACCTCTGAAAGTGCTTATCACATTTAATGCTCTTATCAGCATTTAATGCATTTGAATTAAATACCCGTTGGTACTTAATGCTTTGAGAATATTTGCATTAAACTCCTTCTGGACTTAGAAATAAATTCAGGTGAAATTACTTTTGTCCCATAAGGAAACGCTTGATGTAGCTGGTCAATTGGACGCTTGGAGACTTTTATCTTCTTTCAGAAATCAGACACTTGAGTCTTCGAACTTTACTACTGATAAACTCACTCAGAAATTATCAGCCGCTTAGCCTAAGACTACTTAGCCTAACAATCTAAAGTAAAATAAAACAAAGCCTAATAGGCCTATTACAAAACTAACGCTTCAAAACATATACAAATTTTCTACTAAAATCAAACTTACATATTTTGGGGTCTAACACAAAGTCCTAATTGTCATCATCAAAACATCTAACATGAAATTCCTAACAATTTCCCCCTTTTTGATAATGGCAATACTTACTCTTTTAGTTCAAGAGTTAGACAGCCAAAAGTAAAAGTTAGCTTGATTAGATAACGTTAGTTAAAGTTAGTTACGCTTCAACGAGATGTTTCTGCTGAAAAATGCATTTTATATATATCGAGAATTACAGGCATTTTTTCAATTGAACAAGTGAAGAAATAAGAGACAAGAATATAGATAATGTAAAATCAGAAAGCTTTAATGTCTTGGTCTGACTCTGTATCGCTTGGGCATTTCAGCTCGGATAGCTTCAGTCAGATTGTCTTCCAAGGTCATCATTGCTTCATGATCTTTGTTGATTATGAGCTTGTTTTCTTTTTGTTGTCTCTTCTTGAAGGAAGTAAAATGATTGTCCCAGTCAGTTGGGTCAATACCGATATACCTTAGGCAGATTCGAAAAGCTTGGATAAAGTCAGTCATCTTCCTCTCTTCAGCTAAGATTCTTGGATCTGTAGGCTCTGGAATGGACGTTCTTTGAAGAGGGATGTCAAACTGTTCAAGCAGTGCTCTTGTAGGTATTGGTAGATTTGGATATAACGCTCTAGGAGGATCCCTTAGCGTACTACTGGGCACTCCAGATGTACTTTGAGTAGTTATCCAAGATGGAAGACTAAGCGCAGAAGTAGAAGTAAGCACTTGACGCTTAGGAGACGGAGGCTCTTCAGCTCTTGAACTAGACGCTTTCCTCTTTTCTCCTTTCTTCTTCTTTTCCCCCTTATTGCCATCATCAGACTTTAAGAAATGATCTGTGAGTAAACTGACCTGATGAGCAATCTGAGACATAGAATCTGTGATGTCATCCAGACGCTTGTGGAAGCATTCCTGCAGAGCGAGAAGCTTGGCGCTGGTAGCATCATTTAGAGAGGTCTCAAGGGTTTCAAGGCGCTTCTCAAGCTCTTCTTTCATGGCAAGTTGGGTTGCTTGAGTGGCATCATGCATTTCTTGAAAATCTTGCTGGCACTCACCAACAGCCGATTGAGCTGAACTACGCATATGAGCAATTTGGGCACTCATTACGTGAGTTTCAATATTTGCCAGATCGTCTTTAATCCAATGGAGCGATTCTTCGTTCTGAGTAGCGTGGGCGCTAATATTTTCCAAGATGGATTGGAGCAAAGGACCAAAAGATTGACTCTCATCTGAAGGAACCGCTTGAGGAGCCGGTCGCTTGAACCTTGATGAGTGTTTGAGAGAGTCAAAAGAAACTTGATGGGCTGGATCAAAAACAGTACCTTGAATGTCAAGAGACAGATCCTCATCACCATCAATATTAACAGATTCAGAAGCGTCAGGAATATCCTCTGGTAGAGACGCTTGAACGAGTTCTTCAGCAGACGCTGGAATACTTGTAACTGCAGACTTGAACGCTTCAGCTGATTTATCAGGCGCTTTCTCAAGCGTTGACTCTGGTTGACGAAAGTCATCGAATTGGAAGTTCCAGCGTGCTAGATTGGCATAAGAAGTGGATGCAGAGTTCAGTGAGTCTGGTTCGGGAAATACAAGTACCGGAGATGTATGTGCGAAGGGGACTGTCAATAGCCCTGATGTGCATTGGACCAATGATATCACGCACATGATTTGGGAAGACTTTGGACGGCGCTGGAGCGATGGAGAAGAGTGAATCTAGACGGTATTGTCTGGAAAATCCAATCAAGCAGTCAGAGGGAAGAGACATAGGATGCTGATGTGCAGGTACACAATCAGCATAGTACTCTTCAAGATATGGATAAAGTGCTTGAGCCAGCTCTTGATTCCTTTCAAGCAGGGAGATGACGAACTCATAGTGATCAAGTACCTCGTTGCGGATTGAAAGGAGCAGTGGATATCCTTTGAATGGACTGATTACTGAGCCGTTCTAAGATCTAAGATTGGCAGTGAAGATCTTATCGAATAGAGATATAGGAGTCAAAATCTTCACCATCAGATTGAAGTTTTCTTCACAGTGGCTTGGGGAAAAATTCAAGCAATATACACCAGATGTACCACTGGAAGAGGTTTGAGCGTTGAACAGAAGAGGAGTGGTGGAAAATCTGTGAAGCTCTTGACGCAGACACTGTTCGATTTGATGTCTAACAATTGGGAGCTTGAGGACAGGTCCGACTCTTTGTTGACGCTGCTTGAGGCAATACTTGGCGAACTGACGCTTTTTGTCATGCATGCCTATGCCGAAAAGATGGGGAGCTTGGACTAGCTCTGAGAAGGTATATTTGTGTCCCACATACGCTTCAACCCAGTTAACTTCATTTATGCAGAAGTCTGTGCCAGCAGTCACCATAGCGCGAATGCCTTCAAGATGAATATCTCTGATAGCTTCAAAACGATATCTATCAGGCTGATAGTTAGCATTCCAGACGCTGTCAAAATAGGCATCAGCTTCAGTCTGAAGCAAGTCTGTCAACGATTCGAGACGCTCACTGGCATGAGCAGCCTTATTCTTCCACAGACGAAGTGGACGGACTGATGCAAGATTTTCAGGGCTATGAGCAGTCTGAGGGAAATGTGTGTAGCCTTCTCTGTTCAAGACTGACTCTGAAGGATTGAGAAAGCTAGGACGCAGAGGCTCATACATACGAATGTTGTAATCCCTTAGGGCGAACCTGGTTGGCTTGCTGTGCCCAAAATCCAGATAGTATGCTAAGTCCATGTCACATCTAGGAGTTCGGCCTCCTTGTCTGCCTTGTATGATGACTTTGATTTGACTGTCAAAATCAATCAGTCGAGCAACATCATTCTCTGGAGCAATATATCTTTCTTCGTTGTATCCTGCAGGAATGAAATCTTCTTTGAGCGCTGGGGGCATATAATTGATTGAATGATCAATCGTCGTCAGCGAGTCGAGTTGGAAGAAGTGTCTAGGCGCTGGAACGTCTTCAGCATTGCTCTGACCTTCTGAGCGTGCCTCTGTTATAGCCTGAACAGGAGATGAAGTCTGAACCTCTATAGCAGCAGGTTCCTCAGCTTCAATTGCAGCAACTTCTGCGGCAACATCTTTAGCGATAATAACGACTTCGGTCAAGTCAACATCCAGGATGATATCAGTTGACGCTTCAGCAGCAGCTGGAACTATAGCTGAAAGAGAGGAACTATCCTCTATAAGAGCAGGATCTTCTACAGATGTAGGAAAAGAGATGCTGTGGGAAGAAATAAACTTACCCTGAGAACTTGTCTCAACAGCAATACTTTGAGCGCTTGGCTCAACAGTAACTTGAGCGCTTGGTTCATCAGTCTCAGGCTCTTCAGGAACGGGAGCAGCTCGACTCTTGCTAGTCCTGGAACGCTTGAAGATTTTCTTCACGTTGACTCCTTCAACGAGTTTAGGCGGTGGAGCGGGGGGATCAGCAGCTGGTTCTTCAAAGTCTATTTGTTTAATGATCCCTTCCAGCTTCTGTCTTTTGAGAGGTAACTTGTCCTCTGCATCCTCATCGGTTTCCTCATCAACCTTTTGAGAGGAGGCGGCAAATTTAACTTTGTGTTTTCTGGGAGCCCTCTTATTGGTTGCAGCCGGATGCTTCACAGCTTCTTCTGGCATTGGACGCTCTGCTTCTTTATCGGACGCTTGACGTACTTCCAGACGCTCAGATAGTGGTTTGGCAGCACCACCAAGGGAGGATTGAAGAGATTGTTCAAAATCCTTTTTCCCAGCAACTTGGTTTTATTCAACGGAAGACCAGAAAAATATACACACTGTGATTTGTATAAAAGGTCACTCAGGACAAGCCCATACGGTTTATTCGAGCCGCTTAAACAGTCCCAAAATCTTCCAAAAACGTACTCACTCCAGTTGATTTTGATGTTCAAGAGTATGGCAGTCATCATCTGGAATTGTACTGGGTTCAACTTATTAAAGGTTCCCACTCTGCATTCTATGATCTTGCTGTAGAAATCAGCCAATAGCCGATATTTGGACACCAGGTCTTTCTTTTCGAAATATTAAGTGTAGGTACATCGTCGTACGCACTCATGGTTGTCCATGCTTCCTTGATCTGTTTTAAGGTAATAGAATCCAGTGCCTCACCCTCATTTGGGAGTTTGAAGTTCTCGGCAATGGAGGCAGCAGTCAGAGTGAATTCCTTGGGAGACTGCTTCGAGGATAGAGGAATTAGACAAGAGATAGACTTCTTGTCCTCTGAAAGTTTGGCAGTCCTCCAGAAGGTATCCACTTCAGTTCGAAACAGATACGAGTATTAAGTCAAGAATGACTTGAGCCCAGCTTTGACGACCATATCCATCATATCTGTTAGATTGATCTGAGGTTGCTCATACAAAAATTTCCAGTCGAGAACAAGGCCTTCAGTAACCTTGATGGTAGCTTCGGAAGAAGTAGACGAGGATTTCTTTGGTGCCATTTTTAGTGAAAGAGATGAACTGAGATTTGCTTTTGCTTTTGAGAGAGAGAAAGTAAATTTGCAGAGATTTTTGAGTATGAGTAAATGAATTTTCTGCAAATTGTGTTTTAAATGACAGAGGTTAATTTTTTAAACTTGTGTTCTCTTATCTCTGTAGGATTGACACACGTGTAAAGAGTTTTAATCTCAGCCATGAATTCATTAACCGCGGACGCGATTTTTGTGTAACAGAGAGAAGTTACATTTGGTAATTCTCATATAAAGATTTGACATCCGAGTTAAAGTTTAAAAAACGTTTGGCATTTTCAGAGTGTAACGCACGCGCCCGTTTGTACACTGACACGTACACAAACACGTGCTATCTCTGAACCGTCATTTTGAAAAGTTTTTTTTTTAATTACCCGCCAGTTTGATGTGATAGAAGTGTGTGGATAGAGTACACCATAGACTTTTGAGTCTATCCACTACTTCAAGGAGCGTGTAAAAAGTTTTATGCATGAATTTTTAAAATCATTTTTATATTAAGTGTTGAATGGAATAGTTTCAACGCTTAATACCACTTATTGGAGACAATATGGACGCTTAAAGCTAAATTCCTTTTATGGTTTAGCGTCCAACATATTACACAAAAGAATACTGAGCATTGATGATCATGCATATGAAAGTTTTTGATCATTGACGCTTAGTTATGTTCAAGTATAGTTTTAAGGTTCCCCCTAAATTTGATAACTTGTACCATTTGTTTTGTTTGCAAAGAAAACTTTTAGACATAAACCAAGTGGATTCCCCCTAAATTGTATGTCTAATAAAGTATGATGTTTGATGATTAGGCGTTTAAATCAATCATACCTAGTTCACTTCTCAAAGTGAGAAAGCGTTGTTCGTTGAGCGCTTTGGTGAAGATATCTGTCAATTGTTTGTCAATTCCAATAAAATGCATGGAGATATCTTTCTTTTGAACATGGTCATGAAGGAAATGGTATCTAATGTCAATGTGTTTGGTTCTTGAATGAAGAACAGGGTTTTGAGTCATGGCTAGAGCGCTTTAGTTATCACAAAGAATGGGGGTTGGACCTAGGATAGTTCCATAATCTCTAAGTTGTTGCCTCATCCATAAAACTTGTGCACAACAACTTCCTGCAGCTACATACTCAGCTTCGGCTGTGGAGGTAGCTATGGATTGTTGTTTCTTGCTATGCTATGAAACTAACCTATCACCTAGAAATTGACAAGTACCACTAGTACTTTTACGATCTATTTTGCAACTTACAAAATCTGCATCTGAGTAACCGATTAGTTCAAAAGAAGAATCCCTAGGATACCATAAGCCCACATTTTGTGTGCCTTTTAGGTATTTAAGGATTTTCTTGGCAGCAATCAAGTGTGACTCTTTAGGATCAGCTTGAAATCGTGCACACGTGCATACCAAAAACATGATATCAGGTCTACTTGCAGTAAGATAAAGAAGTGATCCAATGATACCTCTATAATTAGTGATATCAACTTTCTTTCCACTTTCATCTTTATCTAACTTAAGCGTTTGGCTGATTGGAATTTTTGAATATGATGTATTTTCCATACCAAATTTCTTAATCATGTCTCTCATATATTTAGCTTGGTTAATAAATATTCCATTAGGGAGTTGTTTAACTTGTAATCCTAAGAAGAAAGTTAACTCACCCATCATGCTCATTTCAAATTGTTTTTGCATCATTTTCGAAAATTTCTCACACAGACGCTTGTTAGTAGAGCTAGATATGATATCATCAACATAAATTTGGACTAAGAGAATATCTTCGTTATTGGTAATTTTAAATAACGTCGTATCAACGCTGACTTTTGAAAAGCCTTTACCAATAAGAAAGATAGAGAGAGTGTCATACCATGCTCGGGGTGCTTGCTTAAGCCCATAAAGTGCTTTGTCTAGCTTGTACACCATACCCTTACCATGGTAGTTGAAGAATCCCGGTGGTTGCTCCACATATACTTCTTCTTGGAGTTTACCATTCAGGAAGGCACTCTTCACGTCCATTTGATATACTGTAAACTTGTTAAACGCTGCATACGCTAGAAACATGCGGATTGCTTCAAGGCGGGCGACAGGAGCGTATGTCTCATCAAAGTCAATGCCCTCTTCTTGGCAATATCCTTGAGCTACGAGTCTGGCCTTGTTTCTTATTACAATGCCATTCTTATCCATCTTGTTTCTATAAACCCACTCTCCCATGACTCCTTGGTGAGTGGTCTTGGTACTAGTGTCCAAACCTTACTAGCTCAAATTGATTAAGTTCTTCTTGCATGGCTTCAATCCAACTTGGATCACTTAGCGCTTCATCCACTTTCTTAGGTTCCATCTGAGATAAAAAGCTTGCGAACATAGCCTCATGATGTATTTCCATTTTCCTGCACAAACTTCTTCACAAGCTTGTCTAGAAAACCCCGTACCGTGATCACATCTTTATTCTGCAACTTTAATATCTTTCAATGTTTGAAGTTTTCGAATAGGCATTGTTAACTTGTCCCATGGTTTCATCTTTGGATGACATAAATTCCAACCAATTAATCGAGATAAATCATCTACTATCCCCAAAGTATACTTTTTTACCGCTTACACGGTTGTTTGAACAGGTCCAAACAGATCCATGTGAAGTAGTTCAAGTATTCTAGAGGTAAATAGATGAGGTTTTTCTCTTGAACGATGACTAACTTGTGTTACCCCATTTGAAAGCTTCACAAAGGCGATCCTTGTGAAATTGGTCCGTTTGGTAATCCCTCTACAAGATTTTTACTTATAAGTTGAGAGATTGTTTTTAAAGTTGTAGGGGTTCATTTTTCTATGCCATACCCAACCTTTTTTAGATCTTTTTTAGCAACAAAGCATGTTGGTTTGTGTATCAGTGTTTAACCACCTTTCTACCAAATATACGTTAAGTTCTTTTCCTTTCATTTAGTAGACTTAGTCTTAGCGTCGTTTTAGCAGCAGTCACTTGAGATGACCTCAAGCTTTTATCACAGAATTGACTTATTGCTTAATAATTGGCCTTCAAGACCCTCAACAAAAAACATCAGTTATCATGATGTATCCCCTATGCACAGTACCTATACCTTTGGTTTTACCTTGAAGTTGTCACCAAAACAACCTGAGGACCATTGCCAGCTCGATAGTTGATCAGAAGATCCTTGTGAACCAGTCCTGTGCCTTGACGATCCACCTATCGAAGTACCAACAGGTGTATCGACTTCTCTGGGTACCTGCACTCAAGAAGAAAGTTCTATTTCTGTGTTAGGTACCCATTGGGCTTGGGTCCTTTAACATTAGTAACATTGTCAGTTTGAATTAGAACTTTAGGAACCTATTTTGCCTGTCTTCATTGTAGGAAGATTGCCTTTTTGGTTTCACATTGTGATGTGTGTGGCTTTTGGATGTATAATAAATATCCTGATTATAATAACAATCATAATCATAGTCATAATCATAATCATAATCCATCATAGTATCGATAATATGATCTTGACTGTCTGGGATTGACGCGGCATATTTCCTTGGCTTGGCTTTGGTTGCACTTTGTGCTGGACGCTTAGCGCTTGATTCACCAGTTGTCAGTCTTATCTTTAGCTTTTGAGCCTTTGGATACACCCGTCTTTGTGAATCATTTGCCTTAGTTTTACCCTGCTGAGTTAGTTTTGACTTTCTCATTTGGCCTCTTACCTTGTCACTTGTTTCATTTTGAAGTTTGACCTTGTGAACCTTTTTTCACAAAGATAACACCCTTTCCTTTGTTGTTTTGTTTGTAACATTAGATTTATTGGATTGTTTTTACCGAGTTTATCGAATCCTAACACCGGTCTTCTTCACCAAATATCTGGTTACTTCAGTCACTTATCCAGCTGTCTAGAGGCGTTTTTTGATAATGATGAGATGAGTTGCTCTGATTTGGCAAGTCTAGCGATCAAATCAGCTTCTCTCTTGACTAGTATATCAAGATCACATTTTAATTGAATACTTCACTCTCAATCGATTGGTTTTTCTCACTGCCCTGTTGCTGAATTCGCAACTCTGCTCTGAGCGTTACATTATCTTTAGTGAGTGATGAAATAATAGTGAGATCATTTTAAATATATTTTTGGCAGCTTCTTGCATTCATTCTAGTATTCTCCTGACTTTGTCAAGTAATTCATCATAAGAAAGAGGAATGATAATTCATTGATTACCTCAGGAGACGCTTCATCATCTCTGGCCATGAGACATATGAGCGCTGAGTCATCTAATGGCTCATCATCATCACTACTTTCGTCTGATGATTCTAAATCTTCAGGTGCGGATGCTGGTTCTGATTCCGCTAGCAAACCTTGTTGCCGAAGGTTGCTCCTGAATTGGTTTCTATCCAAGTAATCTGCCTTGAGGGCTTGGATACGTTTGGATAAGGGCAATTTACCTGGTAGTGCCCTGGGGCCTGGTTTCCTGTAATTATAAACAGATTAGTTTTCATCTTTTGTTCATTTGATAACCTTGCAGTGTGTGGCTTTGAGACCACGGTTGCTGTAGATTTGTGAGTAACGCTTGATATTTAACAGGCGCTTGGGGGTGAAGAGTAGAATAGTGAGGCGCTTGGTACTGTTGTTGTACTGGAGTGGTCGCTTGATATGAACTTTTGTCCTTGATTTTGAAACCTTTTCCTTTCTTTTCATATCTCAAGAACTTCCTGAATCTATTCAGCAAAGCCACTCTTCTTCCTCATTGATATCTGAATTCTTTCCTTTATTACCCGATTTGCCTTTGATGATGCAATAAGCGCTCCAGATTCAATCACTGGACTACTCCAATATCACTGGCAGAATTCAACTCGAACTCAAATGCTTTTAGTTCTGAAAAGGCGTCTTCTGGAGTTAGAAGATCCAGCATATTTGATTCTCTCATAGCGTTTCCTTCATCAAGAATTTACTTGGTAAGCTTCTAAAGATTTTGACCACCATTTCTCGTTCTGTAATCCATTCCCAACGATGTAAGTTCTGTAACTAGAGCTGTAAATCTTATCTCCAATTGCTCTAACGTTTCATTGGGTAGCATCTTAAATCCATTAAACTTTCCTTGCAATGGAAAGTTTGTTTCTTTTGATTTGGGCTTAGCCAACCACAAATCGTAGCCAACTTATCCATATTTGTCTTTAGTAGTTTTTTGGCAAGAAAAGTTTTGATATTGTGTTCTTCCACTGTCCATACCAGCAGGAGGCTTCACACCTTTTGAGATTTGCAGGTGTCGAGATTCTAGTGGTGGCTCCTACGGGTTCAAGAGGTGGCCCCCGCCGTCGCGTGGCACTTTGTCCCGTATAGCACTTAGCTCCCTTCACTCTGCTTTTTCGAATCAAAGCTGTATATCAAGAAAATGACACATCGCGGATGGATGCCAGACTTCGGGATTCTAGAGGTGGCTCCTACGGGTTCAAGCGGTGGCCCCCGCCGTCACGTGGCACTTTGTCCCGTATAGCACTTAGCTCCCTTAGCCGACGGAATAGAGCCAAGAAGAATAATCGTTTCAACGAGTTTCCTACTAGAATATGTACACTGATTTGTATTCGAGCGAGAGCGAGCGGAAACAAGAACGATAGGCTACAAATTGGGACACGGTTGGACACTTACCTTAGATGAGAATAAAAGTCTGATCAATGAAACTTTATGAGGTCACACTTGGCTATGATTTATTAGATAAAGGGAACGAAAAATGGTAAGCAAGATCAAGTTGAAAGAATAAGAGAAACCCTCACAATAATAAACCGGCGTCGTTGCCTCGGCCTCGGAATCACGAAAGTATCCTGTGATTCAAAATACCATCATTTTCATAAAACAATACACTTTAAGCTAATCACATACAACAAGTTATATCCTACTATCCAACATCTAGGCAATTAAGTTCAAACAAACCCCCTTACATGCGCAATATATTTCAACAATTTTGTAACATATTCTCGGATTGGAATTTCTTTCTCAATTTTTCAGGATATCAGAAAGGATGCTGAAAAGTCTACATAATTTTTCCAGATTTAATTTCCTTATCAATTGGGGATCGATCAACGAAACGGACTGTCCCGGCAGATTTGTTTCAGAACAGACACCTTATATTCAAATATTTTTGTAAAATCCCCTGTTCACTGAAAAATTCCGAAATTTATGTGACGTCTCTATAACACAATGATCAAGCTACTGTAAAAGTTTTAGAGTAAACCAAAATTTCCAGGTACACGAAATATCTTCAAAACAGTAAATTTTCACTTCCGCCGCCGAACAGACTGGCGATTTTGTTCAACGATTTTTAGAAAATTCCACAAAACTCTAATCCTTACCAAATTTTTCATAGATGTTTAAACACAATCAAGTTATTCCAGAAATTTATCATAATCAAACTCACAAGTTTAGGCACCTCATTACAGCTTTAAACGTAACTTCAGAAACTGAAAGTTCCAAACACAGCTGAACATCATGCCATTGAAGTTTACTAAAATACATATATATGATATGATACTCTCAATTCCAGGTCATATATAGCTTGAACTACATTTAGTCTACAACATATTCATGCAAAAGCAATGATTAACTACCATATACCTTAAAGAAAGAAGAAAGGATGATGCTTCCCCTACTGGATTTTCTTTCCTCCAGCTTTTCTTGTATTTGAGGTGGGATAGGAGCTGATTTTCAGAGAGTTTTTCAGGCGTGGTGATGAGTGAGTTGAAGGCTGAATTGGTGTTATATGGAGGTGTGGTCAAAAGGTAGAGAAAAAATAATGGAGATTAATCCTCCATGGGCCACGTTTTTAGGCAAGATGAGATGTGATTAGCTTAATTTGCCACCTCCTAATCTTCCTTCCCCTATTAGTGCATGTGGCTGTACGAATATAGTATATTGTGCATGTGTTTGTGCCTATATTATATATATGTAGGTAGTATGACACATTTAAATTTAGTAATATACAATTGATAAAGAAATCTATATATTATGTATACATATATATATATGCCTTAAATGATATAATGCATCACTATTCCACAATGAAATACAAATATTTCACATATAGATTAATAATAGTTATATAAGCAGTAGTAAAATATTTTTGGTCGAACACACATTGCAAATAATACGAAATTTAATTAGCGGTGATTGTAATGTTTACCTTCACTTCTACGAAATTAGGAGCTGAGAATATTGGGTGTTACAACTCCCCCTCCTTAAGAGAATTTGGTCCCCAAATTCTGAGAGGTCCCAAAGAGATCCGGATATCTTTTTCTCATGTCATCTTCTTGCTCCCAAGTTGCTTCTTCAACCTGATGGTTTCTCCACAATACCTTGACTAAGGGTATTTTTCGAGATCGTAATTCTTGATATTTGAAGTCCAGAATACGTATCGGCATCTCTTCATACGACAAATTGGGTTCCAGTTGCAATTCCTCATGTGATATCACATGCGACGGATCAGGATGGTACTTCTTAAGTTGTGATACATGGAACACATTATGAATATGGGAAATATTGTTAGGTAGTTTGACTTCATACGCTACTCCCCAACACGTTTCAAGATCTGGAATGGTCCTATATATCGAGGTTGAAGCTTGCCCCCTTTTCCCATCCTCGTAACGCCTCTTCGCGGTGATACTTTAATAAAAACTTGGTCTCCCACTTCAAATTCTAAGTCCTTGCGTCGTGTGTCGGCATAGCTCTTTTGACGACTCTGAGCTGCACTCATTCGTTGTTTGATGATTTGAACTTTGTCAATGGCTTCTTGTATCATTTCAACCCGCAAGGCCCTTTTTTGTCCATCCCGCGATGGTGCTCTCCAATCATCTAAATCCCAATAGAGCGGGGATCGACATTTCCGCCCATAAAGTGCCTCATAGGGTGCCATTTGGATGGTGGCCTGGTAACTATTGTTATAGGCGAATTCCACTAACGGAAGGTGTATCCCATGCCTCTCCAAAGTCTAGTACACAAGTCCTTAGCATATCTTCAATTATCCTTATCACCCTTTCTGATTGTCCATCGGTCTGTGGGTGAAAGGCGGTGCTAAAGTTCAACTTCGTGCCTAGATCTTCTTGCAACCGTTTCCATAATCTAGATGTAAATTTGGGATCTCTGTCGGAGACAATGCTAACCGGTATCCCATGAAGTCGGATAATTTCCCTTTTGTACAATTCTGCTAAGGTCTCCACCTTATAATTCGTTCTAACCGGTAGGAAGTGCGCAGACTTAGTGAGCCTATCCACAATGACCCAAATCCCATCAAATCCTTTTCTTACCTTAGGCAAACCCGTCACAAAATCCATGGTGATCATTTCCCATTTCCAATCTGGAATCGGAAGGGGCTGCAATAGTCCTGATGGTTTTGATGTTCCGCTTTTACTTGTTGGCACACGAGGCATTTCTGAACAAACTTTGCAATGTCCGATTTCATTCCATTCCACCAAATTGTTTCTTCATGTCATTGTACATCTTTGTGCCCCCTGGGTGGATGGCTAGCTTAGTTTTGTGTGCTTCCTTTAACACTTCTCCTCTCAGCTGCTCAGGAACATAAACTCTTTTTGAAATTTAAATATTCCTTCTTCATCGATGTTAAAGTTTGAACCTGGTTGTTTTTTCATTGTCTTTAAGTACTTCTGTATCTCCTCGTCTTTTTCTTGTGCATCTTTGATCCTTTGATGCCACTCTGGTCGAATGAACAGCCCAGCAACTATGATATGAGACGTTAACTGGAATAGATGGGGCTTTATTTCTTCCCCGAACTTGACTTTTATTTGAGCCAATTCTGCTTTCCTACTTAAAGCGTCGGCCACTATATTAGCTTTACCCGGATGGTAGGAGATTCGACAGTCATAATCATTAAGGAATTCCATCCATCTTCTTTGTCTCATATTTAATTCTTTCTGAGTAAAGAGATATTTTAAACTTTGATGATCAGTGAGGATTTCAAAAGTGGTACCATAGAGGTAATGTCTCCACTTAGCTAATGCGAATACAATTGCTGCTAATTCCAAATCATGAGTTGGATAGTTTTGTTCATATGGTTTAAGCTTCCTAGAAGCATATGCAATTACTTTCCCATCTTGCATCAACACACATCCTAGTCCTTCCTTTGATGCGTCAGTATACACCCTAAAATTTTCCACTCCCTTGGGTAAGGTCAGAACGGGTGCTGTGGTTAACCTCTTCTTTAGCTCTTCAAATCCCTTTTCACATGAATCATCCCAACGGAAGGGGACCTCTTTTTGCGTAAGTCGAGTTAGTGGAGTGGCGATCTTTGAGAAATCCTTAACAAATTTTCGATAGTATCCTGCCAATCCCAAGAAACTTCTGATTTCTTTTACGCTTTCTGGCCTTTTCCAATTTACTACGGCCTCTATCTTTGCAGGATCTACCTGTAATCCTCTTTCAGATACTACATGACCGAGGAAAGCTACCTCGTTGAGCCAAAATTCACACTTACTAAACTTGGCATACAACTTCTGGTCTCGAAGTGTTTTCAAGATAACTTTCAGATGTTGTTCGTGCTTTTCCTTGGATTCTGAGTAAATCAAAATATCATCAATAAAAATTACTACAAATTTGTCCAAGTAGGGTCGGAATACTCGATGCATTAGATCCATGAACGCCGCTGGCGCATTAGTTAGTCCAAAAGGCATTACTACAAACTCATAATGCCCATACCTTGAATTAAATGCAGTTTTGGGAATATCCGACTCTCTGACCTTAAGTTGGTAGTACCCTTGTCTTAGATCGAGTTTTGAAAATACTCTTGCTCCTTGAAGTTGGTCAAACAATTCTTCAATGTGGGGTAGCGGATATTTATTCTTGATGGTGACATTATTTAACCCTCGATAGTCGATACACATTCTTAGTGTACCATCTTTCTTTTTGACAAACAACACAGGGGCTCCCCATGGTGAACTACTAGGTCGAATGAATCCAAGATCCGATAGTTCCTGCAGTTGGGCCTTCAACTCAACCAATTCTGCAGGTGCCATACGATATGGGGTCTTGGATATTGGTGCAACATCCGACACTGTTTCAATAATAAATTCTAGGTCCCGATCTGGTGGTAAAGAATCTAATTTCTCCGGGAATACTTCAGGGTATTCATTTACCACCGGGACTTCTTCCAGCCTAACCTTGTCCTTAGGCTTATTTATTAAGTAAGCCAAGAATCCTTGACCACCCTGCCTTAAAAGCTTCTTTGCGACCATCGCCGAAACTAAGGAAGGTTTCGATGGGCAATAGTTTTATGCTCGTCCTTCCCCAACTTAATGGTCTTAGATCTACAATCCAGGTATGCATGATGGTGATACAACCAGTCCATACCCAAGATTATATCGTACCCTTGGATCGGCATTTTAATCAAGTTTGCCGGGAAGACTTGTTCACCAATCTTAATCTCACATTGTTTAAACACTAAATCTGTGGTAGTACTCATGCCCATAGGGGTACTTACTTCAAATAAATAAGGCATTTTATTAACTGACAAGGTAAGATCATGCACAAATGATGAAGACACAAATGAATGTGTGGCACCAGGGTCAAATATACTTTACCTACTTTTCCAGAGAGGTGAACTTTACCTTCCACCACTGCTGAAGGATCTGGTGCTTCCTCTCCCTCAATGGCATAGGCCCTAGCACGCACTCTTGGTTTGTTGTTCTGTTGAGGTGCTGCTGGTCTATTAACTCCAGTTGCTCGATTATTGGGAGTGGGTGTTGGTGTCATTGGAGTTGGTGCTCTCGTCGGTCCTTCATTGTTTAACGGACAGTTCCTCATGAAATGCTTAGTGCTGCCACATCGAAAACATTTTCCATCTTTAAGCCAACAGATTGACTCATCATGCCCGGTTCTACCACAACATCCACACTCCACCCCTGACAATGGTTTATAAGATTTTCCAACATTTGTTTGGTATGGAGTTGGGTAACGGGAAGAATTCCCTGCATTACTCTTAAAAGTACTTGGGCCCTTTTTCTGTTGTGATCCCTGTGGCCAATGAGGTGGTGCAGATCGAACTATTTTATTCTTTCCTTTCGTGGCCTCCAGCTCTTGAATTCCAGCTTCAACTTGCATAGCACGTTCTACTGTCCGAACATAGCTAACTGAATCTGCTGACAATGTGGCCCAGCGTATACCGTACCTCAATCCTCCAACGAACTTTTTCACTTTCCTCTCTTCATCACTTAGATAGTGAGGGGCATACTTAATCAATCGATTAAAAGCAGCCTCATATTGGGAAACTGTCATGGATCCTTGAACTAAATCCATGAATTCCCTTCCCTTTGATCTTTCTTAACCTGTGGGAAGAACCTTCTATCAAACTCTTTCACAAAGTTCTCCCAAGTTCGTGGTGTCCCTTCTACGGTCCAACGATGCTCTACAGTTCGCCACCAATGTGACGCAGAGCCTTCAAACTGATATGTTGCATAGGAGATCTTTTGCTGATCTAAGTAATTCAGTATTCCAAAAATCTTTTGAATCTCCTCAATCCAAGACTCAGCCTTCAGATCATCAGGTTCACCAGCAAATCTCGGCGGTTTGAGTCGTAGAAATCTGTCGAATGCGACATCTTCATCAACGGGTGTCTTCTCTCGATTATTCTGCTCTTCTCGAGGTGGTTGTTGTTGTTGCCCACAGAACTGCATGAATTGCTGCCACATTTGAAACATCGGCCTCATATCTTCGCCTGGTTGAGCCGCACCAGGGGCTGCAGTTTTCGAACGGCTTGAAACACTATCAGGAGATCGTTGAGTTTCCCGATCATCAATAGGCTGTGCTTCCTGACGAGTCCTTGATCGTGTATTCCTAGAAGATGCCATCCTATATACGCATGGAAGCTATTAATAACGAGTAGTACACTTGCAACTTAACTATCTTACGTAAAATTTTAGACCCAAATATTAGGTTACTCCTTAAAACCAAACAAACAATATTTATACCACCACTGGTCTATTTACTCTAATATATCCGCGATACCTTACAAAATATACATCATACATACCAGCAAAACATAAATATGAACTTATGTACCAAGCGAACATATAACATTCACTTATGTACAAGAAAAACATATAATAGTCATACAGAATCATCTACTAGCCAACATCCTCATTCCCAACAAAATCTACGAAACCTAAAAGAGTATCTATCACTCATTCCCCTCTCCTCCAAAAGAGTCCTCCTCGGGATCCTCCTCCTCAGAGTCCTCTTTCTCAGAATCCTTATCATCGGGGCCATTCTCTACTACTCTACCCCGAGATGTACCCTCATCACCATCGATCCAGCGACTAGTTCAAGAAACTATAAGTTCCCCGTGCTCCCGTCCTAACATAGGTATGGTCAAAGCACGACCACGGGATATTGCCTCACTAGCACCCCTAGCTATTGCGAGTGAGCTACTCTGAACCTTTTGAAGATGTTCAACATAGAAATGGTTCATGTAGTCCATGTCTCTCTGTAATTTTCTACCTTCACTACGTATACTTGTCATCTCTTGTTTTTGTACAACTAATTTCCCCTCTAGACGTCTAATTGTGGCCAGATGGTCCGCCACTTGACTTTGGAACTCCGTTATTTGCAGTTTTTGTTCTTTTATTATGTTCTCTTGATCGGCATGTCTAGACTGATGGTCCAAAATGGAAAAGACCTGTTCTTCGCTTGCGCGACGCAGCTGATCGCGCTCCCTCGAAATCCGATCCCGATCATCTCGTAAAGTGTGGACTACCAGATCAGGATAATGTCTGACTAGTGCCATACCACGAGTCCAAACTCTAGCTGGATCTGTATGGAAAATCAGTCGCCCCTCTTCTAACCCACCAACTATGTGCCCATTTGCATGTACATTTGCATGCCCATTAACTTGTCCTTGACCCATCTGGAAAAAAACTATCACATTAGTTAATATATCAAAACACATAAACACATAAGATGCCGTCCTAAGCCCTAAATTCTCCCTTCGCATTAACGCAACTAGATGTGGCAACCCAAGCTCTGATACCACCAACTGGGGCAACCTCCGCCAGGGATGGGAGCCGAAGCCCGCCACACCGCAACGCTAGCTCAATCTGAGAGAACGATCCCTTCATGAGCTAACGCTAAGCGTGACTATACAAAATTTCAAGATACCCACATATATACATAACCACATAACATCATATTTTACATATAAGAGTTCAGATGAAATTCAAAACCCCAAGCTAGCAAAAATAGATAATTATATGACAAGATATTCAATACAACTACATCTGACTCTCAAACTTTAGGGAACCCTCAAAACTTTCTTAGCCAAGATTTTCCCCTTCTGGTCCTGCTATGTCGTGCTCTTCTGAAAAGTTAGAAAGAGAAAAGAAAAAGGGTGAGTCCGAATGACCCAGTGAGGTAGGCTAATGGCTTGCTTTACCTTATCATGAGAGATAGAATCTGCAGCGAAAATTATTAACGACATGGACATATACGATGGTAAGCAAAAGAATAGAATAACATATCACAAGGTAAATTAATCGAGTATGTTACGTATGAATCAGAGGACATAACCCATGTACTTTTGTAATCATATCATGTGATCGTGATCCACCTTCCACTGTCCCATACCAGCAGGAGGCTTCACACCTTTTGAGATTTGCAGGTGTCGAGATTCTAGTGGTGGCTCCTACGGGTTCAAGAGGTGGCCCCCGCCGTCGCGTGGCACTTTGTCCCGTATAGCACTTAGCTCCCTTCACTCTGCTTTTTCGAATCAAAGCTGTATATCAAGAAAATGACACATCGCGGATGGGTGCCAGACTTCGGGATTCTAGAGGTGGCTCCTACGGGTTCAAGCGGTGGCCCCCGCCGTCACGTGGCACTTTGTCCCGTATAGCACTTAGCTCCCTTAGCCGACGGAATAGAGCCAAGAAGAATAATCGTTTCAACGAGTTTCCTACTAGAATATGTACACTGATTTGTATTCGAGCGAGAGCGAGCGGAAACAAAACGATAGGCTACAAATTGGGGACACGGTTGGACACTTACCTTAGATGAGAATAAAGTCTGATCAATGAAACTTTATGAGGTCACACTGGCTATGATTTATTAGATAAAGGGAACGAAAAATGGTAAGCAAGATCAAGTGGAAAGAATAAGAGAAACCCTCACAATAATAACCGGCGTCGTTGCCTCGGCCTGCGAATCACGAAAGTATCCTGTGATTCAAAATACCATCATTTTCATAAAACATACACTTTAAGCTAATCACATACAACAATATATCCTATTATCCCACCATCTAGGCAATTAAGTTCAAACAAACCCCCTTACATGCGCAATATATTTCAACAATTTTGTAACATATTCTCGGATTGGAATTTCTTTCTCCAATTTTTCAGGATATCAGAAAGGATGCTGAAAAAGTCTACATAATTTTTCCAGATTTAATTTCCTTATCAAATTGGGGATTCGATCAACGACACGGGACTGTCCCGACAGATTTGTTTCAGAACAGACACCTTATATTCAAATATTTTTGTAAAATCCCCTGTTCACTGAACAATTCCGAAATTTATGTGACGTCTCTATAACACATTGATCAAGCTACTATAAAAGTTTTAGAGTAAACCAAAATTTCCAGGTACACGAAACATCTTCAAAACAGTACAATTTTCACTTCCGCCGAACAGACTGGCGATTTTGTTCAACGATTTTTTTGAAAATTCCACAAAACTCTAACCCTTGCCAAATTTTTCATAGATGTTTAAAACACAATCAAGTTATTCCAGAAAATTTATCATAATCAAACTCACAAGTTTAGGCACCTCATTACAGCTTTAAACGTAACTTTCAGAAACTGAAAGTTCCAAACACAGCTGAACATCATGCCATTGAAGTTTACTAAAATACATATATATGATATGATACTCTCAATTCCAGGTCATATATAGCTTGAACTACATTTAGTCTACAACATATTCATGCAAAAGCAATGATTAACTACCATATACCTTAAAAGAAAGAAGAAAGGATGATGCTTCCTCCTACTGGATTTCTTTCTCCAGCTTTTCTTGTATTTGAGGTGGGATAGGAGCTGATTTTCAGAGAGTTTTCAGGCGTGGTGATGAGTGAGGTTGAAGGCTGAATTGGTGTATATATGGAGGTGTTGGTCAAAAAGGTAGAGAAAAAATAAATGGAGATTAATCCTCCATGGGCCACGTTTTTAGGCAAGATGAGATGTGATTAGCTTAATTTGCCACCTCCTAATCTTCCTCCCCCTATTAGTGCATGTGGCTGTACGAATATATAGTATATATGTGCATGTGTTTGTGCCTATATATATATATATGTAGGTAGGTATGGACACATTTAAATTTTAGTAATATACAATTGATAAAGGTAAATCTATATATTTATGTATACATATATATACATATGCCTTAAATGATATAATGCATCAACTATTCCACAATGAAATGCAAATATTTCACGTATAGATATAATAATAGTTATATAAGCAATTAGTAAAATATTTTTGGTCGAACACACATTGCTAAAATTGAATAAATTACGAAATTTAATTAGCAGTAATTATAATGTTTACCTTCGCTTCTACGAAATTAGGAACTGAGAATATTGGGTGTTACAGGGACTTTATTCTAAGCCAAAGTAAAAACTTATTTAAGAATAAAGACATGCCACATATAAAAAAGAGATTGACTTTATTTATAAGAAAACGATTGTTCAACTCTAGATTTACTATTACAAAGAATGGCACCCAAAAATTGATGCGCCGGGCACTAACTTTAACAATTTTCTTCCATCTTTCAGGCGCCTTTGGAACTCTTTCAGATCTCCTCAAGGAATGTGTGTTCTCAGTAGGTATATCGGAATTAGCTTCGTTGGTGTTGGGTGGGTTATTTTGTACTCCTTGATTCAAATGACTTTGATTTATCTCATCAAGTTCTACAGCCTCGCCTTTCCTATCCAAAAGGAATCCTTTTTCTAGGAAATTGACGTTTCTTGAAACAATCACCTTTTGTTCCACAGGGTTGTAGAAGTAGTATCCAATTTTTTTCTTTGGATATCCTACAAAATAAAACAAAGAAGATTTGGGATCTAATTTGTCTCCCACTAAATGCTTTACATAAGCGGGGCATCCCCACATTCTCTAGTGAGCATACAAGGATGACTTTCCACACCAAGTTTCATATGGGGTCTTGGGCATAGCCTTGGACGGCGCCCTATTCAACAGATAGGTTCCTGTTTCAAGCACATAGCCCCGATAGATTTAGGAACTTCAGTGAAACTCAACATGGATCGAACCATATTCAACAATGTTTGATTCCTATGCTCGGTTACCCCGTTATGTTGAGGCGTGCCTGGCGGAGTCCACTGTGAGAGAATCCCATTCTCCTTAAGACAATGAACTCGGAAGACAAGTATTCTCCTCCCCAATCAGGTCGAAGAGCTTTAATACTTTTTCCAAGTTGCTTCTCTACCTCATATCTAAACTCCTTAAATTTCGCAAAGGATTCAGATTTACATCTCGTCAGATATACGTAACCATACTGAGAGTGATCGTCGGTGAAGGTTATGAAGTAGCTAAACCCTCCCCGATCATTTATGCTCATAGGGCCGCACACATCCGTATGGATCAAATCCAATGGACTTATGGCTCGTTCCGCTTTACCTGAAAATGACAACTTGGTCCTTTTCCCTTTGAGACATAATTCGCAAGTTGTCAATTTATCTAAGTCTTGAAGACCTAAATGAGTTTCCAAGCTTCTAATTCTTTCTTTGGAGATATGACCTAGTCTCTCGTGCCACACTAGTGCGTTTGCTTGATTATCTTGTTTACGTTTATTTTTTTGTTGAATATTGAGATTAGAAATTGTTGGAAAAACAGTATAAAGTCCATTTTGCAATTTTGATTCCATAATAAGAGACGATTTATAAGACAAAAACAAAATTTTATTACGAATCGCAAAACAATAACCCGCTCGATCCAAAATTGGAATCGAGATAATGTTTCTTATTATTTCAGGAACAAAATAAACAGAATTTAATACTAAATTTCTATCTCCTACCCCTAAGTAGATCGTCCCCATGGCCTTGGTAGCAACTCGTGCTCCATTTCCCATCTGTAGGGTCATGTCTTCTCTACTTAGCTCCTTGATTCTTGTCATTTCCTGCAAGTTATTGTAGATATGAACTCCACATCCAGTGTCTAGAATCCAAGAAGAATTGTGAACCGAAAAGTTAACTTCAACAAAGAACGTACCTTGAGCCTGTAGCTCTTTGCAGTTTCTTTGCCAGTGCCCAGTCTTCCCACATTTGAAGCACTTATCCGATTTGGCTTTCTTACCCTTCTTGATTCCTCCTTTGCCTTTTAGTTTCTTAGTCTTGTTCTTCTTCTTATTACCTTTCTTTGGTTTAGAAGATGAATTCATAAGAAGCACTGGCTTGTCTTTCGTTATGGTGCTTTCAGTCGTCGTCAGCATGTTCAACAACTCAGGAAGCTTAGCTTCAAGTTGAATTCATAAGAACTAGGGAATGACTGTAGGACCAAGTCCATAGACAACTCGTCATTAAGCACCACACCAAGATTAGCTAACTTTTCAATTAGCCTTATCATCTTAAGCACGTGTGCACTTACATCAGAGCCATCAGTCATGCGAGCCCTGAAAAGCTCCCTTAAGATTGCAAATCTCTCTCTCCTAGATTTAGTACCATACAGCTCTTGCAGATGGAGAAGAATCGATGCAGAGTTCTCGATCATCTCGTGTTTCCTTTGCAACTTATTGCTCATTGAAGCCAACATGAGACATCGTACTTGCATGTCATCTTCCTTCCATTGCTGGTACTGGTATATCAAGGACATATCCCCTTTTTTCAGACAAAAGGATAATCTTAAGGTTACGAAACCAATCTTCAAAGTTGGGACCGGTTAGTTTGTTTGTTTCGAAAATTATTTTGAATGGATTAGACATATAGTGTTATCTAGAAAATCTTAGAGGCAGACGATAAGTAACGTATTTTCAAATAAAATTCTTTTACAATTTGGTCTTTCATTGTACAAGTCTCCCACTATTTTTCCAAATTCCACCACCCTCTTGGTGTGATTCGAAGAATAGTTAATTCTTTAGTGGGCTTGAGATCTATCCAAACTTCATCATATGCCCCTTTTTCTGAGCTAACATATGACTAGTTTGAATAGTAGCCTTACCGGGACTTCTATCTTCCTTGATAGTTCTCGAGATCTTTTTCCTCATCTTTCACATGTGCCCCATTTTCTAAGCTAACACATGGTAGTCGATGTTAGGCTCGACCCATCAAATATCCTGTGGTCAATCATCAATTCTATTACCCCCATTTTCTGAGCTAAGTAATGAAACCAAAGATCCCATTGGGCATCATATGCTTAGTAATGCTCACAGCCTTTCTTAGGTTCAATCCACCCCATTTTCTGAGCAAATGGATTTGAACTTCAGTGGCATATCACATATAAATTACTTATGATGGAAGGAATGGAAATAGAATTCCAATTCTATTGCCACATCAACCTAATATGTTTCAAGGAGGGAATTACATTGCATACACCTAGGTCTCATCAGTTTTACAATTATCTAGTTTAGTTATCTATCCTATGCATGCATCTCACAACACATCACATATCATATCGGAAAGATAAATAAACATCCCATAAAGGGGTAAATCCACCACGAGCCCTAACCTACTAACCCACTGAGCCAAAGTGGGCCAGGACATTCTAGAAAGTAAAAACAACTAGACTATTACAATGGGTTCCACCACAGCATACAATTCTTCGAGTCTTGGCTTCGTCTTCTCGCTCCGTCTTCGATTACATAGTCTATCAACTACTACTAATCTACTTGACAGAAAACTAAAAGCCAAACATGCTATTTTTACAACTCTAGAATATTACATACAAGGAAAACCAAACTACATAGACTAGGCTCGTGGTTCATCCCCATCACATAAGCATGCCAAGCAACAAACATATATATGTGATATCCAAAATTTACCCCATCCGTTGTCTAAACAAAATTGCAAATTTCATGGGGATAATATTGATTTCCAAATTCCACAACCCTTTTCAGAAATTACAGGTTTTTAAACAATCAACTGGGGTCAGGTTCTTGGGTTACCCGACCTTTCGGTTATCAAAAACGAGAAATTTTTTTTGATCCGAGTTTGATGAACATGCCCGGGCGCCGGAAGACCCACGCCCAGGTTGGCGCCTAGGTACCAACATGGCCACGCCCAGGCGTCGCCGACAAAGGGGAGACCACCAGGTCTCCCCTGTCGGCGCCTGGGTGCCAGTCACCCCGCGCCTGGGCGCGGGCGACAGCACCTGTTGCTATACGGGATTTCTCTCCTTTTCATCCTTAAGTGATTCGTTCAAACAATGATGGACGAATTCGATCCCACCTCGGGCAAGGTATAATCACTCGACAATTGAACCTTTGGCCCGATCATCTCGCGACGTCCTACCACTGGTGATTCCAAAATCATCTTTCATCATCCAAATAAATCCACCCACACCCAAGATTCATTCTTTTCAATTGAATTTTTCAAAACCAAAATCTTTTTTCACAAAAAAACTATCAATCATATCCCAATCGAAAAATCAATTATTCTAAACGTTGAATATATTTTTAACATGCACCAATTTACATACGCGTAAATAAAACATGCTAACACATAATATAGCTTAATCGAGCCAACCATAGCCCTCGGGCAAGGTATAATCACTCGTCAATTGTATCTCTGATTTTAGTGCTCCAAACGTCGCACCTCTAAGATGTATCCACACCTCGTTCAAGTCACCACCTATTTCGTTCTTAGTGCTAGCCAACGAAATAGATCTAAGTTTAAAACCTAGGCTTGATTATATGAAGGGATGGAATATTTGTGAATCATTGAGTTCAACACATGAACAATACAATGTCGTATTGGAATAAGGTAGGGGCGAATTTTTGCTCAAGGATGACAAGAAAAATTCTCTTCTTTTTCAAATTTGGGGTTCGAATTTTTGCTCTAGGAGGCTTAAGATTTTTGTCTTGCATTCTCATATATATAGAATAGGAGACCTAGAGTCCTCATTCAACTGTAAAACTTGGAAAAGAAGAAAACCCTTTTCTTCTCTACCGAGATTTCGAATCCCAACTGCCAAGGCCCCAAAATTCGGTATTCACCCTTAATTAGAATCCAAGAATTAATTCTTGACTCCATATTTCATTATGGGCTAAACTCATCAATTAAATATTCCCATATAATTAAAACCCATTTAATTATATTTACTTATTCCAATTGACTCAATTATTTAACTTGGACCAAGCCCAACTAAATAAAATATTTGGACTCTACTAGGTCCATAATTTAATTAATTCTACAAAATTAATTAAAATAGTCAAATTAATTAAATCGCCTCAATTAATTCATATTCCGTATTAGGAAAGGACTAGACTTTCCTAATTTCCTCAATTTCCTCAAATTGATTAATCACATCATTTAAGCAATGACTCTCTCGAGTTAAGTGTGTGACCCCTTAGGCTCGTCTACTATCTAGTAGTAAGTACACTTTCCCAAAGTGCTAGTGTGCTTTCCTAAAATAGAAAGTACTAGATTAAATCATTCCTTTGATTTAATTAAGCCTCGATCACCACATTAATTCTTGGCACTTACAAATCGTGGTTACTGTCTAGCAACGGGCCACGAAGACCTATATAAAGATGAATATAAAGATACGCCTTTCGTGATCTTGGTCCTTGTATAAGTAAGATTCCTCTATCTAATCTCCTGATTGAATCTAGAGCATTGGCTAAGTTCGAAGCTCTATTAATTCAATAACTATGTTTCTCAAATACGGTGAGATCAATTTTCGACTATCTAAACGAGGAAACTCTATGCCTCTTTAGATATCATACTTCGGCTGAAGATTCCTAAAGTTGATTCACTATGTAAACATAGGAGATTCACTGACAAGTTTAATGTCAGAGATAGATCCCATCTTGATTCTCACGTGCCTTCATACACAATTAGCCCATGTCTGATTTTGCCCATTTGTGGTCATTTGAGTAATCATGGAACAAATCAAGACATGTTCAATTGTGTATAAGACATCCTATGGAACCTCAGGTTCTAAGGATTACTCTTATACTACAAGACCACTGGAAGTTCCAGATTTGACTGGGATTCCATTTAATGTTGTTAAATATACTTATTCCCATAATAGGAACCCTCATACATGCATAGGCTTTCACCGTGCCAATATCTATGGAACGAGATACACTCTATTTAGAGTATGCATCATATAAGCAAGTCTTTTGGGTCTCATCGATATCCCTTCATCTCGACCAGCCCATTCACGACTTGGAACATATGTTTAAGGATCACAGCCTTGGAGACATATTCCATCATTGCCATTCCCGATGCGCAATGATGTTCCAAAGCTATATGTGATCCCTCGGGACTTTATTCTAAGTTAAGACCAAGTTATATACACGAATAAAGAATGCCAAATGATTAACTTTATTTATATGAAAAGGATTGTTCAACTATAGTTATTATTACATAGAATGGCGCCCAAAATTGGTGCGCCGGGCATAAATTCTAACAGTTTACCTAATGACCCTAGACCAGCCAGAAGTGTCAGAATGAGGCCGCAAGTTTTGTCATGATAGATGGCGAACTATACAAGCGAGGGTTTTCAAAACCCTACCTGAACTGTTGAACCCCTGCCAGAGCAGACTATGTGTTGTGTAAAATACATGAGGGGCGTTGTGGCAATCACCTGGGGGGCAAGGCGCTTGCAGCTAAGACATTGCAACAAGGATACTTTTGGCCGATGATGCTTAAAGATGCCCAAAACTTAGTGCGGAAATACAGAAGCTGCCAGGAGCCAAGATGTGACCGCTAGAAAGTACGTGCCCCTTTGACATGTGGGGGCTAGATATAGTCGGACCCTTCCCTTTGGCCACAAGTCAAAGGAAGTTTTTGCTGGTCGCCATTGACTATTTCACCAAGTGGTGGAAGTTGAGCCACTGGCCAAGATATCCGAGAAAGAGATGATGAAGTTATTATGGAAGAATATAATCGCTCAATTTGAGATCCCAAGATCTCTGGTTTCAGACAACGACACCCAATTTCAGGGCGCAAAGTTAACGGAATGGTGCCAAGAGCTGAATATTAAGCAGCACTTCACCTCCGTCAGTAACCCTCAAGCCAAAGGGCAGATAGAGGTCACCAACCGCACTATTTTACAACCCCTAAAGAATAAGCTCGGAGAGGCTAAAGGGAGTTCGACGTACGAAATCTCAGCAGTATTGTGGTCGTACCGCACCACTTCTAGAGTTAGCACCGGGGAGACCCCCTTCAACGTAGTGTTTTGAGCCGAGGCCATAATCTCGGTAGAAATTGGAGACAAAATCTTGAGGGTAAGTGACACGCTAAAAGCTAACGTGCTATGATAGCAAGTGCACTAAACGTGTGTAGTAATAAGTGGACAAAAAGTCCGGGTTGTCGAACCACAAGGACTTGAATTCTAGTTAATGATTTTCGATAAAAGATAAGACAATTAAAGTAAAGTGCAAGAAAAAGATTAAACAAACGAAGAACCAAAGAGAAACGTACTATAGATTTAATCTCACGTATGATAAAATGACTAAGGCACATGCTACAACCGAATCTACTCGTCAATATATATGAGCTACTCTTCGAATTATTAGACTCCTATTGCTTTGGTGGAAACTCCTAAATTAACTATTACCCGATGTCTCGGCACATAATAATCCTATGATTAATTGACGGTTCTCTAAATATGTCTATCCGAGAATCTAATCAAAATCACGCATTAACGTTCTAGAGCTTCCCCGAATGAATCCGGCTAACAACACCCGGGAATCTTTACCTATTTCTAGGGCAATCCCTCATTTGTTTCGGATGATGTGTTAATTCTCTTGCACCCTAATCTATTTTCTCTCGAACAACTAGATTAGGCAAGATAGCAAGCATATGGTGATCAAACACATGATTGGAATAAAAGCATAGAATTAACACACAAAGCAATAGGAGAATTAATACAAAGAGCAACTTCACATATATTGATTCATAAATTTGGCCTTCACATGGCCTTAGTTCTACAATATTAGCCTCTCATCAAGCCTTAAGAAAATCTAATACAAACATATACATACTCATGGAAATAAACATGTAAATGCAAATAATTAAAACTCCCTCAATTGATTGATGATGGATCTTTGCTCTCTTGATCTTCAATCCTTAGCTCCTCTCTCTTTGTTCCCCTCCAAAAGTGATGAAGAAATGGTGATGAATGATGATGAGTGAAAAGTGATGGCCAAAATGCCTCTCTCTCTCTCCTCCTCCAAGATGTGTCCGTCCATTGTGCTCAAAAATGCCTTAAGAAGACCACCACAAATCAGCTCCTAGTGTGTGTCTCCCCTAGTGTCCTCCACTACTCTTAAAGTGAGTAGTATAAAATTCCCTAAAGTAGATCTATTAAGAAACATACTTATGACATCCCTCTCATACATGTGATGACCTCTTGGCTTTTAATGTTCCATTCCCCCATCAAATGATGATCTTTTGGCTGAAAAGAATCTCAATTCGGGTGTGGACACGCCTAGGCGTGGCATTACGGCGCTTGGGCGTGGGATTCAGAATGCTGAAATTAAATGCAATGTATCCTGCGCAGCAATCGTATTTCATTCATAACTTTCTCCACGAAACTCCGATTTGGATGATTCAAGTCCTCATTTGAAGCTAACACATAGTTCTACAACATTGTATAAGGGAACTTCATCCAATTCGGCCTCTAAACATACGGAAATAGCGCTCAAACGTGGAAAGTGGTGTAGATACGGCGCCCGGGCGTGGGCAAAATGGCGCCTAGGCGTAGGGGTGCGTAGCAATTTGGCCTAAACTTGTTTTATACGTCATTTTTCATCCCGTTCTTTGATTGTATCCATTTAAGACCTGAAATCACTTAATGCACGAATTAAACGCACATGTGGCAAGAATCAAGCGATAAATGAACCTAAGACATAAACGCAAAGGGGCTTAAAAACACGTAAAAATGCCTCTTATCAACACCCCCACACTTATCAATTGATCGTCCTCGAGCAATAAGAGTGTTAAGATAAGGAAACATCATCAATCAAAGAGAGAAACAAAAAGAAAACTACCTAACTCACTTTCGTGGAGTAAACGGTTGCATTTAGCGAATGCAACAAGCCTTTGAACCTTTTAGTTACCTCAAAGGACGAGTTATAGTCTCGTGAGGGTTTGCAGACGATATACCCACAAAATCGAAAGATTTTCAACCCCGATCACTCAACGTAAATTACAATGATTAATAGCACACAATGGTATGAATTCATCTGTTTAAGCTCATATTACAAATATATACACATCACACATTTGCTCATGTTACGCCTTAACATTGAAAAGATCATCCTAAGGGTGTAGTGTAATAAATCTCAAGTATTATAGTCAAGTGGCATTCTTACCACTTTTCAAACATTAACCCCATATTTATCAACTTTTGATTATTCACATGGTACGAGAATTGAATACAACTTCATAGCCACTTAAAAATTCATCACTTCATTCCACTTTCGGATTTATCTTATGCACTTTCAACTCGAAACATTAGAGGCTAGACCATGTGCAATGTTTGATCCTCTTAGGCTTTCTATGACACCCGTGTAACGAGCTTTAGGCCAATAACTCCTAAACCAGATGGCTTTAGGGTATCAAATGTGGAGACACTCCTAAGGGCTTAATCGCTCGAGTGTCAAAGGCCACAAAATCAAACTAGGTCCTTATTCACTTAACACTTGCATTGGCTTGAGCTTAGCTCAAATTAGCAAAATAGTACAGTATTCTAGGCATGGTGCTCTTCGCCCCCAGTATCTATTAAGCCTGACTTTTTCAGTCATACCAATGTTCAACCTCTTTTTATTATTATTAAGCACACGAAGTTAACGTTCTCAACTCATAACACATGTGAAAATTCTAAGTTGATATTTCCGGGATCAAGCCTTTAAGTGTTTCAAAATGATTGCCCACTCAACTCCTCTACCTTCGATTTAGGTGCATATGTGAATCATCTTAAGGTTAATCTAGTCTAGTTAGGATCCCATAAGCAAGAACGATGTGTATAGCCATTAAAACCAAATTGATAGAGAAAACATACCATGTATTCAAATTAACCATACTCAATGCCTCAAGTGAAGGGTTGAAATTCTATCAAAAAAAAATTAAAATTGCACACATTTCACATGTAGAGGTACAGCACCCCCCAAACTTGGACCGAAATATGTAAAACATGAATCAACATGACTATAATGGATCTAGTATACCATATACCCCCCCACACTTATTATGAACATTGTCCTCAATGTTTGAAAAAAAAGAGAAGGTCAAAGTACACGTCACCATGGGGAAGCTGAAAAGCAAACCCGAGTCCACTTAAGGCAATCAAGTCCACGGATGGCAATCACTGTGTCGATCACTACATAGGTAAACAAATGCTAGCCATACAGAGCATCAAACATTGGATAGAATAAAACAAAACGAGACAAACAAAAAAATGAGAAACGTGCATGGAAAGAAAACATCAAGCATCCAAACATAAAACATAAAATATCCAACAACCCAACAAAAGATATCCAAAAACAAAAAGAAACATGCATGGAAATAAAACAAGATAAGCCTAATCGGTGGTGCCAAAACGGTCAATGTAATCCTCATCCGCTCCGCCGAGATCATCCAAATCAATCAACGGGCTACCCTCATCATTATGAGCCTCATCATCACCTCCTTCAGGAACGAGAGCACCTGACTCGTGCATATCTGCGGGCTGCTGAGGCGGGGGGTGCGGGTAAGGTGGAGGAGCAGAATAATCAAACGGCCCCCAACCGACAAACGCATCATGCTCTACAAAAAGCTGACGAAAATAAGCACAAGTGTCGGACATGACCACCCTCATCTCATCTCGCAACTCATCCCTCAATTCATCCTTTAATTGTCTAATGGCGGCGGCATCCATAGGTGGAAACTGTGGGGAGCTAGTAGACCGGGATGAAGACGGGCGAGGCCTCTTGGAAGTAGCTGGTGGTGGAGGAGCCTGGGAGTCGTCATCTACCACGGTGAGATAAGAACCAGGAAGCTCAGTACGCTCCATAGGAAATGTGGGAACCTTAGCCGCCTTGCATAAAGCTGTGATCAGTGACGGGAGAATGATGGGAATCTTCCGAGTGGGACCTTCTCCCTTTTGCTTAGCCAATTCTTTGTTAATCAACGGCCCTAACTCATTTTTCAACTTCCTAAAGTGGTCCGTCAAAGACTTGTGGATTACCCGGGCAAAGTCCACAGCTTTCTTGGACATAATAGCGTAGATGAGGGTGGCCCGTTCCTTGTTTGCCTCTGATCGATTGGTACTCGGTATTAAATTGAATCGGATGAAGTCGAGCCAGAAAGCAGCCTCGGGTAATAGAGCCCTACGGGGGACATGAGCTTCTCCGGGTACCCATTCCCACCCCTCTCGGCCAATAACCCGCAAAATATCCGACAGGCTAACTCGGAGGCGCCCTGCATTGTAAAGAGTGGTGAACTCGCATGTCTGAGGGGTCGGGGTGCCTATGCTCTCCCTAATCTGTCTCAACTCATAATTGACATGTTTGCCCCGGACCAAAAGGGTAGTCCCCAGCCATCCTCGTGTCTCAATCTCATCATAAACCCCGGAGCTGAAGAATTCCAGGACCCAAGGAAGATGAATGGCCTCGGGCTTTTGACAGAAAAACTGTAAGTGATGAAACTGTATCAATTCGTGCACAGAGGGCTGTCCCCGGGTGGTTAAATAGTGCTCCTTAATAAGGGTGCGGGGGGTGCTCAAACTCTGACACATAATTTGGACTTGGGGGTTTTCAAAACGGGTATTATCGGGAGTCTCGGGCTCATTAGAGGAACCCTCACCCACTTTTTTCTTACCCTTGGACGGTCTGTTGGTAGTTCTCGTCATTTGCAACAACAATGATCAACTTCTCAACTACTCAAATCAACCCAAATGCAACCAACCCAATACAACAATCGTCAACGCCCAACAACACACCAAAATCAGAGAGCAACCCACAATCTAGCAACAATCCACGGATTTAACCAATTCCTCAATTCTTTAAGCAATAATCCACAATTTAATCAACAAAATAGCATCCAATTTCAACAACAACAACCCACAAATTCAATTTCAACCCACAATTTGATAACAATAGATCATCCAATTCAACAACAACAACCCTCAATTTTTTTTTTTTTTTTTTTGAGACGATCCACAAATTCAATAGAAGTCCTCAAACAAAAAAAATTCAATCCAAAATCGGATGAAACCCCAAATAATCCTCAAAATATAATGTAAGGCACCTACTCGTCGTTTATGAATCGGAAATGGAAGAAGGGTAAAGCCAAAACTCACCTTTTTCCCCAAAAATTTTTCGCACCGAGTTGGATGTGAAGGAGAGGCCACTGTGCAGCGAGTGATGTTGATGGAAAGTGGTGGTGAAACACGGTGGAGATGGCCGGAAAAGGTGAGAGTGTCGCCGGAAATCGCTTGGGAGAGGAGTTGTGAAGAGTTTGTGAAGAATTTTGACCGTTTGACCCACAAATTTGTTTAAATCAGAAACGGGCGCCTAGGCGCGCGTGTTTGGGCACCTAGGCGCGCGACACAGCGTACCTGGAATTTTTTACTTGTAATGCCCGCACCTAGGCGGGCGTTGTTTCGGCGCTTGGGCGCCCCTTTCAGAATCGGGCGCCTAGGCGCCTGTTTTCTCGGCGCTTGGGCGCCCCTTTCAAAATCGGGCGCCTAGGCGCCTGTTTTCTCGGCGCTTGGGCGCCCCTTTCAGAATCGGGCGCCTAGGCGCTTGTTTTCTCGGCGCTTGGGCGCCCCGTTCGGAAATATTTTGTAAAGAATTTCATTTCCTGTTTCAAAAGGGAAGAGACAAAGCACTTAAAACACAAACTAACAAAGATGTAAGACTAGAAAATAAAGCAACAAACGGGATAATAAGGGAAAAAGAAAAGGAAACGGAAAGAAAACATGGGTTGCCTCCCAAGAAGCGCTAGTTTAGAGTCATTAGCTCGACTGAAAGCGAAGAATCACGAAGGGTCCGCGAGGATGAAGGACTCTTTGTCTCTTGGTCCATCCATCCCTAAGTAAGGTTTTAGACGTTGAGCGTTGACCAAGAAAGTATGTCCTTTATCTGTTGTAAGCTCAACGGCGCCGGATGGATAGACCTGGGAAATCAAAAATGGGCCCGACCATCGAGACTTAAGCTTCCCGGGGAAGAGTCGGAGTCGAGAGTTGTATAGCAACACCCGCTCTCCCTTGTGGAATTCCCGGGGGAGAATATGTTTGTCATGCCACATTTTGGTCCGCTCCTTATAGAGTTTTGCGTTCTCATAGGCAAGATGACGCCATTCTTCGAGCTCGTTGAGTTGTAGCAAACGTTGTGTACCTACACTTTGAGAGTCAAAATTTAGAAACTTAATGGCCCAATAAGCACGATGCTCGAGTTCAACGGGCAAGTGACATGTTTTGCCAAAAACAAGACGATACGGGGACATGCCAATTGGGGTTTTATAGGCGGTCCGATAAGCCCAAAGAGCATCATCCAATTTAAGGGACCAATCCTTTCTTGATGCGTTGACAGTTTTTTCTAAAATACGCTTAATCTCCCTATTCGAGACCTCCACTTGGCCACTAGTTTGTGGGTGGTATGGGGTCGAAATTTTATGCTTCACCCCGTACTTGGTCAATAAAAGTTCAAACTGCCTGTTGCAGAAGTGGGTGCCCCCGTCACTAATGATGGCTCGGGGAGTTCCAAATCGAGTAAAAATATGCTTCTTCAGAAAACGAGTGACAACCCGAGCATCATTAGTAGGCAAGGCCACGGCTTCCACCCATTTGGAGACATAGTCTACCGCAACAAGGATATATTTATTTGAACAAGAACTGGGGAAAGGGCCCATGAAATCCACACCCCATACATCAAACAACTCACACTCTAACATGCTATTTAAGGGCGTTTCATGATGTTTAGAGATGTTCCCCATTCGTTGACAGCGATCACAAGATTTGACATAATGATGTGCATCTTTAACAAGAGTAGGCCAGAAGAAACCTGATTGGAGGATCTTAGCTACCGTTTTGGAAGGCCCAAAATGGCCACCTACCGCCATATCATGACAATGAGATAGGATAGCATGCACGTCCGTTTCGGGTATGCAACGTCGAATTAAACCATCTGCACAAACTTTGAATAAAAAGGGTTCGTCCCAAAGATATTGCTTTACATCAGATAGAAATTTCTTCTTTTGATGAAAAGTGATATCCGGGGGAAGACGGCCCGTAACAATGTAATTGGCAAAGTTAGCATACCAAGGTGAAATTTTTTCAGAAATAGCAAGGAGGTGTTCATCTGGGAATTCCTCACGAATTGGTGTCTCATCTAACGGATCATTCACTAGCTCTAATCGTGAGAGGTGGTCGGCTACTACATTTTCGGTGCCTTTCTTGTCTTTTATCTCTAAATCAAATTCTTGGAGTAACAAAATCCACCTAAGAAGTCTTGGTTTAGCATCTTTCTTGGCAAGCAAATATTTTAAAGCCGAATGATCGGTGTAAACTATCACTTTGTTTAGCACGAGGTAAGAGTGGAATTTATCGAATGCAAAGACTATGGCGAGTAATTCTTTTTCCGTGGTGGCATAATTCAATTGTGCATCGTTAAGAGTTTTACTAGCATAGTAAATGGTTCGAAATACCTTTTCCTTCCTTTGGCCAAGGACCGCTCCAACCGCGGTGTCACTCGCATCACACATCAATTCGAATGGTAAGCTCCAATCGGGGGATGACATGATAGGGGCGGAAACTAAGCGTTCCTTCAAATCAAGAAAGGCCTGCATACAAGAAGAATTGAAATCAAAAGGTGCATCTTTAACAAGCAAATTAGACAACGGTTTCGCAATTTTAGAGAAATTCAAGATGAATCGCCTATAGAAACCAGCATGCCCGAGGAAACTCCTAACAGCTTTTACCGATGTGGGCGGGGGAAGTTTTTCAATGACCTCAATCTTGGCTTGGTCCACTTCGATCCCTTTTTGAGAGATCTTGTGGCCAAGTACAATCCCCTCCCGGACCATTAAATGGCATTTTTCCCAATTCAAAACAAGGTTGGTTTCTTCACAACGTTTAAGCACAACATTTAGATGAGCAAGACAGATATCAAAAGTTGTTCCGAAAATAGAAAAGTCATCCATAAAAATTTCAAGGAAATCTTCAACCATATCATGAAAAATAGCCATCATGCATCTTTGAAAAGTGGCCGGGGCATTACACAAGCCAAATGACATCCTTCTATAAGCAAATGTGCCATAAGGACAAGTGAAAGTGGTTTTCTCTTGGTCCTCAGGATCTATGGCAATTTGATTATAGCCGGAGTAACCATCTAGAAAACAATAGAAATCATGCCCGGCTAATCGTTCAAGCATTTGGTCAATAAAGGGGAGGGGGAAATGATCCTTACGTGTGGCATCATTCAACTTACGGTAATCTATACATACACGCCACCCACTAATTATACGAGTTGGGATAAGCTCATTATTCGCATTCTCAATTACCGTTATCCCCCCTTTCTTAGGCACCACTTGGGTAGGGCTCACCCACGCACTATCAGAAATAGGATAGATTATACCTGAGTCGAGCAGTTTAATCACTTCCTTCTTTACTACCTCTTGGATTTGTGGGTTTGATCTCCTTTGGGGTTGGCGTGTAGGCTTGGTGGAGTCCTCCATAAGTATTTTGTGCATACATATCGCTGGACTAATGCCTTTGATGTCCGCAAGTTTCCACCCAAAAGCCCATTTGTGAGATCTCAACACCGTCATTAATTGCTCTTCTTGTGATCCTGAAAGAGATGAGGAAATGATCAATGGGAGTGTTTCGTCATCGTTCAAGTACACATATTTAAGGTGGGAGGGGAGGGGTTTGAGTTCGAGAGAGGGGGGTTCTTCAATAGATGGGCGAGGTGATCCTGACAATGATCTATCAACTTTGATGAATCCTCCCGAATGAGAGGAAGATTTGTACTCCAAGCTTAGAACCTTTTCCACTAGATCATCTTTCTCCGAGTCCACTTGCATGGATTTCATAAGATTCTGTTCGAGAGAATTTTCAATTGTATTGTCCTGTAAATACTCAACAATCAAATGGTCAAATGTATCAATTCGATAACACGAGTCATGATCAATAGGATGTTTAAGGACTTTGTAAACATCAAAGGTAACTTTGTCATCGCCCACATTCAAGGTAAGCTTACCATTAGCAATGTCAATTACCGCCTTACCCGTGGCTAGGAATGGTCTCCCTAGGATTAATGGTACCTCCACATCTTCTTCCATGTCGAGTACTACGAACTCAACGGGAAAATAAAACTTATCGACTTGGACAATAACGTCTTCGATTATCCCCTTGGGCCTCTTGATCGATCGGTCGGCTAGTTGAAGGCTCATTGAGGTCGGCTTGGGATTTCCAAGGCCTAGCTTTTTAAACAGTGAGTATGGAAGAAGATTGATGCTGGCCCCCGAGTCACATAACACCTTCTTGAATGATAGGGATCCAATCGTGCATGGGATTGTGAGACTCCCGGGATCTTGTAGCTTAGTTGGCAATTTATTGAGTAATACGGTGGAGCATTCTTCCGTGAGGCACACCGTCTCATTCTCTTCCCACTTCTGCTTGTTGGAGAGTATGTCCTTGAAGAACTTCACATAATTCGGCATTTGGAGAATGGCGTCAATAAACGGAATATTAATTCTCACTTCCCGAAGGATTGCCAAAATTCGAAGAAAGCTCGGATCCATCTCCTTTTTCTTCTTTTTGTGAGCATTTGGGAAGGGGAGACGAACTTCGATAGGGGGAGAAAGCGTTGGATTAGACGGATGAAAACCCACTGAAACAGTAGGCGGCGCCTGGGCGCGTATATCGGCGCCTAGGCGCGGATCTGTTGGCGCCTGGGCGTGCATTTCTGGGCGCTCGGGCGCGGGATGCAGAACATATGCATCTGGCAGGTTTGTGGGTGGCGCCTGGGCGCGTATATTGGCGCCTAGGCGCGTATCTGTAGGCGCCTGGGCATGCAGGTTGGGGCGCTCGGGCGCGGGATGCAGAGAGTTTTGTCCAGAACAGGGTAGATCAGGCGCCTGGGCGTGCATGTTGAGGCGCTCGGGCGCGGATGTACTGGCAGTGTCATTCTCCAATTGTTTGCCACTTCTCAAGGCTATGGCATTGCATTGGGCCTTCGGGTTCTTTTCCGTGTCGCTTGGGAGAGTCCCCGGGGCTCTACCGTTAACCGCATTAGAAAGTTGCCCTACTTGTGTTCGCAAATCCTTCATCTCCATACACATATCCTTTATCATACTCCGAAGTTCGTTGAAAGATGTATCGGACTTTTTCATGTGAGCATCTAGTTTCTCATCGATTGTGGGAGGTCGCATTTGCACTTAACCTTGACCTTGTCCATTGAAATTGCCTTGCCTCGGGGGTGGGTTATTGAAGGGTGGTCGTGGAGCTTGATAGATCCCCGGTTGATAGATCCCCGGTTGTGCGTTCTGTGCGGGGTTGGGCCTTTTTGGAAAATTCTCGGGTATATGAAAGTTCACCCGAGGTTTATTTTGATTCCCCACATAATTAACATTGCCAACCTCCGGTTCCAAGACTACTACTTCCTCTACTACTTCCTCAATACAAGCAACCTTTTTAGAGGGTGAGGCCTCTTCATCGTCGGGGTAAAGCTCGTCTTCTCGGGCCAACTGTTCGACTTTGTCCCATACACTTTGACAGTTTAACCCAAGGAGATCTCCTCCCGCACCCGCGTTGAGTCTATGCCGAATACGTGACCTAACCCCATCATAGAAATGGAGTACTTGTTCATTCAACCCAAAATTATGATCGGGACATTTACGGAGCATGCCCTTATATCTAGCCCAAGCCTCGGCTAAAGATTCATTGCTCCTTTGCCTAAACCCTTTTATATTACTCCGTAGCTCATTGATTTTTGAGGGTGGAAAGAATTTACTAAAAAAGGCATCGACCAATTGTCCCCATGTTGTGATGGATTGGGGTGGTAGAGATTTGCACCACATGGTCGCCCTTTCCTTTAATGAGAGTGGAAGACTCTTAGACGAATTGCATCGAGATCCCGTGGATGAAATTGGGTAGTCATGAGAGTATCGTCTAAAGTCTCCAAATGCTCATGAGGTGATTCATGGGGCTCTCCATAGAAGGGTTCGCTTTGCACCATGCTAAAGATGTGTGACGGAATGTGATAATTTGGTGCAAAGAAATTTGGAAAGACTACGGGCCCCGGTATAGTGTGGACCCTTGGAGGTAGACTTTCCCGGACCGATGGAAGTCTTTGAGAAATCTGAGTTAATATTTCTGGGAATAATTCCTTAAGTGTCTCAAGATGGTTATCCTCTCAACTCCTCTACCTTTGATTTAAGTGCATTGTGAATCATCTAAAGAATCAATTCTAGTCTAAGGTCTCCACGAGCAATTTCAAAGATATATATATTCCATTAAATTCAGATTATTTCAAGAATTCATGCTATTTTTCCAAGTCAATCAATTTCAATGCATCAATTGGAAGGACTAAAAATTTTTCATGCTTGATTTTCTCAACAAAGAAGCATATAAACATGATATCAAACAAACTTTCCCCAAATTCAAGTTAAAAATTAGGATTGCATTTTCAATATTCAAAATAGATACTCTTCTACCCCCAAACTTAAATCCAACATTGTCCCCAATGTTGTTACAATATGCATACACAAAGGTAAAAGAACACTTACAACCAAGGATGTTGAAAAACATCCTTAAACTTCCAATACATAATCCTATAGCTTCTCCTCCTCTCGAGTAAACTGAGCATGGTCCAAATTTGCATCATATCTAACACTTCAACTTTTCAAACCATCAAGCATAAGAAAACATACATGCCAAAAGTGCATGTTTGAACACAACATAAAGAAACAAACTAAACAAAATCAAAAAAAAAAAAAAAAACTTACAAACTTGGGTTGCCTCCCAAGAAGCGCTAGTTTAGAGTCGGTAGCTCGACTTTGTGCTCTTTGAGGTTCAAATAGGTGGTCCATTTAATACGACCAAATCCTTGTCATGCCTCCTTTTAGCTCCATGTTCTACTTGCTTCCACTCATATTGCGGGATTTTGCAATAAGCCCTTTGTATTGGATGAGTCTTTTCAATCTTACGAGCACGGCGATGGGGTGGAATGTATTTCATGCATAAATCTTCGTTTCCCTCTTTGTTGTGTTTATCATAGGGAATCTCATCCTCCAACTCGAGTGTGCCCTTAGCCTTGCCATTTGCACATTTCTCATCAAGAGAAGGGTTAATAACATCGATATTGGAACAAGTAAGATCATCCATAGATGGTTTCCTGTTATTTGAAGCATCAAATATCACTTTTACATCTCCTACCCTCAATGATAACTTACCTTTTCCCATGTCGATCTTGGCATTGCAAGTGACTAGGAAAGGTCTTCCTAGAATCAAGGGCATCTCAACATCTTCCTCCATATCAAGGACCACAAAGTCAACCCGGAAAAAGAATTTGTCAACTTGTACAATAACATCTTCTATTATCCCCTTTGGTCTCTTAATTGATCCATCGGCGAGTTGGAGGCTCATTGATGTCGGTTTGGGATTTCCAAGGCCCAACTTCTTGAAGAGAGAATACGGGAGGAGATTGATACTTGCTCCCGTATCGCAAATAACCTTTTCAAAAGTAAGAGGGCCAATGGTGCACGAAATGGTGAGCCTCCCGGGTCCTCACAAAGAGTCGCCACAATCCTACGGAAAATCTGATCCATATCCTTCTTTTTCGTTTTTTGTGCATTTGGAAATGGAAGACGAACCTCGATGGGATGATGTGTTGGAGTTGAAGGGCCAGCTGTGGAGGATACAGAATGTGGCGCTTGGGCGTGACAATCGGCACCTTGGCGCAGCGACAAGGGCACCTGAGCATGGATGGATGGGCGCTTGGGCGCATCAGTGCAAACATTATCACCTTTTACCTGTTCGCCACTTCTCAAGGTAATTGCATAGCATTGCTCTTTCGGGTTCTTTTCCGTGTCACTTGGTAAAGTTCCCGGGGCTCTCTCGCTGATTGTCTTTGCCATTTGACCCATTTGTGTCTTCAAATCCTTCATATCCATCATTAAATCCTTCATCATAGTACGGAGTTCGTTGATTGCTGAATTCGATTTCTTTATTTCCTCATCAAGACGTTCATCGGTTGTAGGAGGCCTAACTTGCCTTTGTACATGAGGATTACCTTGTCTTTGAGCTTGGTTATTGTTGAATGGGGGCCTTGGTGCTTGATAGACGCCGGGATGGGCATTTTGTGCCGGATTGGGCCTCCTTGGAAAATTTTCGGGCACATGGAAGTTCAATTGAGGTCGATTGGCATTTCCAACATAGTTAACATTGCCAACCATTGTTTCCAAAGCTTCTTCTTGAACACAAGCAATTTTTCTGGTGGGTGTGACTTCTTCATCATCGGGATAGAGTTCATCTTCCCGGGCTAATTGCTCAATCTTGTCCCACACACTTTGGCAATCGAGCCCAAGGAGATCACCACCGGCGCCGACATTGAGCCTATTTCGGATGCGCGAACGGACTCCATCATGGAATCGTAATACTTGCTCGCTCAATCTTAGGTTGTGATCCGGACATTTTCGGAGCATGTTTTTATATCTAGCCCATGCCTCGGCTAAGGACTCATGATTCCCCTGCTTAAACTCCTTAATATTGCTCCTTAGCTCATTGATTTTGGAGGGTGGAAAGAATTTGCTCAAAAAGGCATCGACCAATTGTCCCCATGTTGTGATGGATTGGGGTGGTAGAGATTTGTACCACATGGTCGCCCTTTCCTTTAATGAGAAGTGGAAGACTCTTAGACGAATTGCATCGAGATCCCGTGGATGAAATTGGGTAGTCATGAGAGTATCGTCTAAAGTCTCCAAATGCTCATGAGGTGATTCATGGGGCTCTCCATAGAAGGGTTCGCTTTGCACCATGCTAAAGATGTGTGACGGAATGTGATAATTTGGTGCAAAGAAATTTGGAAAGACTACGGGCCCCGGTATAGTGTGGACCCTTGGAGGTAGACTTTCCGGGACCGATGGAAGTCTTTGAGGAGGTGCCGGTTGCATAGCTTGGAATAGATTTTGCAACCATTCCCTGTTTTCCGGGAGATTTATGTCGGGAAAATTCCCATTTGGATTTAGATTGTCGGCCATTTCTCGAGTGCGTCTACTAGATCGAAGAACACGCTCTATCTCCGGCTCGAAATTGTATAGAGGCTCGTTAGAAGAGCGGGTCATGCACCACAAATTACACCTAACAATTAAACACAAAAAACAAAATTAGAATAATAAAATAAAAGAAAGGTTAGAAATAAACGAAGAACTAAGAATTATGAAAATTTAAACGAAAAATCAAAAACTAAAATGAACAAGTCCCCGGCAACGGCGCCAAAAACTTGACACGCTAAAAGCTAACGTGCTATAATAGCAAGTGCACTAGTCGTGTGTAGTAATAAAAGTGGACGAGAAGTCCGGAGTGTCGAACCACAAGGACTTGAATTCTAGTTTAAGATTTTATAACAACAAAGATCAAAAGAATAAAGGTAAAATGAGTGTGAAATGCGTAAGATAAGAACAAGGTTGAACAAATGATTTAAAACAAAATAGAAAGTGAGACTAAGGCACATGCTAGGTTCAAATTGATCAATTATACTTATAAAGATTCTCGTTGAAGGATTACGCTTATATTGTTATGGTGAGAGCTCCGAGGGTAGAGAATAACCGATGTCTCGCGTATAAACTCCTATGCTTAGATCGTGATTTCCCAAATATTCCTATCCGGAAATCTAACCACTAAACATGCATTAACGTACTAGAGTTCACTCGATTTGAATCGAACAACTTCACCCGGGAATCTTTACCTATTTCTAGGGCAATCCCTCATTTGTTTCGGATGATGTGTTAATTCTCTTGCACCCTAATCTATTTTCTCTCGAACAACTAGATTAGGCAAGATAGCAAGCATATGGTGATCAAACACATGATTGGAATAAAAGCATAGAATTAACACACAAAGCAATAGGAGAATTAATACAAAGAGCAACTTCACATATATTGATTCATAAATTTGGCCTTCACATGGCCTTAGTTCTACAATATTAGCCTCTCATCAAAGCCTTAAGAAAATCTAATACAAACATATACATACTCATGGAAATAAACATGTAAATGCAAATAATTAAAACTCCCTCAATTGATTGATGATGGATCTTTGCTCTCTTGATCTTCAATCCTTAGCTCCTCTCTCTTTGTTCCCCTCCAAAAGTGATGAAGAAATGGTGATGAATGATGATGAGTGAAAAGTGATGGCCAAAATGCCTCTCTCTCTCTCCTCCTCCAAGATGTGTCCGTCCATTGTGCTCAAAAAATGCCTTAAGAAGACCACCACAAATCAGCTCCTAGTGTGTGTCTCCCACTAGTGTCCTCCACTACTCTTAAAGTGAGTAGTATAAAATTCCCTAAAGTAGATCTATTAAGAAACATACTTATGACATCCCTCTCATACATGTGATGACCTCTTGGCTTTTAATGTTCCATTCCCCCATCAAATGATGATCTTTTGGCTGAAAAGAATCTCAATTCGGGTGTGGACACGCCTAGGCGTGGCATTACGGCGCTTGGGCGTGGGATTCAGAATGCTGAAATTAAATGCAATGTATCCTGCGCAGCAATCGTATTTCATTCATAACTTTCTCCACGAAACTCCGATTTGGATGATTCAAGTCCTCATTTGAAGCTAACACATAGTTCTACAACATTGTATAAGGGAACTTCATCCAATTCGGCCTCTAAACATACGGAAATAGCGCTCGAACGTGGAAAGTGGTGTAGATACGGCGCCCGGGCGTGGGCAAAATGGCGCCTAGGCGTAGGGGTGCGTAGCAATTTGGCCTAAACTTGTTTTATACGTTATTTTTCATCCCGTTCTTTGATTGTATCCATTTAAGACCTGAAATCACTTAATGCACGAATTAAACGCACATGTGGCAAGAATCAAGCGATAAATGAACCTAAGACATAAACGCAAAGGGGCTTAAAAACACGTAAAAATGCCTCTTATCAGTAAGTCAATACAGTCTTGCTGAAAATGAGCGTCGCCGATGAGAAAACTTGGATTTCTTCGCTGAAGTAAGAGCTGACGCCGCTGCAAGGGTTTCTAAGTATAAGGCAAGGACGGCACGAGCTTACAACCGCCGGGTACACCCTTGACAGTTCTAAGTGAGAGACTTAGTGCTTAGAAAAAGGAAGCCACATGCCCTGTTGGAAAGCTGGAGGCTAAATAGGAAGGTCCATACCAACTAAGAGAGATAATCAACCTCGGTACCTACAAGTTAATGACAGCAAGTGGTAAAGAGGTACCACGTACTTGGGGCATATCCAACCACAAAAGGTATTTTACTTAGTTTATATTAGCTACCAGACATATTATCTTGATAAATGCTATTAATATTTAGTGATATTGGCCATTGACCAAACATATACTTGAGTGCGTATAGCACCCTTATTATGTTATCATGTTATCAAGGAGCTTAAATACTTAAACGTTTCACCCACGTTATTGGGGAACAAAAATACCGATACGACCCTTGGGAGCTAAATAAGTTTCCGCTAGAGCAGTTATAAAACTTAACCGCAACCCCACTCTAGGTCAATATGGGTGGCTCCGCCAAAATCCCCCGAGCTATCAAAGACTCGCACGAGGATGGGCCACCCCATAATCCCTCCAGTAATATTGAGAGAGGTTGAGGATCTACAAAAGTCTCCCCACTCCCATTAAGGTTCTGGAACGAGATTATGTGAAAATAAACAAATAAAAGGCGACCAAACCTCCATTAAAAAGTGACCTCTAGTACTACGAACGAATATGATTCACATTTTATGGAATAGGGGGGCAAGTAGTAGCAAGAAAGAAAGTAATAGCTAGCTAATAGCCAGCTACTAAAGAAGCAACTAGCTAATAGCCGGCTACTAATGAATCAACTAGCTAATAGCCACTACTAAGTACTTAGCCAAAATATTATTCACCCACTCCCCAAATCAAACATGGGGGTAGAAAACACAAATAAGAGATAAGCAATGATAAGACAAAAGTAGCAAGCAAATAGTCTTACAAAGAGCAAAGTACTTAAGAGTTAGTCTGACAAAGTACTAATAAGTGAGTCGTGGAGGCTAACTAGAAAAGCCAAGACAACTTGAAATCTAACAGCACTACATATAAAAACTAGCTATCATAAGGAGGGTCGCTGCCACGTCCATATCCCCCGACGGGTGGCATACCTCCCTCATCACTGTCATCGGCCACCCCCTCATACACCCATAGAAAATCATCATGGGGATAGCGACCGCTCTCTCAAAGAGCACGATGGCACTGATGAACTATCTTCCCCATGAAACCAAGGGCAATATCATATGCCTTCCTATTGCACTCATTGAGAAACTCGGTGCTTGCCCTAAACTCATTCACCGCTGAATCCTTGGCATCAGCTAACATCTGTATACCGACTGAGGAGCTAAGAAAGCTTTGGCCACATGCGGCCTCCTCCTCAAAGTCCTTAACGGTAGCCTGATACTTTGCCTCTTGCTCAGCTGCTGCTGCCTCAACCTTGGAGGATTTTGAAAGAAGTTTCTTGTTCTTCTTTGAACAACCTTTCAATTTTCCTGCAAAATGTTCATATCGCTGATGAAGGTGATGAGATAATTGGATCAACTGAAAAGGCCAAGGCAAGAAAGCTTTGTAAAGAGGGCAAATTTATAAAGCAATGATGCAATAATAGAAATAAGCTCACCCGGTCTTCGCCGACGGAGATCTTCTCATAAATCTGATTTGCTGACAGCATATGCAAGCGCTGGGAGTCATAATCATTTTAGCTGGCCTCGATACCATCCATGGGGTGACCACATCACCCATATCCCAGAAAGAATGAACGGAGGGGTCGTTGTTAGCTCCAAAAGTGAACAACCCCTTTCCACGACCAGGGGTACCTTGCGTCCCGGTTGCCCTTTGGGAGAGGAGGAACTCTAATATAAGTAGGCTCTGGGGAGTGGCCTCGCATCCCTGCCGTGCCCCCCTTCTCCGCCGGTGCCTTCCCCTTGAGATCCTGTAAGGAAGCCCCAACAGTGGAATCATGATGGCCCTTAGCGGTCAACCACGACATCATAGAATCAAAATCCAAAGGGACAGGCGCCATGGCAGATGGTGTTAAATCTGGCACCCCTTGGTCTGTGCCTTTGCCCTTCGGAGGAGGACGAGCAGGATCAACACGTCTGACTGGTTGCCCTCCTTCGGGTGCGGTGGCAGTTGCTGGCACCTTAGAGTGCCTCCTCGTGCTTGTAAAAAAGTGTTTCAATAAATAGATTGGTGAAACTAGAATACACTCACCACTCAAAAAATAATAAACATCATCTAAGGCAATGTCGAGGTAAAATAAGATGATGTACCTTCACGGTATATCTGCCGAATATCATAGTGAGTCATAAACAACCCCGCCTCTATGAAGTCCAACCGTAACTGGTGGTGAGTATCAGTAATCCTCTGAGGGGCTAGTCTCTCGCACCACTTCCTAGGTATAAGAACGGGTAAGCTCTGAAGGGGGAAGTAGAAGAACTTGTTCTTCGAATTGCCGTTGGAGCTAATTTTCCCCTCCAAAACTCAATTTTGGAACGCCCGATAGAAATGTACATACGACCCTTTCGAGCTCATCTAGATGTCAAAAAAAGCATGGGAGGCCTCAAGGCTCAAGTCTAACCTGAGATCCCAAAAGCGCCGAATGAAGCCCGCAAATTAACCAAAACTATTTGACTGATGCACACTTGGTGGTGGGTCAAGATCATCCCCAACAAGGGGTCGCATGATAAATCAAAACCCATGCAAAAATACTCTAAGTAGAGGGTCACATAACCCCTCGTAGGACTCCGGATCCGGTCATCAGGTTTAGGTTTCACCACCCTCAGGTCCGGCGGGAAATGCTCAAAAAGCATCCATAACTCGCTGTTGGTAATAGTGGAAGAGCAAGTAGCGAGAAACGTCTTATAATTCCACGCCGACCCACCACTTTGGTAATCATCTTTCCATTCCCCAAATTCCCTATAGTCACTCGCCAGAGACACTAAGTCATCTCTTCCTGAGCTACCGTCGCTAGATGACGACTAAGAACTAAAAAGAAATAATTGTGAGTTACATGATAAAAGCACAGATATACGGTACAGACAAAGTCAAAAGGAAGCCCCGAGTTGATAGCCCAAAACACCGAGACGAGTGCCCCGCGGCGACCGTGGGGCACCATGGGCCTCGTGGTCACCGCAGGGTACCGAGTACTTCGAGGGAGTGCTTCGCGGAGACCGCGATGCACTTGGTGCCTCACAACCGATTGCGGGGCTTAGGTGACCCGGGGGCGTCGAGGGACCACCCCCGGGACCAAAGGGTTTTGATTGATTCGCCATCCGCATACACGGAACCCTACTATACGACAAGTCGAGAAGGAGTCAAATATTCAAGTGCAAGTATCCAATGAAGAGCTAGAGACAAATGTCTACCTTTCCTAAGGTTAACTCTAGCCAAGGAGAAAAAATGAGAGCCTCCTAGAGAGAGTTTTTCCACTAGTTAGAAGTTTTCAATAGAAAGGGGTGTGAATGGGAGGTGAAAGTGAAAAGTTCCCTATCTCTATTTAAATAAAGGTAGGTGGAGAAGCTTTGAAGGCTTCCACCCTAGTCCAAGTTGGACTGTATAGCTTCACGTGCGCAGTGTAATTCCTACTACCAGATTCAATGTCCGAGAAAATCCGGGAGCGGGGGGCATTATGATGTGCGCAAAAAATGTCTAAGGGTATTGCTGTAATTAAAGTCAAGCCCAAAAAGGGCTGACGACCCACGAAGAGTAATGGGTTATTTTATTAGTCTAAAAGCCAATAAAGAGGTTAATCATTAAGCCTGGTGGGCTACTGAGAAGTCAATTATTTTTGAAACACTTGCTAGCAGCGGCGTCATTATGATGAAAAAAAATTATTGCTCGCTTGGAATTTTTGGAAATTCCACAGAAGGATCTGGCAGAGTTTGAGAGCAATCTCTTTCAAGAAGTCGGCAAAAGCATGGAACACAATTATCCATTCCGCCAAACTCATGTCCAGATAAGGAATCCTCATATGTGCAATGGGGGAAAGAATCCAGATGAAGAACAGCTGAACCAGATGGGCTATTCAGCGCTTCCCAAAGTTGTCCATTCTGAAGCCAATAAGTATTCTAAGAAGCCGCTACGTTTATGGATGGGAAAGGGTGCAATGCTTCCAGAACACCCCAACTCTATCAATTTTTGGATTGAAGATGAAGCTAGAGAGTTCCTTGCCAGATGATAAGAGGCATTTCTACGTGTTTTTAAGCCCCTTTGCGTTTATGTCTTAGGTTCATTTATCGCTTGATTCTTGCCACATGTGCGTTTAATTCGTGCATTAAGTGATTTCAGGTCTTAAATGGATACAATCAAAGAACGGGATGAAAAATGACGTATAAAACAAGTTTAGGCCAAATTGCTATGCACCCCTACGCCTAGGCGCCGTTCTGTCCACGCCTGGGCGCCGTATCTGCACCAGTTTCCACGTTCGAGCGATATTTTTTTTATTTTTACAGACCGAATTGGATGAAGTTTCCTTCTACAACGTTGTAGAACTATGTGTTAGCTTCAAATGAGGACTTGAATCATCCAAATCGGAGTTTTGTGGAGAGAGTTATGAAGGAAATACAATTACTGCGCCAGACAGAGGCAAATACTCCCAACATTCTGATTTGGGCGCCCGAGCGCCATAATTCCCGCGCCTAGGCGTGGCCACATCCGAGATTTGATTCCTTTCAGCCAAAAGATCATCATTTGATGGGGGAATGGAACATTTAAAGCCAAGAGGTCATCACATGTATGGGAGGGATGTCATAAGTATGTTTCTTACTAGATCTACTTTAGGGAATTTTATACTACTCACTTTAAGAGTAGTGGAGGAGACACTAGGGGGGACATACACATGAGGAGCTGATTTTGGTGGTCTTCTTAAGGATATTTTCAGCACAATTGACGAAACATCTTGAGGAGAGGGGAGAGAGAGGCATTTGATCCATCACTTTTCACTCATCATCATTGATCACCATTTTCTTCATCACTTTTGGAGGGGAACAAAGAGAGAGGAGCTAAGGATTGAAGATCAAGAGCAAAGATCCATCATCAATCAATTGAGGGAGTTTTAATTATTTGCATTTACATGTTTATTTCCATGAGTATGTATATGTTTGTATTAGATTTTCTTAAGGCTTTGATGAGAGGCTAATATTGTAGAACTAAGGCCATGTGAAGGCCAAATTTATGAATCAATATATGTGAAGTTGCTCTTTGTATTAATTCTCCTATTGCTTTGTGTGTTAATTCTATGCTTTTATTCCAATCATGTGTTTGATCACCATATGCTTGCTATCTTGCCTAATCTAGTTGTTCGAGAGAAAATAGATTAGGGTGCAAGAGAATTAACACATCATCCGAAACAAATGAGGGATTGCCCTAGAAATAGGTAAAGATTCCCGGGTGTTGTTAGCCAGATTCGTTCGGGGAAGCTCTAGAACGTTAATGCGTGCTTTTTGATTAGATTCTCGGATAGACATATTTAGAGAACCGTCAATTAATCATAGGATTATTATGTGCCGAGACATCGGGTAATAGTTAATTTAGGAGTTTCCACCAAAGCAATAGGAGTCTAATAATTCGAAGAGTAGCTCATATATATTGACGAGTAGATTCGGTTGGAGCATGTGCCTTAGTCATTTTATCATACGTGAGATTAAATCTATAGTACGTTTCTCTTTGGTTCTTCGTTTGTTTAATCTTTTTCTTGCACTTTACTTTAATTGTCTTATCTTTTATTGAAAATCATTAACTAGAATTCAAGTCCTTGTGGTTCGACAACCCGGACTTTTTGTCCACTTATTACTAAACACGTCTAGTGCACTTGCTATCATAGCACGTTAGTTTTTAGCGTGTCAAGTTTTTGGCGCCGTTGCCGGGGACTTGTTTATTTTAGTTTTTTTTTTATTTTCGTTTACATTTTTTATAATTCTTAGTTTTCGTTCATTTCTTGATTTTCTTTTATTTTCGTGATTAGTCTAATTTTGTTCTTGTATTTAATTGTTAGGTTCTTGAGGTGCATGACCCGCTCCTCAAACAAGCCTCTATTCGAGTTGGAGCCCGAAATTGAACGAGTTCTTAGGACTAGTAGGCGAGCAAGAGAAATGGCCAATAATCTCAACCAAAACCCAAATGGAAATTTCCCGGACATGAACTCACCGGAAACTAGGGAGTGGTTACAAGGTGTTCTACAAGTCATGCAAGCGGTACCTCCTCCACAACTCCCGTCGGTTCGGGGTAGCTTACCACCTAGGGTCCATACCATTCCGGGACCCGTAGTCGTGCCTAATTTCTTCACACCAAACTACCACATTCCGGCTCACATTTTTAATATGGTGCAAGGAGATCCTTTCTATGGAGAACCGCACGAATCACCACACGCTCATTTGGAAACCATAGATGAGGCTCTTGTGACCATTCAATATCACCCACGAGATCTTGATGCGATTCGTCTAAGAGTCTTCCATTTCTCATTGAAGGATAGGGCGACAACATGGTACAAATCCTTACCTCCACAATCTATTACAACATGGAGTGAGTTGGTCGATGCCTTTCTAAATAAATTCTTTCCACCCTCAAAAATCAATGAGCTACGGAGTAATATAAAAGGGTTTAGGCAAAGGAGCAATGAATCTTTAGCCGAGGCTTGGGCTAGATATAAGGGCATGCTCCGTAAATGTCCCGATCATAATTTTGGGTTGAATGAACAAGTACTCCATTTCTATGATGGGGTTAGGTCACGTATTCGGCATAGACTCAACGCGGGTGCGGGAGGAGATCTCCTTGGGTTAGACTGTCAAAGTGTATGGGACAAAGTCGAACAGTTGGCCCGAGAAGACGAGCTTTACCCTGACGATGAAGAGGCCTCATCCTCTAAAAAGGTTGCTTGTATTGAGGAAGTAGTTGAGGAAGTAGTACTCTTGGAACCGGAGGTTGGCAATGTTAATTATGTGGGGAATCAAAATAAACCTCGGGTGAACTTTCATATACCCGAGAATTTTCCAAAAAGGCCCAACCCCGCACAGAACGCACAACCGGGGATCTATCAACCGGGGATCTATCAAGCTCCACGACCACCCTTCAATAACCCACCCCCGAGGCAAGGCAATTTCAATGGACAAGGTCAAGGTCAAGTGCAAATGCGACCTCCCACAATCGATGAGAAACTGGATGCTCACATGAAAAAGTCCGATACATCTTTCAACGAACTTCGGAGTATGATAAAGGATATGTGTATGGAGATGAAGGATTTGCGAACACAAGTAGGGCAACTTTCTAATGCGGTTAACGGTAGAACCCCGGGGACTCTCCCAAGCGACACGGAAAAGAACCCGAAGGCCCAATGCAATGCCATAGCCTTGAGAAGTGGCAAACAATTGGAGAATGACACTGCCAGTACATCCGCGCCCCAGCGCCCAGACATGCACGCCCAGGCGCCTGATCTAACCTGTTCTGGACAAAACTCTCTGCATCCCGCGCCCGAGCGCCCAGACCTGCACGCCCAGGTGCCTACAGATACGCGCCTAGGCGCCAATATACGCGCCCAGGCGCCACCCACAAACCTGCCAGATGCAAACTCTCTGCATCCCGCGCCCGAGCGCCCAGAACTGCACGCCCAGGCGCCAACAGATCCGCGCCTAGGCGCCGATATACGCGCCCAGGCGCCGCCCACTGTTTCTGTGGGTTTTCATCCGTCTAATCCAACGCTTTCTCCCCCTATCGAAGTTCGTCTCCCCTTCCCAAATGCTCACAAAAAGAAGAAAAAGGAGATGGATCCGAGCTTTCTCCGAATTTTGGCAATCCTTCGGGAAGTGAGAATTAATATTCCGTTTATTGACGTCATTCTCCAAATGCCGAATTATGTGAAGTTCTTCAAGGACATACTCTCCAACAAGCAGAAGTGGGAAGAGAATGAGACGGTGTGCCTCACGGAAGAATGCTCTGCCGTATTACTCAATAAATTGCCAACTAAGCTCCAAGATCCCGGGAGTCTCACAATCCCAAGCACAATTGGATCCCTATCATTCAAGAAGGTGTTATGTGACTCGGGGGCCAGCATCAATCTTCTTCCATACTCACTGTTTAAAAAGCTAGGCCTTGGAAATCCCAAGCCGACCTCAATGAGCCTTCAACTAGCCGACCGATCGATCAAGAGGCCCAAGGGGATAATCGAAGACGTTATTGTCCAAGTCGACAAGTTTTATTTTCCCGTTGATTTCGTAGTACTCGACATGGAAGAAGATGTGGAGGTACCATTAATCCTAGGGAGACCATTCCTAGCCACGGGTAAGGCGGTAATTGACATTGCTAATGGTAATCTTACCTTGAATGTGGGCGATGACAAAGTTACCTTTGATGTTTACAAAGTCCTTAAACATCCTATTGATCATGACTCGTGTTATCGAATTGATACGTTTGACCATTTGATTGTTGAGTATTTACAGGACAATACAATTGAAAATTCTCTTGAACAGAGTCTTATGAAATCCATGCAAGTGGACTCGGAGAAAGATGATCTAGTGGAAAAGGTTCTAAGCTTGGAGTACAAATCTTCCTCTCATTCGGGAGGATTCATCAAAGTTGATAGATCATTGTCAGGATCACCTCGCCCATCTATTGAAGAACCCCCCTCTCTCGAACTCAAACCCCTCCCCTCCCACCTTAAATATGTGTACTTGAACGATGACGAAACACTCCCATTGATCATTTCCTCATCTCTTTCAGGATCACAAGAAGAGCAATTAATGACGGTGTTGAGATCTCACAAACGGGCTTTTGGTTGGAAACTTGCGGACATCAAAGGCATTAGTCCAGCGATATGTATGCACAAAATACTTATGGAGGACTCCACCAAGCCTACACGCCAACCCCAAAGGAGATCAAACCCACAAATCCAAGAGGTAGTAAAGAAGGAAGTGATTAAACTGCTCGACTCAGGTATAATCTATCCTATTTCTGATAGTGCGTGGGTGAGCCCTACCCAAGTGGTGCCTAAGAAAGGGGGGATAACGGTAATTGAGAATGCGAATAATGAGCTTATCCCAACTCGTATAATTAGTGGGTGGCGTGTATGTATAGATTACCGTAAGTTGAATGATGCCACACGTAAGGATCATTTCCCCTCCCCTTTATTGACCAAATGCTTGAACGATTAGCCGGGCATGATTTCTATTGTTTTCTAGATGGTTACTCCGGCTATAATCAAATTGCCATAGATCCTGAGGACCAAGAGAAAACCACTTTCACTTGTCCTTATGGCACATTTGCTTATAGAAGGATGCCATTTGGCTTGTGTAATGCCCCGGCCACTTTTCAAAGATGCATGATGGCTATTTTTCATGATATGGTTGAAGATTTCCTTGAAATTTTTATGGATGACTTTTCTGTTTTCGGAACAACTTTTGATATCTGTCTTGCTCATCTAAATGTTGTGCTTAAACGTTGTGAAGAAACCAACCTTGTTTTGAATTGGGAAAAATGCCATTTAATGGTCCGGGAGGGGATTGTACTTGGCCACAAGATCTCTCAAAAAGGGATCGAAGTGGACCAAGCCAAGATTGAGGTCATTGAAAAACTTCCCCCGCCCACATCGGTAAAAGCTGTTAGGAGTTTTCTCGGGCATGCTGGTTTCTATAGGCGATTCATCTTGAATTTCTCTAAAATTGCGAAACCGTTGTCTAATTTGCTTGTTAAAGATGCACCTTTTGATTTCAATTCTTCTTGTATGCAGGCCTTTCTTGATTTGAAGGAACGCCTTAGTTTCCGCCCCTATCATGTCATCCCCCGATTGGAGCTTACCATTCGAATTGATGTGTGATGCGAGTGACACCGCGGTTGGAGCGGTCCTTGGCCAAAGGAAGGAAAAGGTATTTCGAACCATTTACTATGCTAGTAAAACTCTTAACGATGCACAATTGAATTATGCCACCACGGAAATAAGAATTACTCGCCATAGTCTTTGCATTCGATAAATTCCACTCTTACCTCGTGCTAAACAAAGTGATAGTTTACACCGATCATTCGGCTTTAAAATATTTGCTTGCCAAGAAAGATGCTAAACCAAGACTCCTTAGGTGGATTTTGTTACTCCAAGAATTTGATTTAGAGATAAAAGACAAGAAAGGCACCGAAAATGTAGTAGCCGACCACCTCTCACGATTAGAGCTAGTGAATGATCCGTTAGATGAGACACCAATTCGTGAGGAATTCCCAGATGAACACCTCCTTGCTATTTCTGAAAAAATTTCACCTTGGTATGCTAACTTTGCCAATTACATTGTTACGGGCCGTCTTCCCCCGGATATCACTTTTCATCAAAAGAAGAAATTTCTATCTGATGTAAAGCAATATCTTTGGGACGAACCCTTTTTATTCAAAGTTTGTGCAGATGGTTTAATTCGACGTTGCATACCCGAAACGAACGTGCATGCTATCCTATCTCATTGTCATGATATGGCGGTAGGTGGCCATTTTGGGCCTTCCAAAACGGTAGCTAAGATCCTCCAATCAGGTTTCTTCTGGCCTACTCTTGTTAAAGATGCACATCATTATGTCAAATCTTGTGATCGCTGTCAACGAATGGGGAACATCTCTAAACATCATGAAACGCCCTTAAATAGCATGTTAGAGTGTGAGTTGTTTGATGTATGGGGTGTGGATTTCATGGGCCCTTTCCCCAGTTCTTGTTCAAATAAATATATCCTTGTTGCGGTAGACTATGTCTCCAAATGGGTGGAAGCCGTGGCCTTGCCTACTAATGATGCTCGGGTTGTCACTCGTTTTCTGAAGAAGCATATTTTTACTCGATTTGGAACTCCCCGAGCCATCATTAGTGACGGGGGCACCCACTTCTGCAGCAGGCAGTTTGAACTTTTATTGACCAAGTACGGGGTGAAGCATAAAATTTCGACCCCATACCACCCACAAACTAGTGGCCAAGTGGAGGTCTCGAATAGGGAGATTAAGCGTATTTTAGAAAAAACTGTCAACGCATCAAGAAAGGATTGGTCCCTTAAATTGGATGATGCTCTTTGGGCTTATCGGACCGCCTATAAAACCCCAATTGGCATGTCCCGTATCGTCTTGTTTTTGGTAAAACATGTCACTTGCCCGTTGAACTCGAGCATCGTGCTTATTGGGCCATTAAGTTTCTAAATTTTGACTCTCAAAGTGTAGGTACACAACGTTTGCTACAACTCAACGAGCTCGAAGAATGGCGTCATCTTGCCTATGAGAACGCAAAACTCTATAAGGAGCGGACCAAAATGTGGCATGACAAACATATTCTCCCCGGGAATTCCACAAGGGAGAGCGGGTGTTGCTATACAACTCTCGACTCCGACTCTTCCCCGGGAAGCTTAAGTCTCGATGGTCGGGCCCATTTTTGATTTCCCAGGTCTATCCATCCGGCGCCGTCGAGCTTACAACAGATAAAGGACATACTTTCTTGGTCAACGCTCAACGTCTAAAACCTTACTTAGGGATGGATGGACCAAGAGACAAAGAGTCCTTCATCCTCGCGAACCCTTCGTGATTCTTCGCTTTCAGTCGAGCTAATGACTCTAAACTAGCGCTTCTTGGGAGGCAACCCATGTTTTCTTTCCGTTTCCTTTTCTTTTTCCCTTATTATTCCGTTTGTTGCTTTATTTTCTAACCTTACATCTTTGTTAGTTTGTGTTTTAAGTGTTTTGTCTCTTCCCTTTTGAAACCGGAAATGAAATTCTTTGCAAAACTATTCAGAACTGCGCGCCCAAGCGCCGAGAAATCAGGCGCCTAGGCGCCCGATTCTGAAAGGGGCGCCCAAGCGCCGAGAAATCAGGCGCCTAGGCGCCCGATTCTGAAAGGGGCGCCCAAGCGCCGAGAAATCAGGCGCCTAGGCGCCCGATTCTGAAAGGGGCGCCCAAGCGCCGAACAACGCCCGCCTAGACGCGGGCATCACCACTCAAAAGAATCCAGGTACGCTGTGTCGCGCGCCTAGGCGCCCGATTCTGAATTAAACACATATGTGGGTCAAAACGGTCAAAATTCTCCCAAAATCTTCACAACTCCTCTCCCACGCGATTTCCGGCGACTCTCTCACCATTTCCGGCCATTTCCACCGTATTTCACCGCCACTTTCCATCAACATAATTCGTTGCACAAGAGGCTTTTCTTTCACATCGACTCGGTGCGAAAATTTTGGGGATAAAAGGTGAGTTTTGGCTTTACCCTTCTTCCATTTCCGATTCATAGCCGACGAGTAGGTGCCTTGCGTTATATTTTGAGGATTAATTGGGGCATTGTCCAATTGTAGATTGATTTTTGTTGTTATTGCATTTGAGGGCTTTTATTGGATTTGTGTAATCAAAAAATTGGGGGTTGTAATCAAATCCGTGGGTGTAATTGGGGGTTGTTGTTTTAATCAATAATTGTTGAATTGGATGGTCTATTGTTGCTAAATCCGTGGGTTGTTATCAATTTGTGGGTTGAAATTGAATTTGTGGATTGTTGCTAGAGTGTGGGTTGCTCTCTGATTTTGGTGTGTTGTTGGGCGTTGATTATTGTTGTATTTGGTTGGTTGCATTTGGGTTGATTTGAGTAGTTGAGAAGTTGATAATTGTTGTTGCAAATGACGAGAACTACCAACAGACCGTCCAAGGGTAAGAAAAAAGTGGGTGAGGGTTCCTCTAATGAGCCCGAGACTCCCGATAATACCCGTTTTGAAAACCCCCAAGTCCAAATTATGTGTCAGAGTTTGAGCACCCCCCGCACCTTATTAAGGAGCACTATTTAACCACCGGGGACAGCCCTCTGTGCACGAATTGATACAGTTTCATCGCTTACAGTTTTTCTGTCAAAAGCCCGAGGCCATTCATCTTCCTTGGGTTCTGGAATTCTTCAGCTCCGGGGTTATGATGAGATTGAGACACGAGGATGGCTGGGAACTACCCTTTGGTCCGGGGCAAACATGTCAATTATGAGTTGAGACAGATTAGGGAGAGCATAGGCACCCCGACCCCTCAGACATGCGAGTTCACCACTCTTTACAATGCAGGGCGCCTCCGAGTTAGCCTGTCGGATATTTTGCAGGTTATGGCCGAGAGGGGTGGGAATGGGTACCCGGAGAAGCTCATGTCCCCCGTAGGGCTCTATTACCGAGGCTGCTTTCTGGCTCGACTTCATCCGATTCAATTTAATGCCGAGTACCAATCGATCAGAGGCAAACAAGGAACGGGCCACCCTCATCTACGCTATTATGTCCAAGAAAGCTGTGGACTTTGCCCGGGTAATCCACAAGTCTTTGACGGACCACTTTAGGAAGTTGAAGAATGAGTTAGGGCCGTTGATTAACAAAGAATTGGCTAAGCAAAAGGGAGAAGGTCCCACTCGGAAGATTCCATCATTCTCCGTCACTGATCACAGCTTTATGCAAGGCGGCTAAGGTTCCCACATTTCCTTTGGAGCGTACTGAGCTTCCTGGTTCTTATCTCACCGTGGTAGATGACGACTCCCAGGCTCCTCCACCACCAGCTACTTCAAGAGGCCTCGCCCGTCTTCATCCCGGTCTACTAGCTCCCCACAGTTTCCACCTATGGATGCCGCCGCCATTAGACAATAAAGGATGAATTGAGGGAGGAGTTGCGGAGATGAGATGAGGGTGGTCATCCGACACTTGTGCTTATTTGTCAGCTTTTGTAGAGCATGATGCGTTTGTCGGTTGGGGGCCGTTTGATTATTCTGCTCCTCCACCTTACCCGCACCCCCGCTCAGCAGCCGCAAGATATGCACGAGTCAGGTGCTCTCGTTCCTGAAGAAGGTGATGATGAGGTTCATACTGATGAGGGTAGCCGTGATTGATTGGATGATCTCGGCGGAGAGGATGAGGATACATTGACCGTTTTGGCACCACCGATTAGGCTTATCTTGTTTTATTTCCATGCTGTTTCTTTTTGTTTTGGATATCTTTTGTTGGGAGTTGGATTTTTTAGGTTTTAGTTTGGATGCTGATGTTTCTTTCCATGCATGTTTCTCATTTTTTTTTGTTTATCTCGTTTGTTGTATTCTATTCTATCCAATGTTTGATGCTCTGTATGGCTAGCATTGTTTACCTAGTATGTAGTGATCGACACAGTGATTGCCATCCTGGACTGATTGCTATATGTTAATGGGTGTATTTGTGATGTGTGGGGATGTGTATATTTGTGTAGTATTATGTGGATGGGTTTGTATATTTGTATATATGTTGATGGGTGTATGTCTATTTGTGTATATGTTGATGGGTGTACGTATATTGTGATGTGTGGGTGTAGTATAATTGTGTATTTATGAAAATATTTCTCGGTTGAAATTTTGCGGTGTTGGAATGACACGAAATTCACAAGGTCATAAAGAAACGGCATTCTGAACAAAACGCAAGACTTTGTCTTGCGCTCTCGTGATTTTAGCCATCCGAGATCGTTTAAGGCCTCAAATACGCGTTTTATTACAAAAATACGTATCTTTGTAATAAAACGCGTATTTGAAGCCTTAAACAATCTCGGATGGCTAAAATCACGAGAGCGTAAGTTAAACTTGCGTTTTGTTCAGAATACCGTTTCTCTATGACTGTACGAATTTCGTGTCATTCCGACATGGCAACATTATAAACGATAAAATAAAATTAAAAATAAATAAATAAACCACCCTATGACAGCGGTTCAGCCGGAACCGCTGTCATAGGGTCCAATTTAATTTTTTTTTTGAATAAATGACCCTATGACAGCGGTTCCGCCGAAACCGCTGTCATAGGGTCATCCTACTGCAGCGGTTCCGGAACCGCTGTCATATGGTTTTGACCTATGCCAGCGGTTCAAAACCGCTGTAATAGGCCCAAAAAACCCACTGTTATAGGTCATTTCTGTAGTAGTGAATGGACAAATCCCAAGAAACCCTATAAATAGTGCACTTTAGCAAACCCTAAATATACAAGTACATGTACAAGAAAAAGGTCAAAACTTTGCTGAAATTACTTGAACGAAAAGCATACAAACTGCATAGCCAAAATCCTTCAACCTTTTCATAATACATTCCAAAGACAGTCACAGATATCTCAAACTTGTTCAGAAAAGAACCCTAAATTTCTATTGAGATATTCCAAGTTGTTTGAACTTTCCAACATCAAACAAACCCATGACAAAACCCTCAACAGCTTTCATCTGAGTGAGAAAGTTTGTTGATTCTACAAGCAGTATTTCTGTGTGAAAGAAGCTTGTTGAAGAAAATCTTCATTGGAGCTGAAGTCTGTGTGATCAAGGAGCTCAAGATCATCTTCCCTTTCATCTATTTTGTAGAAGTCTCTGTGTGACTCTTCGATAATCATTCTAGTGAATTCCTCCAAGTGCAATGGAGAAGAAGGACATAGCTGGGATTACATGATCCTGTGGACCTTATAATATCTTGTGTTATTTACTGTTTTATTGCTTTGCTTTACATTTGCATATTATATCTTGAAAAAGCATTCAAAAATGTTAAGCGTCTAATTCAAGTTCAAGAGAACGGTAAGCTATAAAATCATTTTCGCTGTGCTAACCCTGATTAAGTGATTGAAACATTATCCTACTTTGGTAATTGTTGAAATCACTAAGTCTAAGTTATCTATTTCTAAGCGCCTGACCTAGTGCTAAGCTTTCCAAGCGTTCAAATTCTTCAAAGTAATACGAAAACTTTTTAAGTCAAAAAAGACTTCAGGGTCTATTCAACCCCCTGCTTTTAGACCCTTTTGTGTGCCACTTGGGACCATCAGTGTAGGATTGCTGAAAGCATGATTCTTAAAGAACTCTTCAGCAGTCTCAACACTCTGAAACGAAAATTTTACCACATCACAATAAATCTTTTCATTTTGTTGCTCTATTTCCTGTACAGTCCATTTCTTATTATTTATGATTTCGTTGGTTCTCTTGAGTCTACCTAGCTTCTCTACTGAAATCAGCCTATTTGGCTATTTAAGGTGTATCGTCATCATCAGGGATAATCAAATTGTGGATGAGACGGAATGCGCCTATGCTCGTGAGTAATGACCACATCTTCTTCAATGTCTATAATTTGTCCCAATACTATTTGATTAACTGGAGCTATCTCACACAAACAACTGAATAAGTGGGTGCTGACTCCACTGGAACAACATTACTAGAAACCTCTATGATAGCAGGTTCTAAAGTTTTGCATGGAGAGAAATAACCTATATGGGCGCTAAATCTATCTCAACATGCTCTTCCAGGTTAGGAACTATTGGTTCGACAATCATAGGTTCCAGTTGATTCTTCATTGCATGAGATGAATCGATGTTCAGCCTTTTCAGTGCTGAACCAACTAAAACCTTCTTAAGAGTAACCATGTCCTCTGGATCAGATTCAGAGTCTCACTAAGGAGCACTGTACTATTCTTAGGTTTGGGCTTAGGCGGGCCCATATTTCTCTTTGGTGCATCAGTTCTTGGGCACTACCTTCTTAAGAGTCACAACTGGAGGACTCTCTGCAAATGTTATTGTAGCATCCTTAGGATCGGCCCAAAATTTCTCGCTGGCCTCTGGACGCTGATGCTTCCCAAGCGCAGCTCTGAACAAAGCCTTAGGCGTGATAAAATTTTGGATGTTTGATTTTATATAGAATCGACGAGAGCTAACTTTCTCTCTGGCGCTGCTGTTATCCAGAATGATAATATATATAAGAAAGCATAATTCCATAGGGCTTGTTGTCATAATCAAGCCCGCTGAGTAGAGGATTAAACACGAAGTTAGCCCAATTCACTTATCCCCTTGATCCAAACAACCATAGTCTTAAAATGTTTGCTGGTAAGCTTTTCAAATGATCCAACCCTACACTCTATCACCTTGTCCACAAAATTGGCCACAAGCGTGTAAGGGTGCTTTAGATCATTCTTTGAAAAACTCACTTTGATGGGAAGGTTCTCCTTGGTGATTAAAGCCCATACCTCTTCCTTATTAGTTTTTGGTATTATCATTTACCTCACTACCTTCCATGGGTAGACCCAGTGTGCGATTATACATCTTGCCATCCAACTTGAACAACTTGATCCTAATTTGCAAAGTACGATGCAGTTGTCTTCCTGAACTTGAAACTTAGTATAGAACATAGACACTTTAGGCAGCCTCTATTTCTTATAAATAGTCAGCATTTTAGCAAGTCTGACAGTTTTAAACATTTTTAAGATATCTTCGACTAGAATGTCATTTGAATCTTTGGTGACTTCCAATCGAAGACAATACCCTTGTTGATCATAACATCGGTTGAAGATGTAAATGCCCTGGTGGATTTTGTCATTATTCAAAAGGACTTGAAGATTTTGAAGATTTGAGAATTTAGGGATTTATAGAGAGAACAAGAGCCAAATTTGCAGAGTATGGCACGATTGTCTTCCAAAATATGAGACTTGGTGTAGAATTTAGAAACTTTATATATATATATATATATATATATATCATAACTAGTCACCATTTTAGCAAGTCAGACATTTTTAAAATTTCCAGGATATCTTCAACTGGAATGTCATTTTGAATCTCTAACGACTTTCGATCGAAGACAAAACCCTCATTGATCTTGATACCAAATGAAGATGCAAATGGCTTGGTAGATTTTGTCAATTTCAATAAAGAGTTGAAGATTTGAGAATCTAGGGATTTTGAGAGAGAGAGAGAGAAAAATTTGCTGGGGAATTTTACTAAAAGTGGAAAGTAAGATGCAAATTCTAGTTCAACTATGAGACATTAAAAAATAAATTCTCTAATTTATTTGAGATTGATACGCTTGTATAAAGAAAATAAATTCATTCCATTTATTTTAAATATAGACTCCAAAATCTTGAAAAAGCACTGGAGTACACTTGGTAACTTCTATTTATAAATTATTTGGCATCTGCGATAATCTTTTTAAAAAATATGTTGTTAGACACACGCAAATGGTATACAGACACGTATGCAAGCACGTTGTGACTCTGAACGGCCATTATGAAATAGAGCATGGGTACCCACCAGTTTGATTTTGTTGGGAATGTGCCCTCGATACAAACGAGGAGTTAGAATATAAGGCACTAGTTTATATTGTACCACCTATGATTAATAAAAAGACATTAGTATGTTGTTAATATAACTCTTAATGGCATCTATAAGTTTTAAATGAATAACTAGTCCTTGTGTATCAAGGCAGATCTTCCACTCTTTATAGTAGTTACAGATATGGGCACTAGAGGGGTTTGATACTTGATCACTTAAATGGTTCGCAAGTCGGAGAATCTCAATTGGGCATTGAGATTCGTGTGGACTTGTATAACACATGCTTTGACATGAAGTGTCAATTGAACACTATGAGATAGTAGGAGTTTGTGTCATAGATATATTGATGGGATTAGTGTATTCAAACACGACTCGTAGTAATCCGATCACCTGGGTTTTTACTCAATGACTATCAATGATTGAATTACTGATTATGATAGTATGTGTGAGCCTTAGACCTGAAGAGTCGCGATTACCCGTTGTTGGTGCCGACCTCGAAGTACGTTCCAATGTGCAAGTAGCATGTGAAGTGATTTCCAAGAGGAAATTCACTGTCTCGAAAGTAAGCGAGAAGTATCCTATGTGATCATAGGTAAATGAGATTGAAAGTTTCTGGTCAGAGCTGATAAACTAACTTGTGTTTGACACGGAGGGTAGTTCGGTAATCTCATCGTACTATGATTCTTAGCATAACATCAAGTTCTATGAGTTTGACATATTCCATGATTCTCACTCGATCGGGCCTAGAGAGTCGCGTTATATAGGAAAAAACTAAAAATCATAGTTTTGTATTTGGAGGGCGTTTTGGTAATTTGTCTTTTGGAAGGATGAATTAACTGATTGGATGAATTAATTTAATTGCTTGTTTAATGGATTAAATAGTGGTAAATTAAATTAATTAATTTGAATAAGTTAATTGACAAGGTTAATTAAATATTTAAATACATTGTTAATATAATTAATACATATTTAATTAGATTAAATATGATATGATTAAATTAAATGGACTAAGTTGATTGGGTCAACCTAGCCCACATGAACTGTCCAACTGAGCCCTAGAGGGCGTGTGACTTGTGGCTAAAGTTGGTGGATTTTATTTAACCCTCCAACACAAGCCCTAGTCAAATACATAACTTAGAATTATTCATTCTAGCCTCCAATACGTACAAGACAAAACAAGATCCTTTTCTCTCTGCTAGCCGCCTATGGGAGATGAAGAAGGAGATTTCCAACATTCGTTCCTGTGTGATGATCTAAAGAAGAGACAATTGGATCGTTGGAGATTGAAGATTCATGAGGATTAAATTTGAATACGCGAAAAGATAATTTTTTTGTATTCATACTTTTTCATGTTAAAAATCAACGAAAAGCCACAAATTTATTTTGGTTTGGGAATTCGCTGTGTATGCTAACATGATTCCCAATAGATTTGATAATGACGTGTTGATAAGAGCTAAATTATTTTTGACACTATCCATATGTCAACTTGAAAGTGAGAAAATAGTGCATGAGACTTATTTTTCAATTCACTGAGCTAGTAGTACATCACCCTGCATTGCCTTGTGTTGTAGATTGAGTCACAGGATATAACAGCATTGAGAAAAATCCTCTTGCTATTCTTAAAGCTTGATGAAGTTGATGACAAATCTATATTTTGAGATGAGGCTCGCTGAGAATAAAGAACCAAATTTTGTTGTTGGTAGAGATGACGATGAACATTTTTCTGCAGGCCAGGGATCTAGTGCTGAAGAGACATGGTGGTACTGGGAGATGTGTGTTAGTAGGGAAGGCTGGGGTGATGTGGTTTTGGGGTAGTTAGAGATGGGGAAAAAAAGAAAGATAAAAAGAAAAAGGAAAAAATTGACCAACATGTGAGTTTCTCTATCAAATATTTGATGGATGGAACTGACTCTACCCATTTTCTGAAAGAGTAAGACTGAATTTGTCGAGATGTTGATAAGAGTTTATTTATTTTTTTATGTTATACATATGTCAGCTTGAAAGTGAGAAAATATTGCATGGGACTTATTTTTCTATTCACTGAACTAGTAGTACATCACCCTGCACTGCTTTGTGTTATAAATTGATTCAGGGGATGTAACAGTAATGTGGAAAATCTCCTGCTTTTTATAAAGCTTGATAAGATGATGACAAATCTGTCGGTATTTTAGGATGAGGCTCGTAGAGAATAAAGAATATAATTTTTTGCTGGTGGAGATGTCAATGAAGATTTGTCTGGAGGGTAATGATCCAGTGCTGAAGAGACATGGTGGTACTGGAGACGTGTGTTAGAAGGGGAGGCTAGGGTGGTGTGTTTTTAGGGTAGGGAAGAAAAGAAAAATAAAAACAATTGAGAGGAAAGAAATAGGAAAAGTAAGTTAAATAACAGCACATGACTAACATGTGAGTTTGTCTATCAAATAGTTAATGGATGGGACTAACACTACCCATTTTCTGAAAGCGTGTGACAGAATTTTTCGAACCTGATGACTGATTTTGAATTTCTCCTATCATATGGGACCAATGTTTCCACCCAAAATGACTCCCTGTTGGATGAGAAGAAATTTTCTAGAAACATAAGTCTATGGACTTAATCCCACCTATCATTACCCATTTCTAAAAGTTAGTTATTAATTAAGTTACTTTACTTACAAATTAATTTTATGGAAAAGGTTTATTTTCAATAAATTGTTGATGACTGTTCACATGACTTACAAAAATCGCATCATTTTATCTATGTCTATGTGGGTGTGACTCAATAGTAAACAAACAATTCTTTTGAACATAAAAGAAAACGCATATAACACATTTACGTCCTGATACATTTACACCCCCACAACGAAGCAAACTGATAAAGTCCTTTGACCAATGTTTGATGATAAAATTGTTAGAGTAGGTGCCCGACACGCCAATTATTTAGGCTCCATCTTTTGTAATAGAAATTACTCTATGTATATCATCTTATTCAATGAATAAAGTCAATCTTTTTTAATGGCAATTTTTATTCCTAAAATGTTTATTAACTGCTTAGATTAGAGTCCGCTGGATCACACTATGGGTAGGGGCCATCATTGCGATCTTTGGGTATTGGTGAAGAGGGAATATGCCTCCGAGGACGTGGTCCTTAAATTAGTTCCAAGTCAAGAATGGGATCGTCAAGATGTGGGATATTGATGGTCTCAAGAGACTTGCTTGTATACATATGACCTTAGAGGACGTGACTCGTTCCGTAAGTATTAGTACTGTGCAAGCCTATATGTATATGAGGTTCCCATCGGGGAAATAGATGAATTGAACCACCCCATGGAAGTTATTTAGTTGGAATCCTAGTCAAATCTGGAACTTCCAATAATCATATAGGTGTAAGAGTAATCCTTATGGACCTGAGGCTCCATAGGTTACCTTGTGCATGGTCCACCATGCTTTGATCTATCTCATGATTCCACTGCGAATCATATATATGATATTTTGGGCATGGTCTGATCATGTGCAAATATACATGAGAGATCAAGATTGGATCCATCTTTGATATAGCAAATCAGACATCTCATATGTTTACATAGTGAATCAATTTAAGGAATCTTTAGCCAAAGTATGATATCTAAAAAGGCATAGTGTGTCCTCGTTAGATATGTAAAGAGACATCACATGTGTATGGGAAAAGCAGAAGTCGAGTTATTAGGGTTTCGACTTGACTATAACCCTAGACTTGACTCGGGAGATATGATAGATGGGTCTTACTTACACGAGGATCATGATTATGAAAGGAATTATGTTTATACATCATTTATATCGAGGTCTTCATGGCCCTTTGCTAGACAGTAACCATGATTTCTAAGTACTTTGAGTTAATATGGTGATTAATTTAGGGTCTGATTAAATATATAGTGATTTAATCTAGTATTTTCCATTTTAAAAAAGTCCATTAGCACTTAGGAAAAGTGTACTTACTAGTTACTAGTAGCGCATAATCAGTCCTAAGGGGTAACACACATAAATCGAATTAAATTTTCTGCTTAGTAAGTTTTCTGCTTGATGATGTAATTAATCGATTCTTGGAGAAATCTAGAAAATTAGGAAAGTCAAGCACTTTTCTAATCTGGAGTATTAATTAATTAGACTATTTAATCAATGGTGATGGACTAATTAATTAATGGACCTTGAAGAGTCCAAGTAATTTATTTAATTAAGCTAGACTTAATTAAATAAATAATTAAATGGCTAGATTAATTAAAGTTAAATTTTAATTAAGTATGTAATTAATTGGATTGATCCAATTAAGTGACTTGGAAGACAAGAATTAAATCAAGTTGGACTAAAATTCTTGGTCTCTATGACACAAGAGTGGCCGCGGTTAGGCGTGTAAATAAGGTAGAAATTTTTCTCCCCATGTATTGATATGGTAGTATATCAAAGTCAAACACAAGATAAGGTAGGAGAGTTTTATATGGAACTCTTCCTTATGACTTGTTGACTAAGACAATTATTCTTAATTAATAGAGAATTAAACTAGAAAATAAGTCTTTGAGATCTATATCACTAGAAAACTTACTCTATTAAGATTAGAATTAAATCCTTATAAACATGTGATAAGAGAAATCACAAGACACACTTATTATTATACATAGTACACACCTAAATCAAGAAAAAGAAGATGAAAAATCATCATCTTTTCTTCATCAAAAACGGTCTCCTAGCCATATTATTTTGAAGTGGTTTTTCTGTGTTGAGATTAATCATTCACTAAATATATTCATACATCCTTTTACTAAATATCCTTTTAGTTTAGAAAAAACTAATTTATTGGCTAGCACCGAGAACGAATTAATTAGAGATTGAAAACGGGGGGTGGACACCGTTTGAGGCATCATGTTTAGGGTGCTCGAACAGGGGATACAAAATCAAAAGGAACAACGTTTTCAGCATGGCGTGTAGAATGAGTTCGAGGGTTCATAATTTGATCCATCTAACCGAAACTTTTAATTAAGCTATTTATATAAGTATTTGTCGCTTTATGTTTATCATAGTCAATACAACAAATTTAGTAGTCTCGTTTGGTGGATAGATTAAGATATAATTTTTTTAAATTCTGTTGCGTTAAGCTATCCATGAGACTAATCAACCCACAAGTGGTATCAGAATCTAGTGTATGTGTATATATATATGTGCTTAGCATGTTTATGAGTGGATGAATCACGAGCCTAGTATAGTCCTATTTTTCAATGTATTGTAATTTTCTAAAGTCGCAAAAATAGCTGGTTTGGCTCTTTTAATTTCTATCTTTAGTTTCATAGAATAGTTTGGAATTGTTTTATGATGATGTAGATGAAAACACGAAGACGGATCCAAACGAAGAATTGTATGCTATGGAGATTCCATTGTAATAGCATAATTGTTTTTATTTTCTAGAAGTCCAGGCCCACTTGGCCCTGTGGGTTGTTAGGTTAGGACTCATGTGATTCATCCGATTTATCGCTTTGTGTCTCGTATCTATGAGATGTACATGTTTGCATGCTTTAGATATAAAGGTTAAACAAGACAAATATAATCTGATGAGACCATTAATTGTTGTGTATATTATTTCCTCCTGTGAAAATAATAGGCTCATATGGCATAAAGATGAGATCTATATTCCATGTCTTCCATCATAAGTGATCACGTGGGAAACGCTGCTAAAATTGGATTTGGATCATATAATTAGGGTGAATCCAGTGGACAGTAGACTGTGATCATCACTAAGCATACGATGCTCTGTGGGATTACACTTGTTCATTGGACTTAAATAGTTGGGGCAATGAACCTGAAAAATCGACGATGAAATATTTGATGGGCTTGGCCTAGCGTTGAGATACCATATGGGCTCATATAAATGGGGCATATCCGAAAGACGACGTAAAATGATCTCGAAAACTACTTTGGAAGTAGAAGGCCTGGTAATTAAGACTACTAGTGGACCACTACTACAGAAAAGGCCTGTTCCAGCGGTTTTTTTTCACTATTACAGCGGTTTTAACCGCTGTAATACGTATCGCTGTATTTGGTAAGTTCCCTATTACAGCGGTTTTTAACCGCTGTAAAATATGACCTATTACAGCGGTTCAATAACAAACCGCTGTAACAAACCAAAAAAATAAATAATATAATTAAAAAAATTCAACTATTACAGCGGTTCGGAAAGGAACCGCTGTAATAGTTATGTTTTTTACAGCGATTCCTTTATGAACCGCTGTAATAGTTATGTTTTTTACAGCGATTCCTTTATGAACCGCTGTAACAGGTCTCCATTTTTTTTAATTTAATTTTTTTTTAATTCTGTTACAGCGGTTCGTTATTTAACCGCTGTAACAGTTGAGCTTTTTTTTTTTCTTTTTTTTATTATAATTTTAGCTAGCTCTATCATTCCCAAAAGCTCAAAATTCAAATCACATAAAATAAACCAATTGCTCAACAGAAACAACAAATTAAAATCCTAAATTAATTTCATTCACGAAATAATAATCTCCAATAATTACAAATGATAACGAGTTTAATTTACAATAAACCAATATAAACTAATCACCACTTTTAAATCAAATAAAAATTTACAATAATTTACAACTTACACCGCCGGCATATTAAAAGCGCATTTAAAAATATATTGTGCCAATTTAGAACGTGCTTCATCAAGTTGCTCTATAGTGTAAGTGGCGTACTGACAATCAGCAAAGTACTGCAAGACAAATATTAAAATCCAACAAAAATGTTTAATAACTTAAAAGGGACATTAGAATTTGATTAATATTAATTAGGATTATGCATACCGTCGGTGGGATTATAGATTCTCCGTGTCTAATAATATCGTTCATGAATTTCATGACGAAGAAGCCACAATCTATCTCATTTAATTGAATGGGGCACTACAAATTAAATTCAAATCAAAATTGTATTAGAACAAATAACTTTTATACGAATAATTTCTTGAAACTATAATTAAAATAATATAATTACCCTAACCTTTATACAACTCCATTTACAGGCCTTGTTTTTTGATTTGATCTTTTGGTTGTTGTTATTTGCTCGAAACATCAACACAGCGCTGTTGAAAACATCAAAAAATAAGGAAATATGTCAATATCAAGCAAATATATATATATATGAAATCTAGTTATAATATATATACTTTAAACTTAATATTAAATATAATGGACATTTAATTGAATGATAAAACTTACTGATTGATCATATCTTTCATATCACGTCGGTTATTTGGATCACCGCCGTACACAGAATCCAAATAATAAACGATCTCTTGAATTGGATCAATCACGAGCAACAACCAATGCCCCCTAATCAGCATATTCAAAAGATAGATTTAAAATTAGTTATCCCTACGTAACAAATTTTTGACATGTGAACAATGGTTCTTTAGTAGCTCACCCGGAGTTGTAAGGTGCAATAAACAACTTCCCCTCCCGCTGTGCACTAGCTATCATAGTATTTGCTATATATTGCGATTGGTCAACACGCTGGGGAGTAATTTCTGCCCCTGCAGATATAGAATGTGGGCTAAGGAACCCGAATTTATTTTGTTTTTGTTCGGGGACCACGTGATTAACCCACAAACACCTACAATTAAGCATAAAATAAATTTGTGTCACAAAAATAAACATAGTTCAAATTACTTCAGTAAAATAATTTAATTAAAAACTTACTTTTTATTAATTAATATTTAAAAACTTACTTGATGTAAGCAGAAATGATAGAGGCTCCTATCTGTTGTTTATGCAGAAAGTGACCGATCTCCTCCCGCCCAATATATTCTGGAAAGGGGATATTGAAGATTTCCACGGGCATGTCTATCCGGATAGTATTTTCAGCAGCCATCATCTGAAAGAACCTATCAAGAACTGCAAGTGAATGAGGGCGTACTGGAGCAGGAGGGTTGGCCACTAGAGGTGTATTTTTGACATGTGAGTGCTTCGTCGTCACTGATTTACTTTTTCCTACTGATGATTTGGATTTTCCGCGAGACTAGAAGCAAAAGAATTCAAAACGTGGGCGTTATCAATGAAAGTATATTTATTAACATTAAACAATTGTTATAATTTATTAATGACTAGCTATTAATAATTACGTACCGATGCATCACTGACAATGACAAGACTCTTAGGCCAAGCAACCATGTATCCCACAGCCTCGGATACTGTGAACACTCCTTCATCATCGAGAGGGACTGGTAGGGGTGCAACATCTTCAATTGCAATGTCAATCGTCACTTTCACGAGGTGGGAGGCTAATGGACATGTATGCAATGTTCTATCCTCTGGTCGATTGTACATTTTTCCTCTAGCCACCAAACGATAAGACGGTGTAGTAAGTGCTAATTGACACTGCAAGACATCCTATATATATATATACCATTATATTAGAAAATTTTGTATATTATACAGAAATATAGGATTGAAAGTTACGTTATCACTAAACAAATTCATATCATTAATTACCTGAGGTAGGTTTTTCACTTCTGGGCAGCTATCTTTCAAAGAAACCGCCTCTTCTGTATGTGGCTGCTGCGACGCAGACGCCCTATGCTCGTCAAACTCGCGTCGCAATTCTAATAGTGATTGAGTGAGCATTTGAACCGTGCCTTGCAAGCTATCAATCACCGCATTTTTTGAAGGCTTTGAATCCGAAAAGTAATCTTTTTGTGATACCCCAAAGCCTACACCCCTAACTCAACCCGGATGCTCCTTCTTTTTAAGAGCTAAAGCCAGTGTATCATTGTGGGTCCTCTCGGGTCCACTGTGGCTACCCTCCTGTGATAAGCTTTCCTGTAATAATACATTTAAAAAATACAAAAATTTAGGGAAATTTGTTATTTTAAAATTATTTTTAAAAAAACATACAACATACTATATAACTAAAATTGCAAATAACTCACAATTGATTCCACTACTCTTTTAACATTGGCATTATCAATGTTGTTCTGGCTGTTAGAATGTGCAACCCTCCACACTAGTGCTCGTGTCACCTCTGTGACATCTGACCCAGCATCATTTCTTTTTTGCTTCTATATAAGAAAATTTGCAAGGAAATAAATTTGATTAGGAAATTTGTAATTAAGGAAATTTGATTAGAAAATTTGTAAGGAAATTTGATTAGAATTAAAACTTGTAACGAACTACGTACCTCAGTATGCTCCAGTTGAGCATATCCAAGACGTGATGCCCTGTAAGGATATTCAGGGTCCTTTGCTCTTTCAGAATTGTCCTTACGTAGTTGCTGTTCATTATATAATCAAGGCATTAGTCAATGTATATAGTTTCAAATAAATTAAAATGAAACCATAAATTAAAATAATTACCTTAAAATAATCACTTTGGCGTACTTTTACAAATTCTGTCCAGTCTTCTTGAGAAATACGATATTTTTCGGGTGGGCTTGAATTAATGTTCCCATCATCATCCTCTACCCAGATTCTGCTCAAGTAGCTCCTATAGTTTCGAGCTAGCTTCCCAGCCTCGGCTAAGACGAATTTCTGTCTACTTTCGTCAATATCAAAGGCCAACTATAAAAACAAACAATAAAGTATATACAAAATTATAATTTAGACAAAAAAAAAACTACATTTACCAATTAAAAACATAATATATATATAATAACTAACTTACAGCTATTTCATTCCAAATGACATATTTTATTGCTGCAGAGACATGTCGCCAATCATTAATAGTAATAGGGACCCTGTCACGAGCTATCACGCCAATGTAACCAACAAAATTTGATTTATTTGGGTCAACTGGCTGACCATACTCGTTCCAACCAACTTGTAGCTTTATGCCTTTACTTTTGGCATTTATTACTTTCTTCATTGCTGTAATACCTCTACGTATCTCATTTTCAACATTTTTGTTTGCATCACCTCCAGAATCCATCTACAAGATTTCAAAAGTGAAAAATACAGAAGTTAGATTCATATACCAAATATATAAATAGTGCTAATTAAGAAATGCCCATAATTCTAGAAAAAATTCAGCAGAGTAACGACGCAAAAAATTCTACCAAGTTCTCGACTTAATCTTCCCCCCAACCTTGCAACCACCAAAACTCAAATATTTCAACAACAACAAACGCAAACAAATATATATGCATTAATCACATCATTAACTAGTTGGATCATATAAATCACATCCAAAAGTACAAAACCAAATATTGATAAGCTTACATTGGTGGTGGTCGTCGTGGTAGTGGCGGAGAAGAGGGTGACTATGGTGGTATACGGTATCGACCTACAAAAGCAAAAAAATACAGAAGTTAGTGTAACTCATTCACTAATATAATATTACAAGCGTTCAAATAATTATCAAATAAGTTCAAATAAAATTTACACTTTAATTGCATACTTAACAAAAGAGTTCAAATAAGTTACTCATATAATTATCAAATACTCATATAATTATCTAATAAGTTCTAATACCTTTCATCGTTTTCTTTTTGTCGCTGGTTTACTAGTCTTTTGTGATCCCTCAGTACGACCATTTTGTTTAGTACGCCGACAAACAGATGGATTAATCCATATTCCCTCTTGGTGATCTTCTCGCATATACAATTCATCATCACTGATATCCAAGTCACCGTCACTATTTGTGGATTGTGAACCACCTAAGATAGGAGTTCCTCCATCATCTTCATTATATAGGCCATCATCCTCAATACAAGTATTTTTGTTTGCCGATAAAACAATGGACCACCTCTTATCGACGGGATCGGTGACAAAAAACACTTGTTTAGCTTGAGATGCCAAAATAAAAGGTTCATCTTTGTATCCCACCTTTTCAAGGTCTACTCGAGTAAAACCTATTTCACTATCATCGACACCATTTTTATGGTCAACCCACCTACACCCAAATACAGGGACCCGAAACCAACTGTAATCCAGCTCCCATATATGTTCAATCACCCCATAATATGGTAAAGTGGCATAGATAGGGCTATTATCTTTCGCACTTGAGATATGCATTGCTTCAGCTACAAGACTCACCCCACTATTCTGCATTGTACTCCGTTCATCTTGGTCTTTTGTATAAAACGTGAAACCATTTATACGATAACCCGAATGACAAAATACGAATCTGCCCGGGCCCACCGACAACCGTGCCAATTTATCTGAAACTGAAAGTGAATTCTCGTTTTGTTTCTCTTGAATACACTTTCGGAACCAATCGATAAAACTCTTGTTATGTTCTCTTGAAATCCAACTTTCATTTTTACTTGAATTTATTCTCCTAAGTTGGTCCTTGTGCTCTTCAACATATGGCTCAACCTCATCGGTGTTGTGGAGCACATATAGGTGTGCCTGATCCTTTTGTGTGCTAGGAACACTCACTAATTGCTTTCCAATTGCGCTTTCTCCTTCTGTTCCCCCCCCCCCACAACAGGAGACTTTTGACGCTCTGCAACATTACCATCATTCAGATATTCTGTGCAAAATGTAATAGCTTCATCAACTATGTACCGCTCAACAATGCAACCTTCCGGCCGGCTACGATTTTTTACGTAGCCTTTCAATACCTTCATATAACGCTCAGTCGGATACATAGATCTCATAAAAGTTGGTCCACAAAGTTGTGTCTCTCTAACCAAGTGAATAAGTAGGTGAGTCATTATATCAAAAAACGCGGGTGGGAAATACATTTCAAGCTCACACAAAGTGAGGACAAGTTGTTTCTGAAGTGCAGGCAATTGTTCAGGATCAAACACCTTGCTCCACATTGCTTTGAAGAAGAAACACAATCTAGTTATCGTTTCTCTCACCTTTTTTGGCAGAATGGCCCGTAAAGCAATTGGTAGCAAATGATCCATGATTACATGACAATCATGAGTCTTCATATGCTTTAGCTTCAAGTCCTTCATTGATACAAGACTGCTAATGTTCGAAGAATACCCTTCTGGAACTTTCACTCCACAAAGAAACTCACATAATGCAATTTTTTCTTTTCTAGATAGTGTGTGAGCTGCTGGAGGTAAATAAGTACGTTTTCCCTTCATTGTTGGTGCCAATTTACCTCTTATCTTCATTTCAACTAAATCCAACCTTGCCTTTACTCCATCTTTTGTCTTGCCGGGCACATTTAGAAGAGTACCAATGACACTATCAAATACATTTTTCTCAATATGCATTATATCAAGAAAATGTCTAACATGTAAAGATTTCCAATACGGCAACTCAAAAAAAATTGACCTTTTTTTCCACCCAGTTTTTGCAAGGCCGCATGCAAAAGTCTTTCCGAACTTGATATCCAAGTCTTTTACATTCTCAAACACCTCTTCACCGGTCAAACACTTAGGAGCTCGACATTCTTCTATGCTCCCATTGAAAGCTTTCTTCCACCGACGATATCGATGTTCTCGATTCAACCATCTTCGATGCCCTTGGAATGCATATTTCTGAGAGTGTGGGAGTCTATATTGATCTGTACTCTTGACACATATGGGGCATGCACATTGCCCATGTACACCATATCCCTCGAGATTAGCTCTTGCTGGAAAATCATTGATTGTACCAAACAACATAACTCTGAGATTGAAGCTCTCTTTTCTAAACCCATCATACACTTTAATACCTGTCTCCCACAACTCCTTCAAATCCTCAATTAAAGGGGCTAAGTAGACATCTATATCATTTCCAGGTTGTTTCGGCCCGGAAATTAGTATAGGCATCATAATATGCTCTCGCTTCATGCATCGCGAAGGGGGTAGGTTGTAGATCATCAAAATCACCGGCCATGTACTATGTGAGCTACTTTGCAAGCCATGTGGGTTCATGCCATCTGTAGCCAATACAAGGCGTAAATTTCTTGGTTCTTCCCTAAATTCAGGGAAATCATTATCAATCTTTTTCCATTGAGGAGAATCTGAAGGATGTCTAATCGTGTTATCTTCAATCCCTTCTTCAACCCTTCTATCAGCATACCATGTCAAGTCCTTGGCAAACGCTTCACTACTGTACATGCGTCTAAATCTAGGTATTATGGGTAAATACCATGCTGTTTTGACAGGAGCATATCCATTTTTCTTGTACCGTGAGGTGCCACATTTCGGACACACCTTCAATGGTGCATAGTCATTTCTAAACAAGATGCAATCATTGAAACAAGCATGTATCCTCTCATATCCCATGCCAATTGCAGTTAACATCTTCTTAGCCTCATAAGTACGATTAGGTAACACATTATCATCGGGTAACATACTTTTTAATAGAGCAAGTAAGTCTGTGAAACTCTTATCACTCCACCCATTGTTAGCTTTTAACTTGTAGAGGTTTAGGACTGCTTTCAATCTTGTGAAATTACTACCACTATACAGAGGTGTCTTTGAATCACTTGTCAAATTGTCGAACATCTTGGGACAATTTCGCAAATCCTCCTCAATCACATTGGTCATCTCCTCCAAACGATCATGCTCACAGTCATCCATGTCAAAATCTACTGATCGATATGATGTATCACCCAAATCAGCTGAGGTGCCACTGCTTTCACCGTGTCTTGTCCATCGTGTGTAGCTTTTATCAATTTCATTACACACCAAATGATCTTCCAAGTCACGTGGATTAATTCTCTTTCCCAAACAACAACGTAAACACGGACAACTAATCCTAGTCGGATCCGATGTATGCTCAACCGCAAAGTCTATGAATTCTTTCACCCCTTTCCCATATTGCTCCGACATACGATCCGCTACAATCTAACTTCGATCCATCTAAATTCTCAATTAATTAAATTAAATAATTTTAATATCAGTTGATAGTTAAATTAATTAAATAAATTTATTTTTAATTTATTCTATAAAAAATTCGGCAGAGTAACGACGCAAATATTTCTACCAAGTTCTCGACTTAATCTTCCCAATGGGTTGTAACCAATAAAAGTCGAATCTTACGATCCGCTAAAATCTCAACAGGGTAACGACGCAAAAAATACTACCAATTTCAACCACAACAAACCCAACATTCTAATCTTTCACCCACAACGAACACAAAATGATACAAAAATATTGATCACCAGTTGGATCACATAAAACATAAAATTTCTAGCTAGCAACTACAAATATTGATCACCAGTTGGATCACATAGATCACATAAAAAACTACAAATAAAGCATCATATTATAAATATTGATCACCAATTGGATCCAAATAAATCACATAAAACTACAAATAAATTAAAGCATCACGATATAATTATTTTCACAAAAATATGTAAATCTCAAGTATAAATGTTCGTTGTGACATGACGTGATGCACAAATACCATGAATTCATTAAACAATGTCAACAAAACAATACAACAACAATCCAATCATATATAATACCAACATATCATAACATAAATCCAAAATCCAAAAATCAATAAACCCTAATTAAAATAACATATATATCACAAAAACCCACATTATATAATTAACAAAAACATAAATTAAATCCACATTATATACATCACAAAATCCTAATTAACAAATCTATATAACAATAATTCACAAAATCCTAATTAACATTATATAACAATACTTAACAAATTAACATATAACCCACATTATATACATCACAAAATCCTTATTAACACAACATAAATATATAACAAACAACAAATTAACACATAACCAATATTATATAAATTAAATCACAAAACCCCAACACCTATATACAAACATTAACCTAAAATATATATATAACATAACATATATATATATATATATATATATATACCTATAAAGAGAGGGAGGAGGAGTGATTGGTGGGTAGGGAGGCGGCGGCGCGGCGGAGGCGGAGGCGGCAGCGCGGTGGAGGCGAGGCGGCGGCGGCAGCACGGCGGAGGCGAGGCGGCGGCGGCGGCCGAAGAGGAGCGGCGGTTTGGGGTGGTGGCTAGGGGACGGGGGCGGGGTTATCTTGAGAGTGAGAGAGAGTAGAGTATAGAGAGAGAGACCGAGAAGAGAGATCGAGAATGAGAGAGAAAATCGAGAGGGGCGACGGCGGCGGTGGCTGCGGATTGTGGTGGTGGCGGACCAGCGGCGACTCGGGGGGGCAGGGGTGGGCCGGGGGCGGAGAGTGAGAGAGAGAGTAGAGTAGAGAGTGAGAGAGTAGAGGAGAGAGAGAGAGTAGAGAGAAATGAGGGTGGAGTCGGTTTTGGGGGGAAAAATGGGGGGGAATTTTTTTTTTTTTTTAATTAACAATTAAAGCGGTTCATTCCTGAACCGGTATAACTGATAATCAGTTATAGCGGTTCAGGAATGAACCGCTTTAACTGATTATCAGTTAAAGCGGTTCTGTATTGAACCGCTGTAACTATCTTGAATCAGTTACAGCGGTTCAATATTGAACCGCTGTTAAAAAAACTTTTTTTTTTTCGGTTCGACTTATAATAGCGGTTTTTTACCGAACCGCTGTAATAGGTTTAGTCCTATTACAGCGGTTTTATAAAAAACCGTTGTAATAGGTTCCGACTTAGTTTCATTTATAACGGTTCACTTATAAACCGCTGTAATAAGTCTCTCCGTTCAGCGGTTTTCAAAAAACCGCTGTAAAATGTGCGCTCTAACAGGCCATTTCTGTACTAGTGGACTAAACCATATGAGCTCATATAATTGGGGTGTAAGGTTGAAATCCACTAAATCTCAAGCCCACTAAGGAAAAATAATTTTTTCCGAACTTTGTCAAGGGAGTGGTGGATTTTGAGAAAATAGTGGGAGACTGTACAATTAAAGACCAAATTGTATAATGACTTTATATAGAATTGCTGATTTTCTGCCTCACTTTAATTTTGTAGATCGTTTTAGAAATGGCTAAAAATCCACTATACGCTATACTCGATGCCAACAAACTGAATGGTCTCAACTTCACTGATTGGCTAAGAAACGTGAAGATTGTTATACAATTTGACAAATGGGAGTATGCCTAACGGCTCAATTAGGAAAGTACTATACTTTGCTAATTTACCTCAACTTCCAAAGTTGATTAATCATGCCACATAAGCAGGAACCTTGGGAGTTTGTGTGTGACCCTTTAGGCTCGTTCATGTGCTAGTAGTAAGTACACTTTCCAAAACTGTCAGTGTACTTTTTTGATTTAGAAAGTACTAGATTAAATCACTATTGATTTAATTAGACCATGAATCATTTACCATAACCTCATGGCACTACAAATCAAGGTTACTGTCTAGCAATGGGCCTCGAAGACATAGACACGAACGATAGTAAGATACATAACCTATCATAACCACGGTCCTCGCGTAAGTAAGATCCCTCCATACTATTTTCCGGATTGGAATCTAGAGTAATGGCTTAGTCAAAACTCTTAAAACCCAATCTCTATGTTTCCTTCATTACGTGATATCAATTCTTGCAATCCAAATGAGAAAAAACTCCGCCTCTATGGAATGCCATACTTTGGCCAAAGATTCCTTGAATTGATTAATAGAGTATGACATAGGAAATGTCTGATTAGCTAGATCAGTGATGGATCCCATCTTGGTCTCTCATGCACTTTCGTACATAATCACATCATACCCAAGATATCCCATATAAGGATTCGCAAAGGAACCATGAGATAAGTCAAAGTATAATTGACTATGCACGAGGCAACTTATGGAACCTCAAGTCTAAAGGATTACTCTTATGCCTACGTGATTATTGAAAGTTGTACATGTTAGGTGTAGGCCCTCAATACCTGTGAGGAATTAGATTGAGTAGGGCGTTTATAAGTTATTTGTACAAACATTTTATTGTTTCTATTTATAGAATAAAGTTTTGATTTTGTTCATATAAATCTAATGGCATTTAAATGTGTTGAACAAATAAATCCATTAGATTTAAAGATAGACTTTCCACCTCTTATGGAAAGAAGGAGGCACTGGCAGAGTGAAGTACTTAATCTCTTAAACTGGGAGTTCGCGAGTTAAGAAATTTTAATTGGGAATTAATATTCAACTCGTAGCACACCTTCTTTGACAAGGAAGTGCCAGTCGTACATTGATTAGGTAGTGGGAGCATGTGTCATGAATATGATTAATGGAACTAACATATTTGAACTCGACTAACATTAATCTGATCACATGGGTATTTACTCGTTGACAGTCAATGATTGGGATTTAGACTGCAATAGTATGTGTGAGCTTTAAACCTGAGGAGTTATTTATGACGTGCTTGTAGTATTGGATATGTTATCAGAGTAGTTAGACCCGTATCACCTGATAGGTGGGGTCGACCATGAAGTACAATCCACATGGTGCATTCGACATTGTAAAATAATTGCCAATATGGGATTCACCGTCTTGACAGTAAACGAGTATGTGACCTGTACGATCATAAGCAATAGAAATTACAAAGTCTTTGGCCAAAACAAATTAACTAACTAGTGATGGTCACCAAGGGTAGTTTGGTAATTTCACATTATTATGATTACTGAGTACATCATCAAGTTATATCAGTTTGACGTACCATGGCTCTTACTTGATCGGGTCACATCGATGAAGAGTTTATACACATATGGTACTCGTAATCAAGGTTCGTGATGACATGTACATCTCGTCTTCAATTGGGTTACGATTTGGTTCGACGATGTTGGCCAGGTGAGAACCTTATCCTTTGGAATCCTCCCATTGCCAATTGAATCGAGCTTAGAGAGTCGCGCTATGTGAAGAAAAGGAATATTTCCATGCTAAGGGTATTTTGGTAAAATCACATTAGATGTGAATTGATTGACGAAATGGATGGCATGATTTAATTAAAGATATTTAATTGGATTAAATAAATTTATTAAATCATATTAATTAATAAGTTAAATTAATTGGAAATTAATTTTTAAGTTGAATTAGATTAATTAGATTAAAGTAATTAATTAATTGTTAATTGAATTGGACTTGGATTTAATTAATTACACATGGGCTAAGATGGAACAAAGCCCGGAAGCCTATCTGCACTAGGCCTAGCGGCCGTCCCTCTCAGTAATACCTAGGGGTTCTGCTTATGTGAATAAGTATTCAGTCAGTGTAAGAACTCTACACACACAATTCATTATTTCAGAATCTGACTAAGAGCCAAAAGGAAACCTGGAGCAATAGGAAAGAAAATTCCCTCCCTCTCTCTCCAACTAGTCGCCGTTGCCATTGTTGCCGGGAGGAGATTGGAGATTTTCTTAGAGAATTTTTCTTCTGCGTCATTATCTTGAGGTAGAAGTCTGGGGCTACTGCTGATAATTCAGAATTTTGTTGTCAAGAGGTAATTCGATTACTCTGTATCATAATTCATTCCTATTGCGTTCATCACCAATATCATGAATATCCCTGGATTCGATTCTCGGTGTGATTCGAATCAAATATTTTATCCGCTAGACCAAATCACAATAGCACATTCGATCAGGAAAATTATTTCACGAACTTCCAGCGGGATTGTTCAGCTTACTCATTATCTAAATGAGAACCCTCGTACACATCTATGCCTATGGAACGAGGCATGTCCTCGAAGGACCTATGTATACAAGCAAGTGTGTCGGGTCTTTGTCAATATTCCTCATCTTGACAGACCCTTTAACGACTTGAAACTATTTTTAGAATCATAACCTTGGAGACATATTCCATCATCATCATTCCCGATGTCTAATGATGTTCCATAGTCATATGTGATTCAAGGGATTTTATTTTCAGCAATGTAAAGACAATTTAAGAATAAAAAATGTCGTAAAATAAAATCGACTTTGTTTATTAGAATAATATTATCTCATAGAGTTTATTACATAGAAATGGTACTCAAATAATTGGCGCGCTGGGTATCTACTCTATCAAAAGCAACATGAGAAAATGATGTTAGCTAAGGATATTGTCAACCACTTGGAAAAGCTATATGGAACTAAGACTATGAGAGAGAGAGAGAGAGATGCTATCTCCAAAGAGTTTTTTGGAGCGAGAATGTCTGAAGGTACGCACGTCAATGACACATCCTCAAGATGATTCTTTTGGTCCATAAGATGAACGATTTGAACATGTTACTCGATGGGGACCTTTGTGTCGATCTAGTTCTACAATCTCTTCCTAGATCTTATGAGCAATTTGTCATCAACTTCATTATGAACAACTTATATGCTTCCCTAACCGAGTTGTTGAACATGTTGACAACTACTGAGAGCACCTTCAAGATGTTGGGAATTATTCAAATAAAACGCAGCGGAAAGTAAATTTAATTCCCAAAGCCCGAATCATCTCTAATCCTCGTGTTTAATTGTGTATAGAAAGATTACCGTTCTCGCGTATGTTGATTTCTGAACGTGATCCTTTTCTCCAACGCCGAATTTGCCAACGTCTCTAATTCGTAAGGCCGGAATCAAAAACTAAAAACTCCTCCTTTCTTCCTTGTCAAAGATGGCTAGAGAGAGAGAGAGAGAGTGGTGGGAGACTTTTTCTTGGAGAAAAAGTTATGTAAGTTCCTTGTGTTATTTTTCACCTTGTGATATATTTATATCATTATGAAACAATAACCCTAGCATGCAAGAGCCCTATTTGGGCGTCTATTTGGCCGCCCCTTAGTGGGCTCGGAAGCCTTCGGGCTTTCGTCTTGCTTGCTAATTAATTAATCAGATAATTTATTTATCCAATAAATAAATTGATAATCCAATTAATTCAATTCCTAATTAATTTATAATTCAATTTCTCCAAGAAATTACTTAACTCATTAATTTAATTAATTAATTAAATTATCCAATAATTAATTAATTAATTACGGCATCCAATGCCGGGAATTTCTCTTAAGTCTTTTTCCCATGTTTTTCCTTTTGCACTTCCTCTAAGCGTGACTCTTTAGGTTCATCTCAAAAGGCAATTGGGAGGAATCCAAAGGGGTGTGAGTGACACCTAGCCAGTCTCGCGGCACACCGTAACACAATTGAGAACGAATGAATAGGATCATTTCCAAACCTTTACGCCGTGAATACCGTACGTGTATAAACCTTTTATTCTTATATCCCAGTCATGTAAGAATCATGGTTTAAAGTCAAACTCATATAACTTGACCATATGCCTAAGCTCATAATAAGTCGAGGTATTTAAATGCTTTGGCTAAAGACTTTCATCCTCACTTATTCATGATCGCATAGGATATTTTACTCATTCACTTATGAGAGAATCAATTTCATATTGCAAATCAGTTAACAATGCTACTTGCCCATCAAGTCGCACTTCGAGGTCGATTCCACCAGCAGGTGATTTGAATCCAACTACTCTAATGACAGACTTGATATCACAAGTACATCTTCAACTCGATTATCAAGTCAAAGGTTCACACGTACCTATCACTACTTATCAGTTTCAACATTGACTGTCAATGAGTGAATACCCATGTGATGAATTGATGCGAGCCGTGTTCGAACATATCAGTCCAACTGACACGTCTATGATATAAGTTCCCACTACCATTTCCATAGTGTACAACTGGCACTTTCTCTGTCGAAACTTACATCATACAAGTCTTTATTCACTATTGATGCCCAATCAATATTTCTTAGACGTGCGAACCATTTTAGATGTTAAGGGTCAAACCATTCTAGTGCCTTTCCTCCTATCCCATAGGAGGTAGAAGGTTCGTCTTGTCATCAAGGACTTTACGTTGTTTATTCACACCTTATAAATGCCTATAAGAAAATAACAATCAGCTGCCTTATATTAATAGAAAAACCATAGTTTAGTTACAATGTTTATGCCCTATAAATCTATCCTCTTTATGGCATTCGAGGGCATGTACTCTAACACAAGAAAGATAAGTAAGTGCACCTTGTGAGTTCCTCCTCTAAATCCAAGAAGGAAAAGAAGAAGAAGAACAAGAAGAAGGTGCTGAAAGGCAAAGGTGATGTGAAGAAGAGTAAGAAAGCCAAGTCTGATGGATACTTCAACTTTGGGAAGCCTGGGTATTAGAAGAGGAACTGCAAAAAGCCTAAGGCTCATGATATGTTCTTTGTTGAAGTTAACCTTTCAGCTAACATTGCATTTTGGATACTTGACACTGGGTGTGGTATTCATCTGTGTGCTAATTTCCAGGCGATGACAAGAAACAAGGAGCTAAATAGATGAGAGATGACCCTGGGGATGGGAAATGGATCAATGGTCGTTCCTAAAGCCAAAGGAGACGTCCACTTAGCATTAACGAGTATGATATTAGTTTTAAATTTTGTTTACTTTGTTCCAGAGAAAATAAGAAATATCATATCTATTCCTGTTTTAGATAGAGAGGGATATCATTTTGAGATTCTTATAAAAGTTATTTTTGTTTAAAGAATATGATCTTATTATAGAGTCAAAATTGCAAGACGGACTTTATATTATTTTCCCTAGAATTTCTACTCTTAATATTCAACAAATCAAATTAGATAGTAAAACAAATGCACACATATTACATGCTAGACTGGGTTACATTTCCAAATAAAGGATTCAAAGTTCGTCAAGTCATCTTAACCTACAAGTCCTAGATAAAGTGCCTACTTGTGAATCTTGTCTTAAAGAAAAAAATGGCAAAGTTACCATATACTGGGTCTATGGGGCATGAAAGAGAAGTGTTGGAGTTAATCCACACTGATGTGTGCGGTCCACTTAGCACACGTGCAAGAGGTGGATACAACTACTTCATAACCTTTACCGATGATACTCAAGGTATGTTTATGTGTACCTTATAGAGTATAAGTCAGAATCATTTGAAATATTCAAAGAGTTCCGACATGAAGTAGAGAAACAAATTGGAAAATCTATTAAAGATCTTTGATAGGATTGAGGAGGAGAATCCACTGAGTTCTGGACTATCTAAAAGAGAATGTGATTCTCTTGCAGTGGACTCCGTCTGGTACACCTCAACTCAATGGGTAGCTGAGCTTAGGAATCGAACCTTGTTAGACATGGTTAGATTCATGATGAGTTTCACTGGGCTTCCTCTTTCCTTATGGCATTATACATTATACTTTGCATCCTATATGTTGAATAAAGCCCCATGAAAGAGTGTGCCTAGGACTCCCTATGAGTTATGATATGGAAAGCAACCCACATACAAAACATCTTAGGATATGGGGTTGAATTTGTTGGGAATCTTGTAGGGCATGCGCAGCTGAAACGAAAAATAGATCCGGATTCCCAAACTAAGATCAATTCATGGCTTTCGCCGATTTTAAACGAGAAAAAGATGAATAAGAAAAACTTGTCGTTTCGCGTATTCAACTTTGATCCTCGCGATTCTTCAAATTTTCTCCAACGGTTTAATTGTACCTTCTCTAGATCATCACACATGAACAGACTCTGGAAAATCTCCATGGCGGCTAGGCGAGATCTAGTGGACTGTGAAGAGAGAAGAAGAAAACGTTTTCTCCTCTGCTTTGTATTTCTGGTGGAGGATTTCAGTTATGTGAATTGTTACAACTATGTAATCTGACTTGTGTTGGAGGATTAAATAAATCCTCCAACTTAAGACCACCGGATCACACACACACACACACACACCCATATGGGCCATTGGATCATCAATTGGGCTATGTTGACCCAGTCAACTTAGTCCAATTAATTCAATCAATTAATATATAATCCAATTAAATAGATATTGATTAAATCAATATTGGTTAATTAATCAAATAATTCATTATTATTCTAGTTTAAATAATTAATTAACCTAGTCAATTAAATATTCAAACTAATTAATTTAATTTACCATTGTTTAATCCAATTAAACAACTAATTATATTAATTTGTCCAATTAATTAATTCATCCTTCCCAAGGACAAATTACCAGAACACCCTCCAAATACAAGACTTGATTTCCCCGTCTATTCCTTTATAGTGCAACTCTCTTGGTTCGTCTCAATTGGCAATGGGAGGACACTAAAGGATGTTGTTGACACCTAGCCAACACCGTGGCCCCACATCGTAGCCCAACCGAGTACGAAATGATTGTATCATTACGAACCTCTAGATTATGATACCCTATGAGTATAAGCCCTTCATTAACGTGTCCCGATCGAGTAAGAGTCATGGAATATGTCAAACTCACAGGACTCGATGTTATGCTTAAGAATCATAGTAATATGAGATTACTAAACACGAGTTAGTTCATCAGCTCTGGCCAGAGACTTTCAATTTCATTTACCTATGACGGCACGGGATACTTCTCGTTTACTTTCGAGACAGTGAATTCCAGCTTGGTAATCACCTCACATGTTACTTGCCCATTGGAACGCATTTCGAGGTCGGCCCCACCAACGGGCGAATTGGGCCTAACTACTCTAGTGACAGAATCCAACGTCACAAGCACACTGTGACCGTAACTCCTCAGGTCTAAGGCTCACGCATACCTTCATAATCAGTAATCCAATCATTAACAGTCACTGAGTAAAAACCCATGTGATTGGATTACTACGAGCCGTGTTCGAATACATTAATTCCATCAATGTATCTATGACACAAACTCCCACTATCCCATAATGTTCGACTGGCACTCCTTTGTCAGAGTATGTGTCATACAGGTCTTATACGAATCTCAAAGCCTAATTGAGATTCTCCGACTTGCGAACGATTTAAGTGATCAAGTATCAAACTCTTCCAGTGCCCATCTCCTGAAGGAGTGCGAAGGTTTGCCTTGACACACATGGAGTTGTTCATTTAAGACTTATAGATGTCATCAAGAATTATACGAACAACATAATATTGCCTTTATATTAATTAGAGGTTGTATAATATAAACTCGTGCCTCATATTCTAACTCCTCGTTGGCATCGAGGGCACATTCCCAACAAAATTGCTTATGTGAAGCAGTTAATGGGAGACAATTTGAACTTGAAATCCTTCTTGTGTACATTTTTAAGATCTCTAGGGGAGTCATTTGGATATTACTTCTACAAGCCCTTGGAACAAAAGATGATTGTTTCAAAGAATACTACTTTCTTAGACAAAGAATTCTTATTAGATATTAATAGAGATGTTGTAGAACTTGAGGAGACTCAATCAAGTGAGGCTCCTCAAGAACCACAAACTAGCCCACCCAATACCACTGAAGTACTTCATGAGGACCAAGCCGTAAGTACACAACCTCTGAGGAGATCCAAGAGGACTCCTTGGGCACCTGAAAGATGGCTAGACGACTTGCAGGAAAGCAAGTCAGAGGATCCTCCTTTGGACTTAAAGATATATGAGGATGGGATGCAAGGCATCGATTCGGGAAGATGGCTAGAAGCCATGAAATTCGAGATGAAGTCCATGCACTCCAACATGGTATGGAAGCAACTGAAGGCGTTAAGCTTATTGGCTACAAATGTGTCTTCAAGCGAAAGCTTGGAGCTAATGGGAAGGTGTCAACCTATAAGGCGCGCCTCACAGAGAAAGGGTGTATTAAAAGATAAGGCATTGACTATGAGGAAACCTTCTTGTTAGTGGCAATGCTAAAATCCAAAAGGATTCTTCTAGCCAAATCTGTATATCAGGACTTCAAGATTTGGTACATGGATGTAACGACTGTCTTACTCAGAGATGGAGGAAGAGATTTATATGCTGGATCCAGAGGGCTTTACATCAAAAGGAAGTGAACACAAGATGTGTAAACTTCAAAGTTCCATATATGGGCTCAAGCAAGCTTACCGAAGCTGGAATAAGTGATTTGATAGTGTCATACAAGAGTATGGGGGCATACAAAATGCCAATAAGCCCGTGTGTACAAGAAGGCTAGTGGGAGCATGGTCACATTTCTGGTACTTTATGTCGATGACATCCTACTGATTGAAAATGAAGTAGGAATGTTACAATCATCTAAATTTTGGTTGTCCAACCAATTCTACATGAAGGATAAGGGATAAGCATCCTACATACTTGGTATGAAGATTTAATGAGAGAGATCGAGTAGGTTGCTGTACATAGATCAAGTGCTAAAGAGATTTAACATAGAAGATTCCAAAGTTGACTTATTCTTATGACACATGGTATTACACTTTCCATGCCAATGTGCCTAAAAATTGAAGAGGAAAGAGTTAGAATGTCTCACGTACCTTATGCCTCTACTATAGGGAGCATAATATATGCGTTGATATATACAAGATTTGATGTAGCTTTTGCACTTAGCGTGTGTAGTCGCTATCAAGCGAATCCTAATGAAAATCACTGGACTGTTATAAAGGTGTCCTTAAGTACTTGAAGAGAACTAAGGATTTGTTCCTAGTATATGGCGATGGAGAACTAGAATTAGAGTGTTTTACAAACACTAGTTTCCAAACGGATGTGGACGACTCAAAGTCAGTTTTAGGGTTTATATTCCTAATCAACGGTCGCTGGAAAAGTTTTAAGCAATCCACTACTGCTGATTCAACCACCAAAGCGGAATACATTGCGGCCTCAGAGGCGGCAAAGGTATTTGGATGAGGAATTTTATCCGAGAATGAAATATAGTTCCTTCTATTGTTAACTCAGTACCGGTGTACCATGATAACAATGGGGTTATTGCGCAAGAAAAGGAGCCTAGGTTTCATCAAAATCCAAGCACATACAAAGGCGATACCATTTCATCAGAGAGATTATTGGGAGATGAGACGTTCGAGTAGAGCATGTAGACTTGGACGACAATATAGCAGACTCACTCACCAAATCCTTTAGTCAAAAAGTGTTTGAGAAACATCATGATAGAATAAGTGTCAAATACAAAGTCAATTGGCTCTAGGGCAAGTGGAAGATAGTTAGAGTAGATACCTGGCACACGAATTATTTGGGCATCATTCTTTGTAATAGAAATTACTCTATGTAAACAATCTTATTCAATAAATAAAGTCAATCTTTTTATATGGTAACCATTATTCTTGAATGTTTATTAACTGCTTAGAATAGACTTCCTTAGATCACAATATCGGTATAGGGCTTCTTGTTAGGATTGGTACAGCCCCGGGGACACCAATCGCAGTGGAAGAAATGAAATCTTATTCAATAAATAAAGTCAATCTTTTTATATGGTAATCATTATTCTTGAATGTTTATTAATTACTTAGAATAGAGTTCCTTAGATCACAATATCGGTATAAGGCTTTTTGTTAGGATTGGTACAGCCCCGGGGATACCAATCGCAGTGGAAGCATTGAAATAAAAAAAATCAAATAAACACGAAGCATACCCTAAACAGGGCTAGGTAGACATGGTACCATCGGATTAAAAAACTTTTAAGAAAGTAGTTTTCTCGTGTTTACCTTTTGACGAACAAATCTGCAACAATCTTTTTAGTCAACTCCCTACTTCAATTCTCTGGATTGATTTGCTTTAGCACCCCAAGTGTTGCACCTCTATGGTGTATCCACACCTTAGTTTGTACTCTCGATTATCTTCACCAGTAATAGCAAGAAGAATATCGAATCTTGGCTTATCAAAAAAAGGGGTGGAATACTTCTTTTATGTTCTTCATACTCAACACATAAGTTAGAAGAATGAAGAGAGATAGAGAGAGAATGAATAGAGAAAGAATTATACAAGACTAACTTGTGATTAGGGTTGTTAATTAAATCTACGGAATATAATAATATATATGAGCAATTGACCAACACATGGTCATTTACTTTCACACGCCATGCATGTATTATATAGGATGTTTTTCGCATGGTTTACATTAATGATTTAACACAGGGTTTATTTTAGCGATTTTAAACTAACTCAGGGGGTAATTTGCAATAAACCTATAATAATAATATGTATATAATGCTCACAAGGCACACGCCTCTATGACCTATACACACGGTCAAAACCATGTATATATATATAGTATAATATACTTTCCTTCTTTATTCAAACTCTCTTCTTTCCATATATATTTGAGATCCTCCCAAATATACAAAATCTATCCAAAAATATATTTGTAAGATCTTTTCATATAATTAGTCATCTAACCAATTAAATAGATCTTACCATATATTTCAAGATATATATATAGACTTGGTGAACAAGATGAAATCTTTCCACCACATACATGTACACCCATGCGTGTATACATATATATATATATATGTATATATATTTCTCTCTTTCACATATAATTAATTAGACCACTAATTAATTAATTAGTCTTCTCTAATTTAATATTCACAGATTAAATTAAGACTAGTATTTATTAACACCACTTAATTAATTTATTCCTTTTCCCGTGATTAATTAATATATTCCAATTAATTCATTTCTCCATTAATTCTCAAAGAATTAACTTAGCCAATAGGTACTACACTAAGTTAGTGTGTGACCCCTTATACTTATTAACAAGCTAGCAATAGGTCCTATCCAAAGGTTAAATTAATTATTTAAATAATTAATTTGGCCTTGGATTAACTTCACCAAATTAATCTAAGTCACATATTGGTCATGGTTCGATATCTAGCAACGTCGTCATGACTTTCTAGATACTAACGATGAAAAGCAAACCTATCCAGGTTACGATCTTCATGTGAGTCAAATCCTTTCATCTTTTTCCCGTCTAAGGTCAAGGTTTTGGCGATGTTCGAAACCCTAATAACTTTGGAATCTATAACTGTGCAGGAAACACTAATGATCCGGTCTTCTAAGCAGGAATCACCAATCCCTCTTATAAGACTACATTCTGGCCAGAGGCTTTTATCGATCATTCAACTTTACACAAAAACATAGGAAATACCAGGCTATAAGCCCTAGATGGATCCCCTATCCAATGTCACATGATCCGCTATACTACCATACTATACCGAGCATACGCCTTCGTACGATTCTCCTGCAATGCATGTAAATATCACAACATAGTGGGTAGTACGCAACCTAGACATGACATATTAGGTCAGAGGACTAATCTCACAGTATGAAATCAAAGGGCTCCAAGTTTGACATAGAACCAACAAGGAATCCTTGCAGGGTCGTTCAATCCCATACCCACTCAAGTATGAATCTTTTACGCATGCATTGACCCACCGGGTCACTGCCCATGGAACATGACACTCTGCTTTGAGAATGACATACACAAACAATTCAAATTGAGGCCGTGATATCCCAATCTCATAGCATCTATGACTTGGATTAAAATTTAGGATTACGGCCGTTGAGAGCGTTCTATAGACGTCAAGATCGCTCCCGTAGCCTTAGTATAATCCATGGGATCTCTATCCAACTAAATAATGCATATATGATAAAGAAGATGCCAACAAATTTGATATGATAATAAAGATAAGACTGTTATACTATTTATGATCCAGTGGACAAGCCAATAGATGGCTCGCCGGGCATACAACACTACCAATATCCCACTTTCCCAAGAGCCTACTATTTATGTTCCTATATAGGCCCATATTCCAAGTGCCTTTTTTGAAAATAGCTCCTACTCAGGAGTTTGGGTGAAAGGGGTTTGCCACATTTTTGTCGAGTTGATGGATTCCACTCGAATATCGCCACTAATAGATAATCTCTTAGATCATTCATTTTGTCAATAGATATGTACAGATAGCAGGTGAGACCTTCGCTCTTTATTCTAGAGCTTGAACCCCATCGACAATCATGGTATACTGTAATTGATATTCGATGGGTAGAACCTCATCTTTACCAGAAGATAGGTTCACATATCTAAACATCCTTTTTTTCCACATCCTTATTGGTGATTCATTTAATGGTAGAGTCATCCCTTGTCTCTTTTCAAAAGACGTTCTCAACGTATGTTCTTCCATTTAGCATAAATGAAATCCTTTATCATTTCTCTTAAATGAATAGCGATTCTTGTCCCAATTTTCCTATGTTGTTTACCAATACACAACAACACCAATCTAATCCATCTTGGATCATTTTAGGGTTGATTCATTACATCAGATGTATTGGTCAAAACCAATTTTACTCATCTATGTACTTGGACTGAGAGAGTTGCAGCCACCTAAAGGAACATTTCTATTTTCATATTGTGCAATTAGGATGCTCTTCCTGTTTAAACCCATTTAGAAAATTGATTTGATGACCACATCTATGTTGTTAGATATCATATCTATGTCATTCATATAACGTTGCGAACATAAAATACTAATAAGCCAGTTGTACTCCTATAGATAGCAAGTTCTCAAAAAGACTTAATTCAAAAATTGATCTTTGGAGCTTGGACACCTTGTGTTGGGTCCCACTATTTATCAAGACATCTTGACTTCCGTTATATCCCACAAACGTCTTTCTCAAAACTACAGGGCTTGGAACTTGTGTTCATAGGTTTACTATTTATTCTCTTTAAGTGCCAGTGGTGTTTATGTTTATCGACCTTTCATGTTCCATTACTATCCTAGTTCTTTCATAGAAAAACTCCTTCACTTTTAAGGCATAATCTTATGAAATGATTTATCTCGTTTCAATGTGTAACAAACATGGTATCCTTAAGGCATCTTTAGGATGCTCATAAACTCGGACAAGAGGATCATCAATCTTCATTGCCTCCCACTATTTTCTTGGCACAAGCAATACCTCTCAAATCCTCAATGTGTGTGGTTTTTCTCTTGTGACATCTTATGTGATCTCTTCAGGGTTACACTTATCATTACTCTATTTCAAATAGAGTAATAAGCTCACCTTTAGGTCATCACCCTAGCAGCTAGATCAATGTATACATTTGTTGTGTCATATGAGCAATCATATGAAGATAGTTTCCAAAGCATGTTACAAGAATTAATTTTAGGACCAAGATAATAAAGCAAACTTTAATATAATCTCTACCGATAAACCTTGTTTTCACAAATTAATCCATAAACATAACAAACAAAACATTCTTCGAATAACATTGTCGCATATTAAAATGTAAGGTAAACGATTCTTGTCCTAAAGCCTAAGCATCGACAAACACTCTATCACCATCTATAGGATCGTCATTTTGTTCCATGCTTCTCCTCACCATCTGCAAGCCATTGCATAAGTGAGTCTCTTTATAGTGTCATAACTGTAGGTTTATGTCCTCAAATACCATTAAAGGATTAGAGAAAGAAAGGACATTATGAAATTGTAATTGTTATTATTATTCTTCTAATAAAAGGCATTTCAGTTGTTTACTATTATATTAGCATTTATTATTGTAATCATCCATAATTCCATGAATACAAGAGTTAACTCTCTAAGGCACTAGAAGAGTTCAATACTTGTGTACTATAACGGTCTCCAAGTCGAGGATTCTCAATTGGACATTGGAAATCATCAAGACTTGTATAATATTAGTTTTGATGAGAGAAGTGCCCGTGAATCACTAGGAAGTAGTGAAGAACTCATATCATAAGTACATTGATGAAGGTAGTTGCACTCAGACATGACTTGCATCGATTCTGTCACATGCATTTTCACTTTTTGATAGTCAATGACAAGATTGATTAAATTGTAATAGGTGGGTCTGAACTTTAGACTTGAGGAATTGAGTTGAAGATATACTTGTGACATTAGGTTTGCAATTAGAGTAGTTAGACCCATTTCACCCTTTGGTGGGGTCGACCTCAAACTGCAACCTAATGGCAAGTAGTAGACTTAACTGATATCCAAGGTGGGATTTGTTCCCTTGAAAGTGAACGAGGAATTATCCTATGTATTTATAAGTAAGTTAGATCTTAAAGTCTTTGGCCAAAGCATTCACTAATCTGGAGTTTTTACAAATATAGCATAGAGTCGAGTTTATGAGTTTGACCTGAACCATGACTCTCACTTTACCAGGATAAGGAAACGAAGAGTTTGTATTCACACGGTATTTACAATAGCAAAGGTAAAATGATCCAATCATTTCATCTTATTTAGGATACAATGTGGGCCACTTGACTAGCTAGGTGCAACCCACATTCAATGGAATCCTCACATTGTCAAATATAGATGAACTTAAAGAGTCACGCTTAAAAAGAAAAGATCGAAAGAAAATGTGGTGTATTTCTTGTGGCATCATTTTAAGTATTAGATACTTAAAATTAATTATAATCTCATCTGTTATTTAATTAGATTAATTAATTGGATTGAATTAATTAATTAAATAAAGGATTTGACAGAGTTTAAGTTGGTGCACCATGACCGTGTATGGGCGGCCTCTAGGCGTCCAACATGGGCTTTTTGAGCCCAATGTTATAACTTAAGTTATATAAATATATCATATTAGTTAATACTTAGGTCATAACATAAGTTACAAGCTTGAGCCACAAGATAGAAAAACCCTACCTCTCTCTTCTCTCTAGCCGTTGGCCTCACTGCCAAGAAGAGGAGAATTTTTTTGCTTGAGTTTTTTTTGCCGAGACAATGTAGAGGCAGCACTTTTGGACTGCTCAAATTCTCAATCAATCAGCCGGATAAGTTCGTGAAAGACTTGAAGAATTCAAAAATAGTGATTCTCCAACCACTTCGCTACAACAAGTAAAGAGTCGATATCTCTATCATACATACGCATGATAAAATCCCGGGATTTTTGCTGCGTTTTCATTTTATTTTCCCAATAGTGGTAGCAGAGCCAAACCTAGGGGTTCGGCGTATGTAATTCATGTTTAAATATGTGATTAGATGCATGATTTACAGTTTTTCACTTTGCATGATTAGTTATGTAGATTTCACGTTTTTATGTTGTCAAGGAATTTTATTTATTTTTTATTTGTTAGAAATTAATAAGAAGTGGATTTTATTTAATTTTAATGTGTTGGAAAATAAAAATTCTGAATTTCAGCGGCAATCCTGTCGGCGGGGTGGAGACGGGCAATTACTGCCACTGTGCGTGCACAGGCTGGGCATTGTGCGAGCCCATCCTTCTCGGTAGCTGGGCTGTAGAGATAGATGGTCCGCATAGCGCAACCCATCGGGTAATAATTGGTCTTGTGGAGAGCCCACCCATGTGTTAATTAACACACGGGTCAAGCCGACTCGACCCATGAGTGACCCGGGTTGATTTTTTAATTAAAACATTGGATTTTTTATTAAAATTGGATTTTAATGCAAAATTAAATAATATAGTTTATTTAAATAATTGGAATTTTATATTTCATCTTATCTAATTTAATTAAAGTTGGACTTTGAATTAAATTGGATTCTTTCTATTACGAAATTAGTTTTAATAAACTTAGAGGTTAATTTTTATTAAAAGTGAATTTTAATATAAAATTAATTGGAGTTTATAAAATTTAATTTTGTAATAGAATTAAATAAATTTAATTTCCTCGAGAATATGAAATCAATAATTAAATTTTGAATTTAATTAGAAGTTAACATATATGTTTTTCGTGTGTTATATGATATATCATGTTTGACATGTTATGTGATGGGAGACATGATTCATGGACTTAGGCTCGTTTTTGATTATGTATTTCCTTTTGGATGGGTTGTAAAGGCCATTTTGAGCCTATGTTTATTTTTTTTCTATAGAATTTTTTTTAGGTTGCTCATATTCAATTTGTAATAGTTAGAAATAGAATAGGCCCAAAGAAGAAATTCAAGTCGAGCCAAGTAGATACAAGAAGAAGCTTTGGAAGCTTTAGTGTAGTTTCTTTTAAATTAATGATTGAGGCATTGGCTTGGCTCAATCTAGGATTAAGGTCCATGAATCATGTGTTGTTAGCTTTCTAGCATTGCTTTCAATTATAAATTGATCCATGTTTATTTGCTTATTATAAAATGGATTAATGTGCCAACTGAGATCTATTAAATAATTAAATTCTCCCACTTTGAAAAATATTAAGTTGGTAAAGGGTACGATGGTACTAAAAACAAGGGCAAAGCGTTTTTACACAACTTATAGATACAGATAAGAATTAAGTAAAAAACTAAGTAATGCCTTTTATAAATTATGATTTAAGTTTAATACAAGATAGATGCCCTACACATTCTATCCTCTATGGCATCTGAGGGCATAATACTAACAATCTCCCACTTGCACTCAATGCCACTCATTGTGGTATCTTATACCCATCCTTTCTAGGTATCTACATTGTCAGCTGAGGCTATTTTCTGCACTGCTATCTCTTGTCTGCCAATGATCTCTCTGATGATGTGAAATCTTTTCCCAATGTGTTTGGACTTGTTATGAGACCTCGGTTCCTTGGCTTGCGCTATTGCTCCATCGTTATCACAATAAAGTGGTAAAGGGAGCTGAGCACTAGGGACCGATTCAAGTTCTCTAAGAAACTTTCTCATCCAATGGAATCAGTGGTTGTGCTTTGCTTGGAACTTTTCCAAGACACCGCTCCACCATTGAGAGTAAAAACAAATCCTGAAGTTGATTTTCGGTCATCAACATCAGACTGAAAGTCTGAATCAGAATAACCTTCCATCTTCAGGTCTCCACCTCCATATATGAGAATCATATCCTTAGTTCTTTTAAGATACTTTAGGATGTTCTTCATAGCTATCCAATGTTCCTTTCCCAAGTTTGCCTGAAATCGACTCACCACGCTTACAGCATAGGTAATGTCGGGTCTAGTAGATAGCATTGCATACATCAGGCTACCAACTGCTAAAGCATAGGGTACATTACTCATCTCCTGTCTATCGTCCTCACTCTGAAGACACATAGACTTGGATAAGTGTACTCCATATCTCATGGGAAGAAACCCTTTCTTAGAATTATCCATCCTAAACCTCTTTAGGACATTTTCTAAGTAAAGGGCTTGGGAGAGACCTATCATTCTATTCGTTTTATCTTTGTAGATACGAATTCCTAGAATGTATGTTGCTTCTCCCAAGTCTTTCATGGAAAACGTACTCAAAAGCCATTTCTTAACTGTGGTGAGCATTCCTACATCATTTCCTATAAGTAGAATGTCATCCACATATAGTACTAAAAATGAGAGTTTGCTTCCAATAGTCTTCTTGTAGACACAGGGTCAATCTTCGTTTTTGATGTAGCCATATCCCTTTACTACTTCATCAAAACGAAGATTTCAACTTCTAGATGCTTGCTTGAGACCATATATGGACCACTCAAGTTTACATACTTTATGGATATCGGTCTTGGATACAAAACCCTTTGGCTGTTCCATATAGATATCCTCCTCGAGGAATCCATTTAGGAAAGCCATTTTGACACCCATTTGCCATATCTCATAATCTAAGTATGAAGCTATGGATAACAGTATTCGGATGGATTTTATCATGACCACGGGCGAAAAGGTTTGTTGATAGTCAATTCCTTCTCTTTGACTATACCCTTTCTCTACGAGCCTGGCTTTAAAGGTGTCAACCTTGCCATCGATACCTATCTTTCTTTAGTAGATCCACTTACATCCTATAGGTTTGGTACCTTTAGGACGATCTACCAAAGTCCAGACTTTGTTCAGTTGCATAGAACCCATCTCTGTTTCCATGGCGTGTCGCCATCTTGAATCATCAACATCGACCATCGCTTGATCATAGGTAAAAGGATCATCTTCATGACCTTCTTGTACTACAGTGTGAAGCTCTGGCTCCCCATGCAGTAGATACCCATACCACTCAAGTTCACGTGGTATTCTACTAGATCTACGTGGTGGTTGTGCTATTATTTGTTCAGGACTTGGTTCTTGGACAGATGTCTCTAAGGGAGTTTCATTTTTTTCTTCTAAACAATTTTTCTACCTTTGGCCCCTTCCAAGATGAACTCATCTTCAAGGAAGTGAGTTTGTAGGGCGATGATGATTCTCTTATCATCATGGAGGTAAAAGAAAAACCCCATGGAATCTTCAGGATAACCAATGAAACGTCTCATGAGGGATATTATCTCCAATTTCTCTACTTTAATCTTTTTGACATAAGCGAGTCATCCTCAAATCTTAATGTGGTTAAGACTTGGTTCCCTATTACTCCACATCTTATGCGGAGTTTTAGGAACAGATTTGGAGGGACATCTGTTCAATATATAAGCAGCAGTTAGGAGCGCATGTCCCCACAACGAAATGGGTAAATTAGTGTAACTAAGCACAGAACGAACCATGTCCAACAGTGTTCGGTTCCTTCACTCGGCTACTCCATTTAGTTGAGGAGTTGCTGGTGGTGTTAGTTGTAACATTATCCATTGTCATCTAAGGAATTCATCAAACTCGGCATTCATATATTCTCCTCCTCGATCCGATCATATAGGTTTTATATTTTGCCCAGTTTGATTTTCTACTAAGGCTTTAAACTCTTTGAATTTTTCAAAGAATTCAAACTTTTGCTTCATCAGATACTCTAGACCATATCTTGAATGATCGTCTGTGAAAGTGATGAAGTAGTAGAAACCCCCACGAGCAACTTCTCCAACATCTGTATGCACTAACCCTAAGACTTGAGTAGCTCTTTCAAAAGTCCCTGTGAAGGGTGATCTAGCCATCTTGCCTAAGAGACTTGATTCACATGTTGGATAGGGATCCAAACCCAGTGAGCTTAAAATCCCATTTTTTTCCATTTTTTGGATCTTGTGCTCTCGGGCATGGCCTAGTCTAAGATGTCACTTGAGTCTTGGGTTAGCTTCTTGCCTACCACATTTACAAGTTACAACATTGGCAACTAATTAACTAATACAAACCATTAACTAAAGAAGCATTGGCAACTAATTTATTTCAATAATAAATGTCGCAATTTAATTTAGAAAAATGGAATGTATATCCAATCTTAACTAAGATAGGAATAGAAACAATGTTCTTAGGCCCCTTGGGCAAAACTAAAATATCATCTAATAACAATAAATGTCCAGAATTCAAATAAAGAGAAGTAGATCCAATCCTAGTAGCCGCGACGCTTTCCCCACTGCCTACTTTGATCATCACTTCTTCTCGGCCCAGCTTTTTACTTCTCTGCAGATCCTGGTCCAAACAACAAACATGGGCACTAGCCCCTGAGTCCAGAATCCACGAAGTAGAAAAGACGGTCATAGAATAGTTAGTTTAAAAAATAAAGAGTTCCATACCTTTTGCGCCTTTGCCTAATTTGGGCAGTTCCTCTTCCAGTGGACAAGCTCACCGCACTCGAGACGTCTATCCATTTTCTTAAGCCCTTTGCTCTTACGGCCGTGTCCTAACTTCTTTTGAGTTCTTGTGGATACTTTCATTTGCCTTTTACTCTTTCCATTACGTTGATCATCAAATGAATCATTCGTTAAATAGATAGAAGAATCCCACTTCTTATTCGTTCTTATCGTAGCTTGTTCAATTTCAAGCTTCTTTGTCAGCCCAGCTAATGAACAATCAGTATTATTGATATCAATGTTCATAACGAAGTAGTAGAAGGAGTGAGGGAACGACTGTAGGATGAGATCAACTTGAAGATGAATATCCATATAGAAATGCATTGACCTAAGTCTTTCGATTAGGGTCATCATCGTGAGAACATGGTCTCCCACATTCTTTTCCTCTCTCATCCTCGCTCTGAAGAGTTCTTTTGATGTGAAATATCTTACCGTGCTCTCCAAACATTTCTTCCAGATGAAGAACTATGTCCCTTGCATTGCTCATTATATCATGTGATCTTTGTAGCTCACTGCACATTGAGCATAGAATGTATCCTCTAGCTTTATAATTGTCACAAGTCCAATTAAAGTAAGCTAGTTGAATCTCTTCATCCTCATTCCTCTCAGGAACAACAGGACGATTAGTTTCCAATACATAATCAATTGACTCTTCACTCAGGACATTCCTTAAGATCGTGAACCATTGCATGTGATTGGGTCCAGTTAGAACATTTCATTCGAGTAAAATTAAAAGTGGGTTTGTCATATTTGAGAGAGATAAACGAGAAAATAACCGCAGAAAAGAACCAGATTTAATTAGATTACTTGTTTTGACTTAACCAAGAAAAATGAAGGACTTAAAATTAATTTTGGCTCCCATTGTATTTTTCGAATCCCACACTCCCATGTGAAAATCAGGAATCATCATTGGCATTGAATCCACAGCGGGTATTGAGGTCCTCAACTAATTAAATGGGTTGCAACCTAACCGGTTTCTGGCTTATTAATTATTTGAAATGACATCTAATATCAATTTATCTAATAAACAATTCAATAGCTTTGTCCATAGTTCACCAAGCCGCAACCAAACAAGTTTCTAAGCTCGTGAACTACCCGAGTTCATTCCCACTAACTCCTATAATCTAACATTTGAATTTCACCTTGCAACCGACCAGTTTTTCGGGGTGAAATATACTTCGATTAAGGCATTTCATGCACTTAATAAAATATCAAATTATTTCTAAATGTATAACCCCTATAACCGGGAAGCATTACACATTTATAGTAATTTTAATTTTAGAAATCTTAGTGGAAGGTGAGGAGAATTTTAAAAAAATAATACAAAATTAAATCGAAATTAAGAAAATAATACACAAAAAAATAATGCTCAGATAATAGTACATTCCGCGCCACGTAAGCGCGGAATCTGCCAGATTCCGCGCCACGTCAGCGCGGAATAGAATATGTATTTTTTAAAAAAAAAATTAAAAGGCATTCCGCGCTGCCCGAGCGCGGAATAGAGCAGTTTTTATTTTTTTTTAAATAAATTTGGCCCATTCCGCGCTGACTCAGCGCGCAATGGCCAATATTTTTTTTTTGTTATTTATCTTTTGTTTTTTTTTCCTTATTTCCCGCTCATTTTTCTCCTTTTTTCGTGCATTTTTGAGTTTTGACTTGAACATATAAATTGTAGACTTTCATATAGACTTTGTAACCACACAAGAATGGACTCATTCCGATACCCGAGTGAAGAAATATAACAAGTAAAAAATGACACATTAGAGTAATTTTTTTTAAAAAATAATAACGTTGTCTATGTTTCCGGCTCATTTTTCTCCCTTTGTCGTTCAATTTTGAGTTTTGACTTGAACACATAAATTGTAGATTTTCATATAAACTTTATAACCACACTAGAATAGACTCATTTCGATACCTTAGTGAAGGAATATGACAAGTAAAAAAAGACACACATATACGGATTTTTCAGAAAAAAATATTTTGTTGTCGTCTTCAGGATGATTTTTCGACATTTTTTGTACATTTTCAGGCTTCGACTTCAACACAAAAAATGTAGATTGACTCACAAAATTTGTAACGGTATGAGAATTGATTCATTTCAATATCCGAGTGAAAAAATACAAAATGTTAAAACAGAACGGATTTTTTCGAAAAAAATATTTTTTCGTCATCTTCGAGATGATTTTTTGACCTTTTTTGTACATTTTCAGGCTTCAACTTCAACATAAAAAATGTAGATTGACTCACAAAGTTTGTAACGGTGTAAGAATTGATTCATTTCGATATCCGGATGAAAAAATACAACATATTAAAATGGAACGAATTTTTCGGAAAAAAATATTTTTCATCATCTTCGGGATGGTTTTTTGACATTTTTTGTACATTTTCAGGCTTCAACTTCAACACTAAAAATATAGATTGACTCACAAAGTTTGTAACGGTATAAGAATTGATTCATTTCGATATCCGGGTGAAAATATACAATATGTTAAAAAAGACATATATATACGAATTTTTTGGAAAAAAAATAATTTTTCGTCATCTTCGGGATGATTTTTCTACATTTTTTGTACATTTTCGGGCTTCAACTTCAACACAAAAAATGTAGATTGACTCACAAAGTTTGTAACGGTGCAAGAATTGATTTATTTCGATATTCAGGTTTAAACATACATTAAATTTAATAAAGACGTTATTAAACATGTATTTTTTCATCCGGATATCGAAATGAATCAATTCTTACACCGTTACAAACTTTGTGAGTCAATCTACATTTTTTGTGTTGAAGTTGAAACCCGAAAATGTACAGAAAATGTAGAAAAATCATCCCGAAGATGACGAAAAATTATTTTTTTTCCATAAAATTCGTATATATATGTCTTTTTTAACATATTGTATATTTTCACCCGGATATCGAAATGAATCAATTCTTATACCGTTACAAACTTTGTGAGTCAATCTATATTTTTAGTGTTGAAGTCGAAGCCTGAAAATGTACAAAAAATGTCGAAAAACCATCCCGAAGATGATGAAAAATATTTTTTTCCGAAAAATCCGTTCCTTTTTAATATGTTGTATTTTTTCATCCGGATATCGAAATGAATCAATTCTTACACCGTTACAAACTTTATGAGTCAATCTACATTTTTTGTGTTGAAGTCGAAGCCTGAAAATGTACAAAAAAGGTCAAAAAATCATCCCGAAGATGACGAAATTTTTTTTTTTTTGGAAAAATCCGTTCCGTTTTAACATGTTGTATTTTTTCACTCGGATATTGAAATGAATCAATTCTCATACCGTTACAAACTTTGTGAGTCAATCTACATTTTTTGTGTTGAAGTCGAAGCCTGAAAATGTACAAAAAATGTCGAAAAATCATCCCGAAGACGACAACAAAATATTTTTTTTTGAAAAATCCGTATGTGTATCTTCTTTAACTTGTCATATTCCTTCACTAAGGTATCGAAATGAGTCTATTCTTGTGTGGTTACAAACTTTATATGAAAATCTACAATTTATGTGTTCAAATCAAAACTCAAAATTGAACGACAAAGGGAGAAAAATGAGCCGGAAACATAGACAACGTTATTATTTTCTTTAAAAAATTACTCTAATGTGTCATTTTTTACTTGTTATATTTCTTCACTCGGGTATCGGAAAGAGTCCATTCTTGTGTGGTTACAAAGTCTATATGAAAGTCTACAATTTATATGTTCAAGTCAAAACTAAAAAATGCACGGAAAAAGGAGAAAAATGAGTGGGAAATAAGGAAAAAAAAAATAAATAACAAAAAAAAAAATATATTGGCCATTCCGCGCTGAGTCAGCGCGGAATGGGCCAAATTTATTTTAAAAAAATAAAAATTGCTCTATTCCGCGCTCGGGCAGCGCGGAATGCCTTTTAATTTTTTTAAAAAATACATATTCTATTCCGCGCTGACGTGGCGCGAAATCTGGCAGATTCCGCGCTTACGTGGCGCGGAATGTGCTATTATCTGAGCACTATTTTTTTGTGTATTATTTTCTTAATTTCGATTTAATTTTGTATTATTTTTTTAAAATTCTCGGAAGGTGAGGATGTCAAACATCATTTTCTAACTTGGTATTATTTATTTGGGAAAATTTAGATTGTCAAAAGTTTTGGCCTCACTTTGCACATTATTCAATTTATATAGCGCTTTTATTTTATATTGATTATGCATAAAATTACTTCTAATAATCATGCCTCTCAATATAAATATTCATGGAATTTAAATAAATGAAAAAATAAATTCATCACTCAATCATAGATTTTTACTAGAGGGCTCGAGCCAATGGGCCATTACAAAAGGCAAAAATTAAAACCTATTAAACATTCATGGGCCTTTGGACTTTATCAATTTTGAATATTCTATTTTAATTCCTAAAACAATTTAGGCATTATTTCTCAGAATATAATAAACAGCCTCAAAGTTGATAACCTATAAAACATAATGGTAAAATCAATAAACCTAAATCCATGATCGGTGTTTCAATCACATAAGACATGCTCGCATCAATTAATACATGCTCGCAATATTAAATCACTTATGTTGATTATTTGAAATTTTAGTCTAACTAAAAAGTCCTTTAATAAATTCCCAACTTTTATGTATTAATTATTTCAATTAAAATCATTCTAACCCTGAAGGGTCTAGAAGGGGGGGGGGGGGGGGGTTGAATAGACCCTGAAGTCTTTTTCGACTTCTAAAAGTTCGTATCACTTTGAAGTATTTGAACGCTCGGAAAGCTTTGAGCGCTGGGTGCGGCGCTTGAGAAATAATGACTTAAGCGCTAGTTTCAGGCGCTTGGGAATAGTTAACTTAGACTTGGTGATTTCAACGCTTACCAAAGTAGGGCAGAGTTTAGTCACTAAATCAGGGTTAGCACAGCGGAAGTATTTTATAGCTTAGCGTTCGGTTTGTTAATCAAAAGTAGTCGCTTAGTTGTTTTAAAACTTTATCAGAATGTATGCAATATGAATAGTAAAGCAGTAAAACAGTAAATGCTTAAAGCGGTAAATGACACAAGATATTTGTAAGGTTCACTGGGTGATGTAATCCCAGCTACGTCCTTCTTCTCCTTTTATCAGGGAGGTTTTCCACTATGATGATTATCGAAGAGTCACACAGAGACTTCTACAAAATAGAGGGAGATTGGATATGATCTCGGAACTCCTTGGTCACACAGATTTCAGCTCCACTAAAGACCTTCTATCCCCTTGCTTCTTTCACTAAGAAATGGTGCAAGTTACGCTTGATCTCGGAACTCCTTGGTCACACAGATTTCAGCTCCAATAGAGATCTTCTTCCAGAAGCTTCTTTTACACAAAAATATTGCTTGTAAGTCAACAAGCTTTCTCACTCAGATGAAAGGTGTTGATGGTTTTGGTCACGGGTTTGTTTGTTTTTGGAAAGTTCAAACAACTTGGAGATATCTCAATAGTAGTGTAGGTTCTTCTTAAGAAGAGGTTTGAGATATGGGTGACTGTCTAGGAATGTATTTGAGAAAGCTTAAAGGGTTTTGGCTCTGTAGTGTATAAGCTCTTTCTAAAGAATTCAGCAACGTTTTTGGACCCTTTTTCTTATTTTTACGTCCAGATGTTTTTCTATGTGTGTCTGTCTCGTCCATTTTGCTGAGAAGGTTATTTATAGATTGTTATGAGATTTTGTCCGTTGGACACGGTTTGAATCTCGTTTCCCTAAACATTCCACGAGTTCTGACAATCCTAACTTTGGGTATTTTTAATTGGTTAGGCATGGTCTTGGTTTCATAAATTTGACAGTCTCGGTCAAGGATATGGCTTGCCCATAAGTTGTAGTGCTTATATTTTAATAGCACTTATCCGACTTTTGATGCATCTTGTTTTATTTCCGTTGATTCATGCATCTTTGATAACTTGGGTTTGAATTTTCAGGTTACGCTTGGAGAATTAGGCGCTTGAGCCTTTGGAGTTTAGGCTTTTTGAAAGTGGCCTTATTTGTTAATCAGACGCTTGAGAAAGGTCACAATCTTTGCCCGATTCTTTAGACGCTTGTTCTTTCACTTTATCTTTGATAGACTCACTCAGAATTCTATCATTGACTTAGAGTTAAGTACTTGGTCTAAGGTCCATAACAAATCTTGAGCACTGAGTTCGTAACCCGGGATAGTCTTTTAGCGTTTGACGGACGCTTGAGACTAATCTTTATCTCTACTGTTTCTTCAGACGCTTGATCTTCAACTTCATCACTTGGTAGACTCACACAGAATTCTTCTAGTGATTTAGTATCATATTCTTAGTCTAAACTCTATAAAGATAAAAATACAAGCCTAGTATAAAACCACGAGCTTTCAGGCGCTTACACATTTGTTCTACGAAAGCTTTTATACTTTACATTTCTTGGGGTCTAACATGGAATCCTATTTGTCATCATCAAAACATCTAACATGAAATTCCTAACAATTTCCCCCTTTTTGATGATGGCAATACCTATTTAGTTCAAGCGTTAGATACCTAAAGTATGAGTTAGCGTAGGTTAGTAAGTTAGTTTGAGCTTCAACGAGATGTTTCAGCTGTAAAATGCATTTTATATATATCTTTCATAGTACAAGCATTTTACAACTGAAATGAAAGAATCATAAGTAAAAAGAAATTAAGATCGTGATTTGATCTTGTATCTCTTAGTCATTTCAGCACGGATTGCTTCAGTTATCTGATCTTCTAGCGTCATCATCGATGCATGATCTTTACTGATTATATGTTTGTTTTCTTTTACTTGTCGTGCCTTGAAAGTAATGAGCTGCTTATCCCATTCCTCTGGACTGATGCCTATGTATCGTAAGCAAATTCTGAAGGTTTGGTCAAAGTCAGACATTTTTCGCTCTAAGGCTAAGACTGCTGGATCAGAGGGTTCTGGAATTGACGCTCTGAGAAGAGGAATATCAAATTGTTCAAGCAGTGCTCTTGAAGGTAATGGAAGATTTGGATAGAGCACTCTTGGGGTTTCTTTTTTATTGGACGCTCCCACCGAGGTAGTTACCCAAGAAGGATAGGGATACCTTGGCTCTGTACTTAGTGTGAGGGAAGTATCAATATGTTGACGCTTGGATGGTGGAGGAGGATCTTGATCTTTAGATGTTGAAGATTTCCTCTTTTCTCCCTTCTTTTCCCCCTTATTGCCATCATCAGTCTGTATGAAATGCTGAGTAAGAAGACTGACTTGAGTAGCAATCTGAGCGACAGAGGCTTCAAGAGTGGTCAGACGCTGGTCGAAGTGTTCTTTCATGACCAGTAGTTGAGCGTGATTAGCGTCTGTAAGAGAGGTCTCAAGAGCCGTGAAACGGTGGTTTAGATCATTTGTTAAAGCCATATGACATGCCTGAGTAGCTGTAGATAGTTGCTGTATTTGAGTGAGGCATTCAGTCATGGACGCTTGAGCGTCGGGAACCGCAGTGCTAACTCGAGGCTTAAAACGGGATGTGTGTTTGAGAGATTCAATAGGTACTTGATAATTAGGATCAAATACTGTGCCTCGATGCTCTGGGGCACTGTTGGACTCGGTGGATGCAGTAGAGTCGGATTCAGTTGGACTGGGGGAATTAGGCGCTTGAGGGAATTCTAATGAGCGCTCAGGAGCAGGTAACGTGTCAGCTGGTGCTGCAGTAGATTCTGACTCTATACGGCTAAAGTCCGTAAACTGAAAGTCCAAGCTTGCAAACGGCTCATCTGCATATGGATATGTAGCAGTCTGTAGAAGTTCATTCAAATGTAGAGTGGGGAGATAAGTACCTTGAATGAACGTGCTGATAGGACTATCCATGGCCCTGATATACATTGGCCCGAGGATATCCAGCACATGGGTGGGAAAGATTTTGGAGGGCGCTTGGCAGATGGAGAACAAGGCATCTGGGCAATAGTGTTGTGAGAAGCCAATTAGCCGATCTGTTGGGAGAGTCTTCGGTTTCCGAGAGTCGGGAACGTAGAGCCTGTAATACTCTTCCAAGTATGGGTAGATGGCTGAAGCAAGCGCTTGAGTTCTTTCCAGCAGCGACAAAACAAAATTATAGTGACTTAAGACTTCTTGTCGGATAGACGGAAGAAGTGGATATCCTCTGAAAGGATTGATCCGAGAGCCATTCCACTGTCGCAGATTTTCTGTGAAGATTTTGTCGAATAGGGAGACTGGAGGCATAATTGTCATCATGAGAGCAAAGTTGTCTTCACAGTGGCTATGGGTGAAGTTCAGACAGGACAGGGGAGAAGAACCGCTGGTGGACGCTTGATCAGCAAAGCGTAGAGAAGAGTTAGCCAGTTGGTGCAACGCTTGCCTTAAACGGTGTTCAGGTTGGTGGCGGATCAGAGGCAGCTTCAGAACTGGTCCAAGTCTATGTTGGCGCTGCTTTAGCATGTATCGTGCAAATTTGCTCTTTTTATCATGAATCCCTATTCTGAACAGATGGGGAGCGCTAACCAATTCTTCAAATTTATACGTGTCACCCATATAAGCTTCAACCCATTTTACCTCAGTCATGCAGTACTCAGTTCCTGCATTAAGTATAGCACGAAATCCTTGGTGATGAATATCACAGATGAACTCAAAACGATACCTGTCTGGTTGGTAGTTAGCGTTCCAGACGCAGTCAAAATAGACATCGGCTTCTAGTTGAATCATCTCGGTCAGTGAAGCTGGACGCTCACCGGCATGTACTCCTTTATTCTTCCACAAGAGGAGAGGATTAGCTGATCGCTTGTTTTCCATGCTATTTACCAGTGTTGGGGAGTGAGAATAGCCTTCTCTGTTTAGTAGCTTTTCCGTTGGGTTCACAAGCTTATCCTGACGCTCATAGACTCTGATGTTGTAGTCTCTAAGAGCGAAGCCAGGGGGTTTGCGTGTCCCACAGTCCAGAGAAGAAGCTTTATCAGCTGGGGTCAATGTTGGGTTAGATAGAGTGTTGCGTACAGCCAGATCAAATTTTATGAGCTTGGCGATATCATTCTCAGCATTGATAAGACTTTCTTCATTATATCCTGTAGGTAGGAAGGGTTCTGCGGGCGCTGGAGGGAAATAATTGACGGAGTGATCGATGGTCTTGAAGGGATCCAGCTTGAAGAAATGTCGATGTACCACAACGTCGTTAGCATCGCTCTGACCTTCTGAGCGTGCCTCTGTTGTACTTGGTAATGCAAGCAATGGTTGAACCCCTGGGATTTCAGGTTCATCAGGCTCGAGATTTGTAGAGTCGATGGCAGCTTCATGGGCGATGGCCACAATATTGGCCGTATCAACATCCAAATGGACATCAACTGGTGGTTCAAAGGATGATATCGGAGTAGCAGCTATGGCTTGGTCGCTTGGAGTGTGTGTAGCCTTAGAAGAAATGGCAGTAGTTGGACGCTTACGTCTCTTGAAGATACGCTTCACATTTATCCCTTCGGCTGGGGACGCTTGAGTCTGTGGAACGGCTGGTTCTCCAAAGTCGATTTTTTTGAGGACCTTTTCTAGATCCTTCCGACTAATGAGGGGTATAGAGTCCTCGTCTTCTTCATCACTTTTGATAGGTTGAGCCTTGGGCTTTCGAGGAGCCCGTTTCTTTGTGACAGTGGGACGCTTCACATTACGTTTAGCCTTCTCCTGATCTGGGCGCTCAGCCTCCTCATTTGATGCTGCATGTACAACTTGACGCTCAGAGAGAGGTCTAGCAGCACCTCCAACTTTGGGTGGATTGAAGAGATTGTTGATGATTCTTGGCCCATAGAACTTATGCTTGGCCATGGTGACTCCTGCTGAAGAGGTGCACTTTGCTCGGAAAATTAGATCACTTAAGACTAGGCCATAAGGTCTGTTTGAAGTGCGTAGACTGTCTCTGAATCGGCTGAATATATAGGCGCTCCAGTTGATTTTTATCTTGAGCAAGATAGCAGTCATCATCTGGAACTGGGTTGGGCTGATTTTGTCAAAAGTTCCTACTCTGCATTCAATGTTTTTACTGCAGAAATCAGCTAAGACTCGATACCTGTTCACTATATCTTTCTTCTCAAAGTATGGTTTGTATGGAACACCATCGTAGGCGCTAATATGAGTCCAGACTTCTTGAATTTGTTCCTCAGTGATAGTGTCTAAAGTCGCTCCGTCGTTAGGTAGAGAGAAATTCTGGGCAATAGAGGCCGCAGAGAGAGTGAACATCTTTGATTCCGTCTTGAGGGCAGGAAACAAACAGGTGATGGAAGTCTCATCGTCAGACAAACTAGCATTTCTCCAGAAAAATTCGAATTCTTCAGGAAACATGTACGAGTGTTTGGTAAGAAATTTCTAAAGCCCAGCCTCTGCTACAGAGTCCATCATTTCCGTTAAATCAATTTGGGGGTTTTCATAGAGAAACTTCCAATCGATTATAAGGCCTTCAGTGACCTTAACAATAACTTCAGTGGTTCCAGCAGTAGCTTTCTTGGGCGCCATTAGTGAGAAGTAGACAGAGATTAAGAATAAAATTTTTTGTTTTTGAGAGGGGGAGATTTGTCTTGCACGAATGAAAGAGAGTGTAAGAGAGATTATGTTCTGCAGAAGGTGTGTTTTGAAATACTACAATTTGAATGTTTTTTGTGTTTGAAGGTTGAGATGTTGACACGTGGAGGAGTATAAATCTCAGCCATTAAAATACGACTGTGGACGTGAATTTAGATTTAATAAGCACGGTTACTTTTAGTAACAACCACATATACTGTTTTGACGTCCGATTAAAAGTTTGAAACAAAGACTTTTGATATACTGAGTGTGGTACATGTGCCCATGAAAAGCGGACACGTATTTTATGAAAACTGTTTGGGAACCATAATTTTGAACAACTATTCAAATACCCGCCAAAAATTTGTTAGAGCGTCCGGACCTATTCAGAAGAGAATGACGCTTGAAACAATTCAGTGTTATGTTGACGCTTGAGAATCTTGAGGTTCTCTTTCAAGTAACATTTTGTGCTTTAGCGGTCATCGTAACATATAGAATTATTCTTTTCAGGGTATGTATGAGGACACAGTTTCCCAGTACTTATCATTATGTCTTGGTAGTAGTGTTTTACTTTTGGTTTAAAATATTCAGCGCTGTTTGTATTCGTCTAAGATACATGGTAATTGTACTTACGCGTGTACATGTGCTGAACCATCTTTGAAAAACGTGATGAGTACCCATGGGTTTTCTTGAGCGAAAAGGTGAGGAATGCCAAGTCAGCATTAATTGCATTGATTGACTAATCCACTTTCTCGTTTTAGCGTAGGGTAATGTACGCTTGCTTTTAAAGGATCTTTTTACTAAGCGCTTTAGCTGGGAATAAAGCTAAGCGTTCAGTTTATTTTGAAAGAAGCACAGACGCTAAGAAAGATTTGTGTAATAAGCGTCCGAATGATTTAAGTGTATGGTGCTAAGTGCGTATGACCGATGCAAGGGAAAACATTTTTGGTCATATTCACTTAAGTATAGTTAGCTCTTTTAAGGTTCCCCCTATGTAGGTTCCCCATAAATTACATAAAATAAAGTGAATTCCCCCTAAATTTCATGCCTAACAAAAGTATGATGTTTCGAATGATTAAGCATTTAGATCAATCATACCTAGTTCACTTCTTAAAGTGAGAAAACGTTGTTCGTTGAGCGCTTTGTGAAGATATCTGCCAGTTGCTTTTCTGTACCAATGAAGTGCATGGAGATATCTTTCTTTTGAACGTGGTCACGTAGAAAGTGATAGCGAATGTCAATGTGTTTGGTTCTAGAGTGAAGAACTGGATTTTGAGTCATTGCTAAGGCGCTTTGATTGTCACAATGGATAGGAGTTGGATCTAGGATTATTCCATTGTCTCTAAGTTGTTGCCTCATCCAAAGGATCTGTGCACAACAGCTTCCAGCGGCTACATACTCAGCTTCAGCAGTGGAAGTAGCGATGGACTGTTGCTTCTTACTATGCCATGAAATTAGTCTATCACCTAGAAATTGACATGTTCCACTAGTACTTTTTCTATCTATTTTGCATCCTGCAAAATCTGCATCTGAATAACCAATTAGTTCAAAAGGAGAATCCCTAGGATACCATAAGCCCACATTTTGTGTGCCTTTTAGGTACTTAAGGATCCTTTTAGCAGCAATTAAGTGTGATTCTCTAGGATCAGCTTGAAATCGTGCACACATGCATACTGAGAACATAATATCAGGTCTACTAGCTGTAAGATAAAGAAGTGATCCAATAATACCTCTATAGTTAGTGATATCAATTTTCTTTCCATTATCATCTCTATCTAGCTTAAGCGTTTGGCTCATTGGAATTTTTGAAGGTGATGCATTTTCCATACCAAATTTCTTGATCATATCTCTAGTATATTTAGTTTGGTTTATGAATATGCCATTAGGGAGTTGTTTAACTTGTAATCCTAGGAAGAAAGTTAATTCACCCATCATGCTCATTTCAAATTGATCTTGCATCATTTTCGAAAATTTCTCACATAGACGCTTATTGGTAGATCCAAATATAATATCATCAACATAAATTTGAACTAGGAGAATATCTTCATTATGGGTAATTTTGAATAACGTTGTGTCAACGCTGCCTTTTGAAAAGCCTTTACCTATAAGGAAGATAGAAAGAGTGTCATACCATGCTCTTGGTGCTTGTTTAAGACCATAAAGTGCCTTGTCCAATTTGTAGACCATACTTTTCCCATGGTTGTTGATGAATCCTGGTGGTTGCTCCACATATACTTCTTCTTGGAGTTTACCATTCAGAAATGCACTCTTTACGTCCATTTGATACACTGTAAATTTGTTAAATGCTGCAAACGCTAGAAACATCCGAATTGCTTCAAGACGGGCAACTGGAGCGTATGTTTCATCAAAGTCGATACCCTCTTCTTGACAGTATCCTTGTGCTACAAGTCTGGCTTTGTTTCTAATTACAGTACCATTCTCATCCATTTTGTTTCTATAAACCCATCTAGTCCCAATAACTCCTTGGTGAGTTGGCCTTGGTACTAGCGTCCATACCTTATTTCTTTCAACTGATTTAGCTCTTCTTGCATGGCTTCAATCCAACTTGGATCGTTAAGCGCTTCATCCACTTTCTTTGGTTCCATTTGAGATAGGAAGCTTGCAACATGGCCTCATTTATTGTAGCGGCTTGGTTCTAACAGTGCTCCAATATCTCCAATAATTAGTTCTGGTGGATGATCTCTGAGCCATTTTCTATCTGGTTGAGAAGGGTTTAGAGCTTGATCAGACGCTTGACTACGTTGCACAGGCGCTTGACCAGCTCTTTGCGTAGGCGCTTCAGTGTTTATAGTTTGAGTTTGCTCTTGATGAACATTCCTTCATGATCATCAGCGTTTCTTGCAATATCATCGTTGATGTCTTTACGAGTAATCTTAGGATTAGGTACAATGATTTCATATCTCATCAATATCAATCATCACACAAGATTGATGTGACGCTTGTTGAGATAAGTCTTCAATTCCTGCATCATTAATATTAACCTTACTCGGTTCTTGGTTAGCATCATCAAACACAAAATGAAGGATTCTTCAACCTCGATTTGATCTTATTTAAGATGCGAAAGCTCTTTCCATTTTTGGCGTATCCTAGAAAGATTCCTTCATCGCTTTAGGATCAAATGTCTTTAGGCTTTGGGATCCATTGTTATGAATGAAACATTTTGAACCAAATACATGAAAGTATGAAACATCGGCTACGTCCCTTCCATAACTCATATGGAGTCTTTTCATGTTGCTTGTTGATCATACACCGGTTCTGAGTGTAGCAAGCAGTGTTGATAGCTTCGGCCAAAACCTTTGAGGCAGCTTAGACTCGGCTAACATAGTCCTAGCGGCTTCTTTAAGCGTTCTGTTCCGTCGCTCGGCAACTCCATTTTGTTGAGGTGTTCTAGGCGCTGAATACTCATGAAGTATTCCAAAGTCTTTACAAAATTTCTCAACAATATGGTTAGTAAATTCAGTTCCTCTATCACTTCTAATCCTTGTCACTTTTAGATCTTTTGAGTTTTGTAGCTGACGAATTAGTGATGTGAGCTTAGCGCTAGTTTCATCTTTAGACGCTAAAAATTCTACCCATGTATAACGTGAGAAATCATCAACTATCACTAGTGAATACTTTTACGCTAAGGCTCATGATTTGAATAGGACCAAACAAATCTAAATGTAGTAATTCAAGTATTCGAGAGGTCGATAGATGAAGCTTTCTTAAAAGATGATTTAACTTGCTTACCCATTTGACAAGCATCACATAAGCGATCTTTATTAAAGGAACCTTAGGTAATCCCTCTACGAGATTTAGAGATATTAATTGAGAGATTGCCTTGAAGTTGAGGTGATTCATTTTTCTGTGCCATAACCAACCTAATTCGTTTTGATTCTTAGCTACGAAACATGTAGGTTGTTATCTAATGTTGAACCCCAATCTACTAAGTATACTTGTTTTGTTCTTCTTCCTTTTTAATTTAGTAGATCCTGTCTTAACATCGATTATCTCGCACAAGTCACTAGAAAACTTAATTTCAAAGCCTTTATCACAAAATTGACTTATGCTTAGGAGATTATGTTTAAGACCCTCAACATAGTATACATCATTGATCATGATGTTCCCCCTATGCATGATACCTATACCTTTAGTTTTACCTTTAGAATTATCACCGAATATAACTTGAGGACCATTGTTGCACGTAGTTGATCAAGAGATCCTTTGATCCAGTCATGTGTCTCGACGACCCACTATCTATGTACCAAATTGAGGTATCGGTGTTGGCTCTAGGTACCTGCATTCAAAGGGCAGTTCTAGTTCTTCTTAGGTACCCATTTTGTTTTGGGTCCTTTTTGTTAGTAACGTTAGTCTGAATTAGAATCTTCGGAACCCACATTTGCCTGTCTTCTTTGGGAAGATTGGCTTTTGGGTTTCGGTTTGTGTTGTGTGTGCTCTTTAGGTGTATGGTAATATCCTGATAATAGCTAATAACAATCATAACATGGTTATCATAGTGTCGATAATATGATCTAGATCTTTGGGATATTGACATGGTATTTCCTTGAATTGGCTTAGGATGCACTTTGGTGCTAGACGCTTAGCGTTGATTTACTTGTAGAAGGTTTTCCTTAGCCCTTCGAGCGCTTGGATATACTTTCTTTTGTAGATCATTTACTTTGGTCTTTCTTTTGATGAGCCAGTGTTAGATTTTTCATTGGTTTAATACCAATATTCTGAGTCTCATTCAGCGTTTGTCTGTTTGAGCTTTCTAACAAAGGTTACACCTTTTCCTCTGTTGGTTGATATAACACAGACGCTTTGGTTTTGTGACCAGATTTATCACACAACCTAAACGGTCTTTCACCAAATGCTCTGGTTACTTCAGTCACATATCTAGCGTTCTAGAAGCTTTTGATAATGAGAGATAAGCTGCTCGATTAGCAAGTTTAGCGATCAATTCAGCTTCTCTCTGACTATAATCAATATCACCTTTTAATTGAATAATTTCACTCTCAAGCGCTTGGTTCTCTCAATGCACTGTTGTTGAATTTGCAACTCTGCTTTGAGCGTCACTTTGTCGCTTTTGAGCGCTGAGAGATGTAAAGGTGATTTGAAGTCTTTTGCGGCTTCTTGACAATCATTATAATATTCTTTCGCTTTGTCAAGTAATTCATCATAAGAAAGAGGATGATACAGATCAGTGGTTACCTCAGATGGAAGTCGTTAGATGCTTCATTATCTCTTGCCATGAGACAAATAAATGCTGAATCCTTTTGATGTTCATCATCGCTGCTCATCTGATGATTCCAAGTCCTCGTCAGGAGGTATAGAGAGGTTCTGATTCTGCTAGCAAACCCTTGTTGTCTGTAGATTGCTCTGAAATTGTTCTATACGTGTGATCTTGCTTGGTAGGTTTAGGTACCTAAGAGAATTAGAATTATCCTTTAAATGAAAGTATCTCGAGCCAACAGATACTTCAGTTTAGTACATTAATAGTGGATCGTCAAGACATATGACGGGTTCTAAAGATCTTCTAGTCAACTATCAAGCTACCAAGGGTCCTTAAGTTATATTCGGTGATAACTCCAAAGGTAAAACCAAAGGTATAGGTATCATGCATAGGGGGAACATCATGATTAGTGATGTATATTATGTTGAGGGTCTTAAGCATAATTTGTTAAGCATTAGTCAATTTTGTGATAAAGGCTTTGAAGTAAAATTCTCAAGTGATTTCTGCTATGTTAACGACGCTAAGACTGAGTCTACTAAATTAAGAGGTAAAAGAACAAACAATGTGTATTTAGTAGATTCGGATTCTACAATTGATAACAACCCCACATGCTTTTTTGCTAAAAGTCAAAATGAATTGGGTTGGTTATGACATAGAAAAATGAACCACCTCAATTTTAAGGCAATCTCTCAATTAATATCGCTAAATCTAGTAGAGGGATTACCTAAGGGTTCCTTTCAAAAGAATCGCTTATGTGATGCATGCCAAATGGGTAAACAAGTTAAATCATCTTTTAAGAAGAAACCATGCCTATCTACTTCTAGAGTTCTTGAACTATTGCATCTAGATTTGTTTGGTCCCATTCAAATCATGAGTGTTAGTGGTAAAAAGTACTCGCTAGTAATAGTTGATGATTTCTCTCGCTATACTTAGGTAGAATTCCTAGTGACCAAAGATGAAACTAGTGTCAAGCTCACATCACTAATTCGTCAATTACAAACTTATAAAGATTTAAAGGTGACAAGAATTAGAAGCGATAGAGAAACTGAATTTACTAACCAATTTGTTGAGAAGTTTTGTATAGACTTTGGAATACTTCATGAGTATTCTGCTCCTAGAACACATCAACAAAATGGAGTTGCCGAGCGACGGAACAGAACGCTTAAAGAAGGTGCTAGGACAATGTTAGCAGAATCTAAGCTACCTCAAAGGTTTTGGGCCGAAGCCATCAATACCGCTTGCTACACTCAGAACTGGTGTATGATCAACAAGCAACATGAGAAGAGTCCATATGAGTTGTGGAAGGGACGTAAGCCTAACGTTTCATATTTTCATGTATTTGGTTCAAAATGTTTCATTCATAACAATGGATCCCACAGCCTAAAGACTTTTGATCCTAAAGCAGATGAGGGAATCTTTCTAGGCTATGCCAAAAATGGAAAGATTTTTTGCATCCTAAATAAGATCAATCGAAGGTTGAAGAATCCATTCAAGTTGTGTTTGATGATGCTAACCAAGAACCGAGTAAGGTTAATCCTGATGATGTAGGAATTGGAGATCTCACCAACAAGCGTCACAAATCAATCTTGATGATGATAGTGATGACGAAGATGATGAGATTCGTGTACCTATTCCTAAGGATACTCGTGAGGTTAACAATGGCGATAATGTCAGAATCGCTGATGATCATGAAGAGAATGATCATCAAGAGCAAATTGGAACTGTGAATGATGCAGCGACTGCGCAAGAGACAAATGAGACTCAAGCGATTGACAACCAAGAGTCTCTCACCCATTCCAACCAGATCGCAAATGGCTTAGAGACCATGCACCAGAGCTAGTAATCGGAGATATGGAAGCACCTGTTAGAACTAGGTTAGCTACAATCAAGCGCTCAGTGATTCAAGTTGGGTAGAAGCAATGCTAGAAGAGTTTAACCAATTTGAGAGAAGCAAGGTTTGGACGCTAGTACCAAGGCCAACTCACCAAGGAGTTATTGGGACTAGATGGGTTTTTAGGAACAAAATGGACGAAGATGGCATTATTATAAGAAACAAAGCCAGATTAGTCGCTCAGGGTTATTGTCAAGAAGAGGGTATTGACTTTGATGAGACATATGCCCCAGTAGCCCGTCTTGAAGCGATTAGGATGTTCCTAGCGTTTGCTGCATTCAACAAGTTCACGGTACACCAAATGGACGTAAAGAGTGCTTTCTTGAATGGTAAACTCCAAGAAGAAGTCTATGTGGAGCAACCTCCAGGATTCATCAACAACCATGACAAAAGTATGGTCTACAAATTGGATAAGGCACTTTATGGCCTTAAACAAGCACCAAGAGCATGGTATGACACTCTCTCTATCTTCCTTATTGGTAAAGACTTTTCAAAAGGCAGCGTTGACACAACGTTATTTAAATTACCTAAATAAAGATATTCTCTTAGTCCGAATTTATGTTGATGATATTATATTTGGTTCTACTAATAAGTAGTTGTGTGAGAAATTTTCGAAAATGAATGCAAGATCAATTTGAAGCAGTTGTGTGAGAAATTTTCGAAAATGATTCAAGATCAATTTGAAGTGAGCATGATGGGTGAATTAGCTTTCTTCTTAGGGATAAGTTAAACAACTCCCTAATGGAATATTTATAAATCAAGCCAAGTATACAAGAGATATGATTAAGAAATTTGGTATGGAAAATGCATCATCTTCAAAAATTCCAATGAGTCAAACGCTTAACTTAGATAAAGATGAAATTGGGAAGAAAATTGATATCACTAACTATAGAGGTATCATTGGATCACTTCTTTATCTCACTGTTAGTAGACCTGATATTATGTTTTCGGTATGCATGTGTGCACGCTTTCAATCTGATCCTAGAGAATCACACTTAAATGCTACCAAAAGAATCCTTAAATACCTAAAAGGCACACAAAATGTGGGCTTATGGTATCCACAGGACTCTCCTTTTGAACTAATTGGTTATTCAGATGCAGATTTTGCAGGATGCAAAATAGATAGAAAAAGTACTAGTGGTACATGTCAATTTCTAAGTGATAGACTAGTTTCGTGGCATAGTAAGAAACAACAATTCATAGCGACTTCTACCGCCGAGGCAGAATATATAGCCGCTAGGAGCTGTTGTGCACAAATCCTTTGGATGAGGCAACAACTTAGAGACTATGGAATAATCCTAGGTCCTACCCCAATCCATTGTGATAACCAAAGCGCTTTAGCTATGACCCAAAATCCTGTCCTTCATTCTAGAACCAAACACATTGACATTAGATACCATTTCTTGCGTGACCATGTTCAAAAGAAAGATATCTCCATGCACTTCAGTGGAATTGACCAACAATTGGCAGATATCTTCACCAAAGCGCTCAACGAACAACGCTTTCTCACTTTGAGAAGTGAATTAGGTATGATTGATTTAAACGCTTAAATCATAAAAGCATCATATCTTTATAGGCATAGAATTTAGGGGGAATCCACCTTATGGTTTATGTCCAAAGCGTTTATCAAAAATCTAGATAAGTCATCAATTTTAGGGAGAACTTAAATTGTACTTGTCTCAATATAGTCAATCTCTAATAAATGAAAATGTCCAAGCAATGATTTTATTTCAAACTTGAAGAAATTAAATTTATGTTCCTAAAAGTCTTCCGCGTTAAAAGATCCCTACTTTAACGCGTAGTAAAATTTCTCTAAAAATCATGCATAGTTTTCATCGCTAAAAGTAACGTGTGGATAAGTCCAAAAGATTAGATTTGATAACTACCCACACGTGCCTATTAAATCAAACTGACGGTTATGATTCCTATCTAAACCTAGGCGGTTCAGTGACTGCATAAGTCTGAGTACGTGTCAATGTACTATCAGGCGTGTGTATTTCACGCTGAAAATTTCAAATTTTTCAAACGTCTTTTACTTAAATGGGTAACTGCGGATCCCAAAAAACTCTCTATTTTGTAACAGTTAACCTATTTTACCGCACCTTTTGACTGTTGGGTTGACTCATTCTCTCGGGTGGCTCGTGGCAGTGGAAATTAAAATTTTACAAAAGTAAACGTACAACCACCCGAAAACAGGAATATGGAATTGGTTCGATGGGATTTGATAAGGAGGTAAACGAAATTATACCTTTCAAAATTTGTTGCACCTCGTACTTTGGATCTCAGCAACCCTGTGGTGCAAATCCACACAATTTCCCTTGGGTGAGAAATTGCCCGTCGTTTTTCGTATCTCCCGATTTAGAGTGCTCCAAGTGTCGCACCTCTAAGATGTATCCACACCTCGTTCAAGTCACCAATCGTCTTGCCTTGCGTGCTAGACAACAAAACGATTCTAAGCTTAACTTAGGCTTGATTATGTGAAAGGTTGGAATATTTTCTAAGTCGTTTAATTCAACACATGAATAGAATGACGTCTTGTTGGAAAGAGGAGAGAGGTGGCCGATTTTAGGTCTAAGAGAGTGGGGCGAATTTTTCAGCTTTTTCGTCATCTATTTTAGTCTCCTTCATCTCTTATTTATAGGTGAAGATTACCTAGAGTCCTATTAGGAAAAGGAAACTTCCTTTCTCTCAAACTCTCTAGTAACCCTTATCCTACGAAGACTTGGAGGAGGGGTAAACTCTTTTCCTCTTCCACCACACAAAAAATCGCCCCTCCCTTATTTACACTCACAAATCAGTCAACTCCATTTAATTGGACTTTAGGATTTGATTTTGACTTCTCAATTTAATTATAGGTGCAACCCATCAATTAAATACAAGTCAAATTAAATCCAACTAATTCCAACATTTATTTATTTAACTTGGGCTCCACCCAATTAAATAAAATACTTGGACTCTACTAGGTCCATTAATTTAATTAATTCCACAAGATTAATTAAAAGAGTAAAATTAATTGAATCCTTCAATTAATTTATATTCCATATTAGAAAAGTACTAAACTTTCCTAATTCCCTCAATTTCCTCGAAATTGATTAATCACATTTATTCAAGCAGTGACTCTCTCGAGTTAGTGTGTGACCCCTTAGGCTCGTTTCTATCTAGTAGTAAGTACACCTTCCCACAGTGCTAGTGTACCTTCCTAAAATGGAAAGTATGAGACTAAATCAATCCTTTGATTTAATCAAGCCTCGAATTAGTCACCAAGCTAATTCTCGGCACTTACAAATCGTGGTTGCCCACCTAGCATAGGGTCCCGAAGACTTAGATAAAATGAAAGTAAAGATACGCCTTTTGCGATCTTGATCCTCGCATAAGTAACACCTCTCTATCTAATCTCCCGATTGAATCTAGAGCATTGGCTAAGGTCGAAGCTCTATTAATTCAATACTATGTTTCCCACGTTATGTGAAATCGACTTCGACTATCTAAACGAGGAAACCCTACGCCTCTTTAGATATCATACTTCGGCCAAAGGTTCCTTAAGTCGATTCACTATGTAACCATAGGAGATTAATCGACTGGCTAATGTCAGAGATAGATTCCTCTTGATTCTCACATACCTTATTACGTAGGACGTGCATATCTGAGTTTGCCCATATTCGATCATCTAAAGTGATCATGTAACAAATCAAGAACAAGCGCGGTTACGCATAAGAGATCCAATGGAATCTTAGATCCATAAGGATTACTCTTATACTACAAGACCACTGGAAGTTCCACATTCGACTGGGAATCCATTTCAGGATCTTCCATGGGGTTATTCAGTTCGCCCATCACCACAATGGCAACCCTCATATATGCATTGGCTTTCACCGTGCCAGTATCTATAGAACGAAATACACTTCTACCAGAGTATGCATCATATGGGCAAGTCTTTTGGGTTGCATCGATATCCGTTTATCTCGATGAACCCTTTCACGACTTGGAATAATGTTTAAAGATCACAGCCTTCAAGACATATTCCATCATTGCCACACCCAATGTGCAATGATGTCCCATAGCTATGTGTGATCCTTCAGGACTTTATTTTAAGCCAAAGTAAAAACTAATTTAAGAATAAAGACATGCCACATATAAAAAAGAGATTGACTTTATTTATAAGAAAACGATTGTTCAACTCTAGAGTTACTATTACAAAGAATGGCGCCCAATAATTGGTGCGCCGGGCACTAACTCTAACAATCTCCCACTTGCCCTAGCGCCAATTGCCCATGTACTTAAGGCCCATTCTTCCCAGATGTCCTTCAAATACATTTTGGCTAAGGGGTTTGGTGAGTGGGTCTGCTATGTTATCCGCTCTATCCACGCGCTCCATTCGCACATCGCCTCTTCCAATGATTTCTCGTATCAATCGGAATTACCTTAGAACATGTTTGGATTTCTGATGAGACCTCGGCTCTTTTGCTTGTGCAATAGCCCCATTGTTATCACAGTATACCGTTACTGGATCCCCAACGGATGGAACGACACCCAATTCTTGGATGAAGTTCCTCATCCAAACAGCTTCTTTTGTAGCCTCATTTGCTGCAATGAATTCTGCTTCAGTGGTGGAGTTGGCTATGGTTTCTTGCTTGGAACTCTTCCAGCTAACCGCTTTGCCATTAAGTAGAAATACAAACCCAGAGACCGACTTCGAGTCATCCTTGTCGGATTGGAAACTCGAATCAGTAAACCCTCTAATTCCAATTCTCCTCATCCGTATATCAAGAACAATTCCTTAGTTCTCCTTAGATATTTAAGGATTGTTTTCACCGAACTCCAGTGTGCCATGCCTGGATTCGCTTGATATCGACTGCACGCACTCAATGCATAAGCTACATCGGGTCTTGTGCATATCATCGCGTACATTATACAACCTATCGCAGAAGCATAGGGATTTTTTGACATTTTCACTCTTTCTTCCACTGTCTTTGGGCACATAGGCTTGGAAAGTGTGATGCCATGTCCTATTGGCAAGAATCCCTTCTTGGACTCTTCCATTTTAAATCTTTTGAGTACGCGATTGACATATGCAGATTGGGAGAGACCTAGCATCCTATTCGATCTATCCCTATAGATCTTCATACCGAGTATATAGGACGCCTCTCCCATATCTTTCATGGAGAATTTATTAGACAGCCATACTTTAGTTGACTGCATCATCCCTACATCATTTCCAATTAGTAGGATGTCATCGACATAAAGTATGATGAGCGTGACTCCGCTCCCACTGTCTTTCTTATACACACATGCCTCTTCAATGTTTTGAACGTATCCATACTCTTGTATGACAGCGTCAAAACGTTTGTTCCAACTTCGAGAAGCTTGCTTAAGTCTATAGATGGACCTTTGGAGTTTACACACTTTGTGTTCGCTCCCTTTGGATGTAAAGCCCTCTGGCTGTTGCATGTAAATCTCTTCCTCAATTTCTCCATTGAGGAATGCAGTCTTTACATCCATCTGGCATATTTTATAATCAAAATATGCAGACATTGCAAGCATAATCCTAATGGATTTCAGCATAGCCACTGGCGAGAAGGTTTCCTCATAGTCAATCCCTTGACTTTGAGTAAATCCTTTTGCCACGAGGCGAGCCTTATAGGTGACTACCTCTCCATCGACTCCAATCTTTCGCTTGTAGACCCACTTACAGCCAATGGGCTTGATGCCCTCAGGTGGGTCAACCAACGTCCATACCTTGTTGGAGTACATGGAGTCCATTTCGGATGTCATGACCTCTAGCCATCTTCTCGAATCAGTGTCAGACATTGCACTCTTAAAACTCTTCGGATCAGAGCCTAGAGGAGGATCTTGAGTGCCCTACTCTTGCAATAGCCCTAGCCATCTTTCAGGCTCCTTTGGGATCCTCTTTGATCTCCTCAAAGGTTGTGTGTTTTCAGTGGGTGCCTCTGATGTAGCCTCGTTGGTGTCGGGTGGGTTAATTTGTATCTCTTGACTTGATCCATTCTCATGGACCACATCAAGTTCTACAACCTCGCCTTTCCTATCTAGAAGGTGACCCCTCTCCAAGAAATTAGCGTTTCTCAAAACAATAACCTTTTGTTCTGTTAGGCTGTAGAAGTAATATCCAATAGTTTCCTTTGGATATCCTACAAAATAGCACAAAGAGGACTCGGGGTCCAATTTGTCTCCCACTAAGTGCTTTACATAAGCTGGACACCCCCATATTCTCAAATGATTATATGAGGGCGTCTTTCCACACCAACTTTCATATGGGGTATTGGGCACCGTCTTGCTAGGCAATCTATTCAACAAATAGACAGCCGTTTCAAGAGCATAGCCCCACATGGACTTAGGAACTTTAGTGAAACCCATCATGGATCGAACCATATCTAGCAATGTTCGATTCCTACGCTCGGCTACCCCATTATGTTGAGGCGTGCCGGGCGATGTCCACTGTGAGAGAATTCCATTCTCTCTAAGATAATCAAGAAACTCGGTAGACAAGTATTCTCCTCCTCGATCCGATCAAAGAGCCTTAATACTTCTACCAAGTTGTTTCTCTACTTCATTTCTGAACTCCTTAAACTTCTCAAAGGATTTAGATTTATATCTCATAGGATATAAGTAACCATACCGTGAATAATCATCGGTAAAAGTTATGAAGTAGCTTTGGCTACCATGAGTGCTCACACTCATTGGCCCCCACACGTCCGTATGGACCAAGTCCAATGGTTTTGTGGCTCGTTCCACTTTCCCCGAAAACGGTAACTTGGTCATTTTTCCTTTAAGACATGATTCGCAACTTGACAATTCATCTAAGTCATTTACACCTAAATGTTTTGCCATTGTTCGAATTCTTTCTTTGGAAATATGTCCACGTCATTCGTGCCACATTTGTGCGTTTACTTGATTATCTTGTTTACGTTTGTTACTTTGTCGAATATTGAGATTGGAAATTATTGGGCATATGTATACATTCCATCCTTCATTTTCGATTCCATAACAAGAGACGATTCATAAAACAAAAGCAAACTTTTATTACGAATCTCAAAACAATATCCTTCTCTATCCAAAACCGGAATCGAGATAATATTTTTTATTATTTCAGTAACAAAATAAACGGAATGTAAAACTGATTTCTTATCTCCTAACTCTAAGTAGATTGTCCCCACGGCATTGGCAGCAACCAATTCCATTCCCCATCCGCAGGGTCATATCTTCTCTACTTAGCTCCTTGGTTCTTTTCATCACCTACAAATCATTACAGATATGAACACCGCATCCAGTGTCAAAAACCCAAGAAGAATCGTTAACAGTGAAGTTAACTTCAACAAAGAACATACCTTGAGCCGGAGGCTCTTTGCAGTTCCTTTGCCAGTGCCCAACTTTCCCACATTTGAAGCACTCATCAGACTTTTTAGACTTGGACTTCTTACCCTTCTTCACACCACCATTACCTTTCAGCCTCTTAGTCTTATTCTTCTTCTTGTTGCCCTTCTTGGCTTTTGATAAAGAATTCATAAGAAGCACCAGTTTATCCTTCTTGATGGTGCTTTCAGCAGTCTTCAACATGTTCAACAGCTCAGGAAGCTTTGCTTCAAGTGGGTTCATGTTGAAATTGACCACAAATTGATCATAAGAGTTAAGCAATCACTGTAGGACCAAATCCATAGAAAGCTCATTGTCAAGTGCCACGCCCAGACCAGCCAATTCTTCAATTAGCCCGAGCATTTTAAGTACGTGCGCACTTACATCAGAGTTTTTAGTCATTCGAGCTTTGAAGAGCTCCTTAAAGATAGCATATCTTTCTCGCCTAGTTCTAGTGCCATACAACTCTTGCAAATGAAGGAGGATCGACGCAGCATTCTCGATCGTCTCATGTTGTTTCTGCAACTCGTTGCTCATAGAAGCCAACATGAGACATCGCACTTGCTTGTCATCTTCCTTCCATTGTTGGTACTGGAACTTTTCATCATCAGATGAATCCTCTTTCGGCTCATCTTACACCGGTATGTCAAGCACATATTGTCTTCTTTCAGACGAAAGGATAATCTTAAGGTTAGGAAGCCAATCTTCAAAGTTTGATCCAGTCAGTTTGTTTGTTTCAATTAGGGTTTTGAAAGGATTATTGGCCATTTTCGTTTATCTACAAAAATGCATAACAGACAATCAATAACGGATTTTCAAATAAATTCCTTATACAATTTGGTCATTAATTGTACAAGTCTCCCACTATTTTTCTCAAAACATACCACCCTCTTTAATTTCTTTAGTGGGCTTGAGATCCATTCTCACTTCATCATATGCCCCATTTTCTGAGCTAACATACGATGATTTTGAATAGTACCCTTACCGGACCTTCTATCTTTTTTAGATAGTTCTCAAGATGGTTTTCCTCATCTCCCACATGTGCCCCATTTTCTGAGCTAACACATGAGGGACGATGTTAGGCTCGACCCATCAAGTATCCCATGTATAATCATCAATTTCATTACACTCATTTTCTGAGCAAAGCAATGAAACCAACCGATTTCCACGGGGTACCGTAGTGCTTAGTAAACACTCATAGCCTACCTCGGATCCAATCCACCCCATTTTCTGAGCAAAATGATTGAACCTTTCGCGGCGTTTCACATGGTGTATACTTATGATGGAAGACATGATAATAGAATTCCATTCTTAATATCATATAAGCCTAATATTTTCACAGGAGGGAATTATAACATGCTTATTGGGGGGTCTCATCAGATTTAATTATCTTCTTCTAATTATCTATGCTATGCATGCATTACATCGCATAATCATCATAGACAGATAAGTAAAACATCCACAAAGCGGTAAAATTGAGGATGAACCACCTCGAGCCCTAACCTAGCAACCCACTCGAGCCAAAGTGGGTTTGGACATTCTAGAAAATAAAAACACAACCTAAACTATTACAATGGTATCGTCTCAGCATACAAGTCTTCAAGTCTTGGCTCCGTCTCCTTGCTCCGTCTTCGATTACATAGAATATCAAAAACTACTAATCTACTATACGAAAAGGAAAGAGCCAAACCGGCTATTATTTACAACTCTAGAATAATTACATACATAGAAAACCAACACTACGACTAGGCTCGTGGTTCATCCTTTATAAACATGTCAAGCAACAAACATACTTGTGATAAAGTAAATTTTACCCATTCATCATTCAAACTAGATTGCAAATATCATTAGGATAAGTTCGATATTGATTTCTAAAACCTTTCTCAGAGTTTACAAGTCTAAAACATCATAGGTAAGGTCTTTGGGTCACCCACCTTCAGAAAGTACGAAGAAAGGAAATTTTTTATTTTTTTTATTTAACTTTCTGTTGACCACGCCTAGGAGTGGTCTGACCCACGCCTGGGCGCTGCGTGCAGCGGCTGTTGCTGTTCGCGATTTTCAAATCAGTTTTTCGCATGTTCGTGATTCTTTCGAGTTTCGATTAACGAATCTGAATTCTCTTAAGGTCTGAGTTTTATTACTTGATGATTAAACCTTCGGTTCAACCATCTCCCAATACCCCACCAAAGGTGATTTCATAAAACTAGATCAAAACCTTCGAAAACAATCAGAAACCCAAAATTTAGATTTCATGATTTTTAAAACCAATGACTTTCAAACATTAAAATCATAAAAATCAAACAACATCCCAAATCAAAATCAATCCTAGTCTAACAATGAACATATTGATTATCATGCTTTCGATTTTACAATTAAAACGAAAAAACAAACATGCATAATTACATAAAAATTCGATCGAGCCAAACCATGGCTCTGATACCACTGTTGGGTTGACTCATTCCCTCGGGTGGCTCGTGGAAGCGGAAATTAAAATTTTAAAAAAGTAAACGTACAACCACCCGAAAACAAGAATATGGAATTGGTTCGATCGAATTTGATAAGGAGGTAAACGAAATTATACCTTTTGAAAATTTCGTTTCACCTCGTACTTTGGATCTCAGCAACCCTGTGGTGCAAATCCATGCAATTTCCCTTTGGTGAGAAATTGCTCGTCATTTTTCGTATCTCCCGGTTTAAAGTGCTCCAAGCGTCGCACCTCTAAGATGTATCCACACCTCGTTCAAGTCACCAATCGTCTTGCCTTGCGTGCTAGACAACAAAACAATTCTAAGCTTAAATTAGGCTTGATTATGTGAAAGGTAGGAATATTTTCTAAGTCGTTTAATTCAACACATGAATAGAACGACGTCTTGTTGGAAAGAGGAGAGAGGTGGCCGATTTTAGGTCTAAGAGAGTGGCGCGGATTTTTCATCTTTTTCATCATCTATTTTAGTCTCCTTCATCTCTTATTTATAGGTGAAGATTACCTACAGTCCTATTAGGAAAAGGAAGCTTCCTTTCTCCCAAACTCTCTAGTAACCCTTATCCTATGAAGACTTGAAGGAGGGGAAAACTCTTTTCCTCTTCCACCACACAAAAACTCGCCCCCTCCCTTATTTACACTCACAAATCGGTCAACTCCATTTAATTGGACTTTAGGATTTAATTTTGACTTCTCAATTTAATTATAGGTGCAACCCATCAATTTAATACAAGTCAAATTAAATCCAATCAACTAATTCCAACATTTATTTATTTAACTTGGGCTAACTTGGGCTCCACCCAATTAAATAAAATACTTGGACTCTACTACGTCCATTAATTTAATTAATTCTACAAGATTAATTAAAAGAGTAAAATTAATTGAGTTCTTCAATTAATTTATATTCCATATTAGAAAAGTACTAAAATTTTGTGATTAATCAATTTCCTCGAAATTGATTAATCAACATCTATTCAAGTAGTGACTCTCTCGAGTTAGTGTGTGACCCCATAGGCTCGTTTCTATCTAGTAGTAAGTACACCTTCCCACAGTGCTAGTGTACCTTCCCAAAATGGAAAGTACTAGATTAAATCAATCCTTTGATTTAATCAAGCCTCAAATTAGTCACCAAGCTAATTCTCGGCAGTTACAAATCGCGGTTGCCAACCTAGCATAGGGTCCCGAAGACCTAGATAAAATGAAAGTAAAGATACGCCTTTTGCGATCTTGATCCTCGCATAAGTAACATCACTCTATCTAATCTCCCGATTGAATCTAGAGCATTGGCTAAGGTCAAAGTTCTATTAATTCAATACTATGTTTCCCACGTTATGTGAAATCGACTTCGACCAAAGATTCCTTAAGTCGATTCCCTATGTAACCATAGGAGATTAACCGACTGGCTAATGTCAGAGATAGATTCCTCTTGATTCTCACGTGCCTTACTACGTAAAACGTGCATGTCTGAGTTTGCCCATATTCGATCATCTAAAGTGATCATGTAACAAATCAAGAACATGCGCGGTTATGCATAAGACATTCAATGGAATCTTAGGTCCATAAGGATTACTCACTACAAGACCACTGGAAGTTCCACATTCGACTGGGAATCCATTTTAGGAACTTCCATGGGGTTGTTCAGTTCGCCCATTACCACAATGGCGACCCTCATATATGTATTGGCTTTCACCGTGCCAGTATCTATGGAACGAGATATACTTCTACTAGAGTACGCATCATATGAGCAAGTCTTTTGGGTTGCATCGATATCCCTTTATCTCGATGAACCATTTCACGACTTGGAACAATGTTTAAAGATCGAAACCTTCGAGACATATTCCATCATTGCCACACCCAATGTGCAATGATGTCCCATAGCTATGTGTGATCCTTCGGGACTTTATTCTAAGCCAAAGTAAAAACTAATTTAAGAATAAAAACATGCCACATATAAAAAAGAAATTGACTTTATTTATAAGAAAACGATTGTTCAACTCTAGAGTTACTATTACAAAGAATGGCGCCCAATAATTGGCGCGCCAGGCACTAACTCTAACATTGACATCCGTACTTATGCATAAACGGCTCAGATTCAAACTTTTCAATTTTTCAAAATTCAATGATGTCACACGTGGCTGTCATCTAAGCAACTGAGGAGTTATTTTTGCCTCTATATATATTCTTCAAGGATTTTACCGTCAGACTTTATCACTTCCAAACACTCTCTCTGTTGTAAAATCGTCATCTCTTTCAAGGCAAAAACCTCTCTCATTCCTTCAAAAGCTTCAAACTTTCAGCAATGGCACCCAAAACTTCAAAATCTTCCAAATCATTCAAGTCTGCTACCGAAAAAACTTCCCGCATTGAAAAACCAGTCACGGTTAACGCCGGATTTCTTGTTAATTGGGACTACCCATTTGATAACCAGAACTTCCCTCTACGAACGGTTCTTCTGCTCGTTCAAGAATCTGGTTTGAGAGATATGATTACCACTGTTTTTAACTACTTTGAAGAAGAATCTCTCTATTTTTTCAACAATGCTAAAATTTTTGACGACGGAAACTCCATTTCCTGCGTTTTCCCTTTTGCTCGTGAGACCTTTGTTCTCACTCCTTCACTGATATCTTCCCTATTGACCTTACCCGCTGATGGTGGTGAAGTAGAACATGTTACTCTCGGTGATGTGACTAAAGTGTGGGAGTTGATCAAGAAAGAAGAAGTCGAAGCTGCTTATGAGTCAAACTTCAAGAAGAACGACATGAAGAGCGAATATGTCATTCTCGCGGATATTTGCGCCAAGATGATCGAATGCAGAAAAGGAACATTTGATAAAGTTACAAATATTCAGTATAAGATCATGGTTGCCATTCTGACCAAATTAAAAATTAATTGGTCTCTCTATGTTTTTAATCGCTTTAAGGCAGCGATGGTCAAGTCGGTTAATCCGAAGCCTTATGGGATTGTGTTAAGTAGAATTCTAAGTGCTTGGGTTTTACAAATTCCGATGAAAAGAAGATCCCAGTGCTCAAGTTCTCTGGCAAGAAGATAATTAGCGAGCTGCTCAAACCAAAAAAGCATGGTGGTGCAGCGGTTCCCAAAGAGGAGCGTGAGTGACTTCAAGCCACAGGAGTTGTTCACAGCGATGACGGAGAACAAGCGTCTTCCTCTTCATCATCATCCTCGTCTGCAGAAGCAGTGGTGGTTAAGCGACCAAAAAGAAAAATCGTTCTCAAAGTTGTTGAACCAGGCAAGTCAGCCAAAAAGCAAAAGCCTGAGCCCGCAAAGAAGAAGCAGAAGCCAGAGCCCAAGAAGAAACAAACATCTCCTTCTCCTTCTCCTTCTCCTAAACCTCTATCTCCTCCTCCAGCGTTTATCTTCTCAGTTCCTGAAGAAGTACCACTTGCTCGAAGATGTACTCCTCTCTCTACTCCAGTCACGTCTATAGGCGTTTCAGCGAATCCAGCGCTTGGAGAGTCAGCGAGCGTTCCTCCTTCAGACGCTGTTCCAGAAATCAGCTCAGATCCTAAAGCCTATAATCAATCTGAAAGGCTTTCTCGTGTTCAGGGTAAGCACTTGTGCTAAGCAACGTCATTTATCTTTTCCTCGTTAGTTTTCATTCCCTAACGGTAGGATAAAATATTTTTTCAGCCGAGTGTGAAGAAAATATTCAGACTGTTCTTAACACTCTTGAGGATTTGCATATTCCCATTTGTGCTGATCCTATAACTTCTTTTCTCAATTTAGAATCAGAAGAAGAAGTCCCGGAGCCTGAGGAACCTGTCCCTAATATAGAAACAGATCAAGCGACTACATCAGTAGATGATAATCCTCAAGGTAAGCGTTTTAGTCCTTTTTAATCTAATTTCTACTTCGTAGAAATATTTTTGGCTTTTCTCAAGCGCTTACATGTATTAGCTCAAGATGCACTAGACGCTGATGCACCTTCATCTTCAGAGGTTCCCATTGAAGTAGATGTTGATATGGCAACTGTTAGGAATATCGCTAAGGAAGTAGCTCAAGTTCTTCTTGACGCTGAAACTTCACCAGTCAGTGAAGCGACTGAGCATGCTGAGCGGTCGATAAAAGTGGCCCCGATTCCAACAGAAGAAATTGCCTTTGTTCCTATTCCAACTGGTGCTCCTCCTCGTGTCATTGATTTCTTTCCTCGTGGTTATACTCCTGATATTGAATTTTATTATGCCGCTAGAGAACGAGACACCCAGATGCTTGCAGAGCTTGAAATCTCTTTTCAAAACACTCTCCATCGGCCTGATCTTTCCAACTCTCAAAAGTATGAATTCTTTGAGCAGTTTGCCGATTTAGGACTCTACAACCTGGAGCGACTCCAATCTCGCTTAGAGTATATCCAAAGACCAGCGTTCAACAGAACATAATTTGACGAAAAGCTATTTAATTTCACCGGTCGCTCAAACGAGTGTTTCTATCCTCTTCGAGCCAGCAAGATTGTCTTAAAAAATCCACACATGGGCGATTGGAACAAAAATCCTGATGAGGAAGATCTAAACAAAATAGGATATTCGGCTCTCCCCAAAGTCCTCACCTCTTCTCAGAATGCTCTCTCTCCTACTCCACTTAAATTATGGAAAGGCAAAGGACCGCTTGTGGCTGAGCGTCCCAACCCAGTGAATTCGTGGATAGAAGATGAAGCCCGAGAATATCTTGCCAGATTATGGGCAGAGGATTATGACAAAGAAATCGAGCCCTTCGAGAAATTCCTTTCCGCTAGAAAAGAACCAAAGAAAGCTAACAAGGTTAGCAAGCGATGGATGATGGATACAGCCAGATGGGCTGAAGAGTTTGTTTTACATTTCTATACTCTTGACGAACTCGTGAGATATCCACTCCTCTTTGAATTTGGAATTGAATACAGACGCCGAGGGTTTGCTACTTTTTTGCTTCAACAGCGTCAGCATATTGCCGGAAATGTTAGCGCTCTATCGTGTTACAGGCAACCCATTGAGACCTACATTCGCCATCAGCTAGCCTTATTTAGTCAAGGTGGACGCTATGTGTTTCACCCTCGTTAAGCGTTTGTTCAGCGCATTTTTCCCGATTTGAACGAAGAAGCCTCCTCCAGCAAACAGCCGCCTCTTCCCGGACAAAGTCAATTTTTTGTCGATGTTTCAAATGAACACGCTGAGTTTGCTGAACTCCACAGAGATAGAAGAGCAGTGATAGAAAATGCACAAGCGTTGGACATTACTTTCAACCACTATTCAGGGCTGAACGACTTCCGAGGATACAATCTTCACCCTGTGCTCTTTTGTCAACAGAACATTCAAGTGGCCAAGATGATATCACTGATCAGGCCAGTGGACCAAGAAGCAGCTCAAGTGCTGATGCCATTTATTTTGGACTTTTTCCAATCTTATACTTTAGGAACTCATTTACCGGAAGGCGTGCAGCTTGGTCTAAGCACTGAAGACCGAGAAGACGCTTTCTTCTTTATTTTGCAAAGCAGCCTGATATGTCCAAGGCATGTGATGGAAGCGCTCGGCCCAACTCTGGGTCATTGCTATTGAAGATTCTTCTCCTTCCGTCCAAATAGTTGAAACAGTCGAATCTCCTTCTGTGGATGACGCTCAAATTCCCGAAGCTTCTTTGCCACACCCCTCTAGCGCCCCAGTAGTTGAGCCCCCGTCAGTGATCGAAGATCCTTCAATGGATGAAGCGATTGAAGAAGTGCACGCTGAAATTGCTCAAAAGCCTGAAGAGCTATTTATCAGAGATAAATCCAAAGGCAAGGCTGCAGTTTCTAGCTCTTACGGACTCATTCCGTCTCCTGAACGTCCTTCTTCCGATTCGGATTCTGAGAGTGATTCAGACTTTAGAGAAGCGCCGTGAAACCCTTGAGACCTCTCTAAATGATGCTACCAGCGCCAAGCTTCTCGCTCTGCAGGAACGCTTCGACAAGCATCTGGATGACATCACAGATTCTATGTCTCAGATTGCTCATCAGGTCAGTTTACTCACAGATCATTTCTTAAAGTCTGATGATGGCAATAAGGGGGAAAAGAAGAAGAAAGGAGAAAAGAGGAAAGCGTCTAGTTCAAAAGCTGAAGAGCCTCCGTCTCCTAAGCGTCAAGTGCTTACTTCTACTTCTGCGCTTAGCCTTCCGTCTTGGATAACTACTCAAAGTACATCTGGAGCGCCCAGTAGTACGCTAAGGGATCCTCCTAGAGCGTTATATCCAAATCTACCAATACCTACAAGGGCAATGCTTGAACAGTTTGACATCCCTTTTCAAAGAACGTCCATTCCAGAGCCTACAGATCCAAGAATCTAAGCTGAAGAGAGGAAGATGACTGACTTTATCCAAGCTTTTCGAATCTGCCTAAGGTATATCGGTATTGACCTAACTGACTGGGACAATCATTTTACTGCCTTCAAGAAGAGACAACAAAAAGAAAACAAGCTCATAATCAACAAAGATCATGAAGCAATGATGACCTTGGAAGACAATCTGACTGAAGCAATTCGAGCTGAAATGCCCAAGCGATACAGAGTCAGACCAAGACATTAAAGCTTTCTGATTTTACATTATCTATATTCTTGTCTCTTGTTTCTTCACTTGTTCAATTGAAAAAATGCTTGTAATTCTCGATATATATAAAATGCATTTTTCAGCTGAAACATCCCGTTGAAGCGTAACTAACTTTAACTAACGTTATCTAATCAAGCTAACTTTTACTTTTGGCTGTCTAACTCTTGAACTAAAAGAGTAAGTATTGCCATTATCAAAAAGGGGGAAATTGTTAGGAATTTCATGTTAGATGTTTTGATGATGACAATTAGGATTTTGTGTTAGACCCCAAAATATATAAGTTTGATTTTAGTAGAAAATTTTTATAAGTTTTGAAGCGTTAGTTTTGTAATAGGCCTATTAGGCTTTGTTTTATTTTACTTCAGATTGTTAGGCTAAGTAGTCTTAGGTTGAGCGTCTGATAATTTCTGAGTGAGTTTATCAGTAGTAAAGTTCGAAGACTCAAGCGCCTGATTTCTGAAAGGAGATAAAAGTCTCCAAGCGTCCAATTGACTAGCTACATCAAGCGTTTCCTTATGGGACAGAAGTAATTTCACCTGAATTTATTTCTAAGTCCAGAAGGAGTTTAATGCAAATATTCTCAAAGCATTAAGTACCAACGGGTATTTAATTCAAATGCATTAAATGCTGATAAGAGCATTAAATGTGATAAGCACTTTCAGACGTACGGAGAAGCCACCCTATTGGACTGTCAACTATCTCAAACTGCAGCACCAACTTTTTTGCAGCAGATTTCAGAAAAAAGGACAAAAGTTGTTCACTCGCGGAAGTGAGAGACGCGCGCCTATTGACACGACAAAATCCTAGCAAGAGAACTAGGTCGCGTAAGTAGTAAAGTGGATTTCTAAGTCCGGGGTTATCGTATCCGCAGGGACAACTATAATCTAAGTACCAAGACTACTATATTATTCAATTCTAAGTTAAATCGGTCGATAGAAAGGTTGATTAACTAATTAATAAAAACAAGAAAATAAACTAAGGCAACGTCACACCAAATAAAGGGAGGAAACAATAGAGAGAAGCGATCAAGGCACATGGTTCAACCAATTATGCATTTCGATTGTGATTTAGGTTCTATTGGATTATTAGATTGATTTAGCTAAGGCGAAATTCCCTAACGTACGTACCACCCAATCTCTTGGCATAGCAACCTTACCCTTGGTAACGATTTCCTATATATCTCTATATGAAAACCCGATTAACGAGGATGCATTTAAGGTCTAGGAATTCCCCACGTGAATGGAAAGCCACCTAAAGAAACCGAGTCTATCTCTAGTCGGTTTAACTATAGGGTATTCAATGTTTATATCTTCCCTAGGTTATTATCTCTCGATCTCTAACCTAGGTATTTTATCAAACACTTGGTGATCAAGCAAATGTAGCATTGAGATCAAATATTGAATACATAGCTAAAACCAAAATTAATCCAATAAACACCAACAAAACAACAATCAAAATAACATAAATGGCCTATCCATGGCCTCAATCAAACAAGTTTAGCTCATATTCATGTCAAAAGTGCAAATATAAATCATACAAGTCATAGGAGATTTGAACAAATTCAAGAAACAAATATGTAAAAACTCCCTAATTCTTGTAGAGCTGTGGATTCCTTGTTGAATTCTCCATGTTTTGACCTTCAATCTTCTCTTCTAAGCTCCCTCTCTCTCTATTTTCGTGTGGCAGCTGCTATCCAAGGTGAGTTAGGGTAAAAAATGGCTAAAAGGGGTATTTATAGACCAACCCGCTGCCACGAACGCCGCGGCGTTCGCTTGTTGAACGCCTCGGCGTTGGCTACTGCATGTGAACGCCGCGGCGTTCGTCCCCTGCTGCTCCAGCCAGTTTTGGTAAACTTCGCATAACTTTCTCTACCGATGTCGGAATTCACTGATTCAAGTTGCTGTAGAATCCTAAAACAAAGATCTACAACTATTCAGAAGACACTAGGGCCGAAATCAAACGTTAAAGATGACAAAATTGTCTCACAAGTCACTGAATGAGAAAACTCCATCGTAAGACGTCTCTTCCGATGACGTTTTCACCTCCTTCCCTACATATCTGATCTTTGTCTTCAACATAAGAAATGTACCTTTGCCTCTTATCTTTCCATTGGTATAAGAAGTGTGTAATTTGGACATGGGTAGAGAAATCTATTCCATAAACTCTAGCACTGCGCAGACAGTTTGTATCTTTATGCATGATTTATCTTCAATTCTTGTTCTTTTCTCCAAATGATATGTTATTCTAGAAAATATGAGAAAACAAGGGTCCAAGCATCATATGTCATCAAATTATCATGAAAACAATCAAAACCAAGTCAATAAACGGGGGAAAACTAGTGTAAAAATAACATATATCAACTACCCCCAAACTTAGCTTTGATCGTCCTCGATCAAATACAATCAAGCACACACATGAAGATTGAAATTTTCATTTGCCAATTCATACACACAACAGCAAGCATTATATCTTCAAAATTGATTATGAAAAACTACACGATGCTTTTGAACATTCAACAATTTGAAAACCTCACAAAATCTTAGTTTCCATCCCTAAATCATGAACTCCCACGCCCATGTTCATGTCAAGAGCACACTTTAGACAAGATTATGCAAATCAATTGGAAAGTAAAGACATTGGAACAATTCAACATTCATTAACCCATCGGTGTGTATAAAGTGCAAAAGTCACAATCAAAAGGTCTTTCCGGTTTGTAACATAAGGCTAGGTGATGGCTAGGACCGGAAGATATGGATAAAGTGACTAAGTCAAGAGAGCCTATTACTCAAAATCATCAATCTAAATTCACAAATAGACTACATAAACTTTCACAACTTATCACTTATCCCTTTTTCATTCTCTTTTGCTTTTCAACTTACAACCCCCAAACTTGTTTCTTTTCATATCGGGTTGTACACAGAATTCCAAGCCAAATGATCAAAATGAGTGCCAAGATTCAAGCCTAGTCGAGAGCACAATTTTTTTTTTCATATATATATCTATCTCTCTCTCGACTATTTAGCCCATTGCTCAAGTTTTCATTTCATCCCCTTTTTTTACATAATACTTCAAACCTCCAATATCCCAACATGGCCAAAACATCACTATCTAACTCATATACATTCAAATCAAAACAAGGTGACTACCCATATTCAAGTCAAATGATATGAAGTTCTAAACTCTCTTGATTGGGTGCAAGACATTGTTTTTCTTTTAGGCTAGAAAGTGGTTGTCTTGGCATATGAAATAAAGACGAATGGTGGTTTCTAGTGTACTTAGCACACTCCATTCTTATCAATACGGCTCAAATCAAGGTCTAGAGATTATGCAATATAGAGAAGGCCAAAATGTAAGGCTAACAACAATGAAAGATGGCCTAAATCATTTTATGACTTCACAACATTAATACACACTTCAAAGTCAACAAAATTGAAAGTCCAAAGTTTTAAATCCTCAAAAAAATCGCATAAGCATGACTAAAAAGGGCTTTCAAGTCACAACATATGACATGTTGACCACAGATAAGAAACTTTGACTTCGAGAGAGTAGAGATATTCAAACGCATTATGCTCTTATGCAAGGGTGCACCAATTCATGAATTCTATATCAACAAGGTTGTACCCCCAAACTTAAATTAAACATTGTCCTCAATGTTCATGAAATAAATGCAATGTAAGAGGGATAAGTGTTACAACTCTAAAATGGAGAGATGCGGAGTGAGCACGGTGGTGGGCTAGTATCCTGGGATCAAAACATGAAGAAAAGAAATATGTAGAAAATCACATCAACAAAAAGACGGGAGAGAAAGCAAGATAAATACAAAAAGGAAAAACAAGAAAACGATAAAAAGCTTGGGTTGCCTCCCAAGAAGCGCTTGTTTTGAAGTCATTAGCTTGACTTTACCGAGTTATTTCAAGGGGGTTTTCGAATGAATGCCTTGTTCATTCTCCAAGTAAGGATGAAATAGGGCCCGGTGTTACTAGAAAATATGATGAGTAGTGACCAAGCAAGCATCCATTCAAATATTTTCTCATAGTCCATCACCACTTCCATCACTCTTTCTTCCCATTGTGCCGAGTGATGATTTGGACTATTCTCCAAGTTACAAGTAGATGACCGTTTTTCTTCACCCATCGAAGTGGAAAACTTGGAGTTCATGATGTAGGACTCGAGGAGACTATTGGTTCTTTTAACCTGAGAAAGCTCAACACTAAAAGGATCAAAAACATCAATGCGTAAAGACAATTTCGAATCAATTGGATGCTTACAAACCTCATAGCTATCACAAATAACCATATTAACTCCTGTAGTTAAAAACAACTCACCTTCACTGGAATCAATTACCTCTTTACATGTGGAGAGGACAGAGGGTGGAGAATCTTTAGTGATAGGGGGGAGACATTGTAGTCCTAAATCAACCGCTTGTTCAACTTCTGTATTGAGGAAAGCCTCACTTTCTTTTGTGTGATTCTCTAGGGTGCATGACTCTCTCTCCTTCCATAAGTTGATTGCTTGATTGACTAGTATGACCACTTCCCTACTATGAGCTTCTGACTCCTTTCTACGAGCTTCCATCTCCTTTATGATAGATTCCATCTCGTTTATGCTAGCTTGTGAGCTTGCACAATCTACATTCAACTGGTCCTCAAGAGTAGATGTCATCGTTGGCTCTTGTTGATAGGAACTATCATATTGTTGGGAGGGAAGGCTACAGACATGGTCAAATCCTGAGGCATTGTTGTAACTCCATGTTGAGCTTGCAGGATTTATCCAACCAGGATGGTAAGTATGCTCATAGGTTTCCATTTTCATTGGGGTTGATGAGGCAAATGATGGATCCCAATCATGCGCCAATCCTGGTGAAAACATCATTCCATCATTGTTGTAACTCCATGTTGATCTTGAATGATTTAGCCAACCGGGATGGTAAGTGTGCTCATAGGATTCCATAGGTGGTAAAACAATTGGCCCAGCTGCTCCTTGAATGTTTGGCATCATGTAATCCCTCATAAGGATTTGTGGAGATACCTCCGGTTGCTTTAGAGGGATGCCAAGCTTTGCAATTTCCCGACGCCCCGCTTCTGCTAGGACAGCGGGATCTATGTGTGTATAAGGAGTCTCCATTGTAGCTTGCTGTGGTTGAGTCTCCCTTTGTAGTCTTACCCCTCGAGTAAATGTCCATTCAATCTCAGGGTCCAACTCCGCTAGTCCAATCCCACTAGTACGTGTCATGCACTAATGAGATCAATCTCGCACAAAGAAACACAAAACAATTAGTAGAAAAAAAAATGATCTAAGCTCAGAAAGAATAAGAGAATCTCAATATTAGATACCATAGTTGTCCCCGGCAACGGCGCCAAAAACTTGACACGACAAAATCCTAGCAAGAGAACTAGGTCGCGTAAGTAGTAAAGTGGATTTCTAAGTCCGGGGTTATCGTATCCGCAGGGACAACTATAATCTAAGTACCAAGACTACTATATTATTCAATTCTAAGTTAAATCGGTCGATAGAAAGGTTGATTAACTAATTAATAAATACTAGAAAATAAACTAAGGCAACGTCACACCAAATAAAGGGAGGAAACAATAGAGAGAAGCGATCAAGGCACATGGTTCAACCAATTATGCATTTCGATTGTGATTTAGGTTCTATTGGATTATTAGATTGATTTAGCTAAGGCGAAATTCCCTAACGTACGTACCACCCAATCTCTTGGCATAGCAACCCTACCCTTGGTAACGATTTCCTATATATCTCTATATGAAAACCCGATTAACGAGGATGCATTTAAGGTCTAGGAATTCCCCACGTGAATGGAAAGCCACCTAAAGAAACCGAGTCTATCTCTAGTCGGTTTAACTATAGGGTATTCAATGTTTATATCTTCCCTAGGTTATTATCTCTCGATCTCTAACCTAGGCATTTTATCAAACACTTGGTGATCAAGCAAATGTAGCATTGAGATCAAATATTGAATACATAGCTAAAACCAAAATTAATCCAATAAACACCAACAAAACAACAATCAAAATAACATAAATGGCCTATCCATGGCCTCAATCAAACAAGTTTAGCTCATATTCATGTCAAAAGTGCAAATATAAATCATACAAGTCATAGGAGATTTGAACAAATTCAAGAAACAAATATGTAAAAACTCCCTAATTCTTGTAGAGATGTGGATTCCTTGTTGAATTCTCCGTGTTTTGACCTTCAATCTTCTCTTCTAAGCTCCCTCTCTCTCTATTTTCGTGTGGCAGCTGCTATCCAAGGTGAGTTAGGGTAAAAAATGGCTAAAAGGGGTATTTATAGACCAACCCGCTGCCTCGAACGCCGCGGCGTTCGCTTGTTGAACGCCTCGGCGTTCGCTTGTTGAACGCCTCGGCGTTGGCTACTGCATGTGAACGCCGCGGCGTTCGCTTGTTGAACGCCGCGGCGTTCGTCCCCTGCTGCTCCAGCCAGTTTTGGTAAACTTCGCATAACTTTCTCTACCGATGTCGGAATTCACTGATTCAAGTTGCTGTAGAATCCTAAAACAAAGATCTACAACTATCCAGAAGACACTAGGGCCGAAATCAAACGTTAAAGATGACAAAATTGTCTCACAAGTCACTGAATGAGAAAACTCCATCGTAAGACGTCTCTTCCGATGACGTTTTCACCTCCTTCCCTACATATCTGATCTTTGTCTTCAACATAAGAAATGTACCTTTGCCTCTTATCTTTCCATTGGTATAAGAAGTGTGTAATTTGGACATGGGTAGAGAAATCTATTCCATAAACTCTAGCACTGCGCAGACAGTTTGTATCTTTATGCATGATTTATCTTCAATTCTTGTTCTTTTCTCCAAATGATATGTTATTCTAGAAAATATGAGAAAACAAGGGTCCAAGCATCATATGTCATCAAATTATCATGAAAACAATCAAAACCAAGTCAATAAACGGGGGAAAACTAGTGTAAAAATAACATATATCACCTGTGCATGTGTCAAACGGACACTTTCTCCAAGAATGCCTATAAATAGGACTTCAACAACAAGCCAAATAGCGAGAACAATTAATCTTCAAGTCGAATTGCTGTTGCATTGAAGTCTCATTCCTTAAACTCTCAGAAAAGCCAGAATATTCAAGAAAACATTTCCTCTGCTTTTCTTCAATCCTGAGACAGTCAACAAATATCTCAAACATTATTTTCGAAGAAACCACTTTCCTACTGAGATATTTCCAAGTTGTTTGAACTTCATCAAAATCAAACAAACCATTTTAGAAAAACCCATCCAAGCCTCGCGATCTGTGTGAAGTCGAACTTGGATACTCGCATCATTTCTGGGTGAAAGAAGCAAGGAGATTGAAGTGATTTGGAGCAGAAATCTGTGTGATCAAGGAGCTCAAGTCATCGACATCTATCTCTCCCTATTGTGTAGAAGATTTTGTGTGATTCTTTGAGAATCACTTTAGTGGATTGCCTCCAAGTGTTCAAGGAGAAGAAGGACGTAGTTGGGATTACATAACCCAACAAACCTTACAAATATTGTGTTATTTACTTTTCAGTCAATTCTTTCATATCATATCATTGCATAAATTGATTAAGTAAAATACAATCAAACGCCAAGCAACTAAGAAACTTCTGGTGACGCTAAAGCTTTCAAAAGAAGACTAGAAAAATCATTCCACTGTGCTAACACTGATTAAAGAACTGAATGCTTAAACCCACTCGGTTAAAGTATTCAAATCTTGGAGTCTAAGTTAACTCTCTAAAACCAGTCTTCATCAGACGCTTAACCTAAGCGTCTATATTTCTAAGTAAACGCTCAGTTAAGCGTTCACATTTCAAGCGTCCAAAACCTTTTTAATACGAAACCTTTTTGGAGTCGAAAAAGACTTCAGGGTCTATTCAAACCCCCCCCCCCTTTCTAGACCCTTTCGTATGCCACTTGGGACCAACAAGTGGTATCAGAGCGGTTAAAATTGAAATTTTAAAATTTTCAAGCATAACTGCTTGTTTAGATCTTTTTCTTTCAAAAATCTAGCTGTTTTTTTAAAATTTAGAAATGGCATTTGCTAAAGTTCCCAAGCTGAACGAATCAAATTATGACACATGGAAAGTCAAAGCATTTACATATCTCTGTTCATGTGATGATGACATGTGCGATATCATTTCAGATGGGCCAATCAAAATATATAAAGTTATCACAAGAGCACCTGGAGCCACAGAAGAAACTCCCGATGGTTACGTTGAAAAACCAAAACAAGAATGTACTCCAGATGAGCGTCGAAGAGCTAACTTGGACAATGTTGGACGTAACGCTCTATATACGTCTATTGGTGATAATGACAACTTATTTAACAAAATCAAATCTTGCAAAACTACTAAAGAAATATGGGATAAGTTGGCTACGATTTGTGGTGGCTCAGCCCAAATCAAAGAAAACAAACTTTCCATTGCCAAGGAAAAGTTTAATGGATTTAAGATGCTACCCAATGAAACGTTAGAGCAATTGGATATAAGATTTACAGCTCTAGTTACAGAACTTACATCGTTGGGAATGGATTTACAGAACCGAGAAATGGTGGTCAAAATCTTTAGAAGCTTACCAAGTAAATTCTTGATGAAGACAACCGCTATGAGAGAATCAAATATGCTGGATCTTCTAACTCCAGAAGACGCCTTTTCAGAAATAAAAGCATTTGAGTTCGAGTTGAATTCTGCCAGTGATATTGTGAGTAGTCCAGTGATTGAATCTGGAGCGCTTATTGCATCAATCAAGGGCAAATCGGGTAATAAAGGAAAGAATTTAGATATCAATGAGGAAGAAGAGTTGGCTTTGCTGAATAGATTCAGGAAGTTCTTGAGATATGAAAAGAAAGGAAAACGTTTCAATAATCAAGGACAAAGTTCATATCAAGCGCCCACTCCAGTACAACAACAGTACCAAGCGCCTCAGTATTCTACTCCTTCACCCCAAGCGCCGGTTCAATATCAAGCGTCTACTCAAAATCTCTCAGCACCCGTGGTCTCAAAGCCACACACTGCAAGGTTATCAAATGAACAAAAGATGAAAACTAATCTTTGTTATAATTGCAGGAAACCAGGGCACTACCAGGTAAATTGCCCTTATCCAAACGTATCCAAGCCCTCAAGGCAGGATTACTTGGATAGAAACCAATTCAGGAGCAACCTTCGGCAACAAGGTTTGCTAGCGGAATCAGAACCAGCATCCGCACCTGAAGATTTAGAATCATCAGACAAAAGTAGTGATGATGATGAGCCATTAGATGACTCAGCGCTCATATGTCTCATGGCCAGAGATGATGAAGCGTCTCCTGAGGTAATCAATGAATTATCAATTCCTCTTTCTTATGATGAATTACTTGACAAAGTCAGAGAATACTATAATGAATGTCAAGAAGCTGCCAAAATATATCAAAATGATCTCACTATTATTTCATCACTCACTAAAGATAAAGTAACGCTCAGACCAGAGTTGCGAATTCAACAACAGTGCAGTGAGAAAAACCAATCGCTTGAGAGTGAAGTTATTCAATTAAAAGGTGATCTTGATATAATAGTCAAGAGAGAAGCTGATTTGATCGCTAGACTTGCCAAATCAGAGCAGCTCATCTCATCATTATCAAAAGCCTCTAGACAGCTGGATAATGTGACTGAAGTAACCAGATTATTTGGTGAGAAGACCGGTTTAGGATTCGATAAACTCAGTAAACAATCCAATCAATCTAATGTTACAACAAACAACAAAGGAAAGGGTGTTATCTTTGTTGAAAAAGGTTCACAAGGTCAAACTGAAAATGAACCAAGTGACAATGGTAAGACGCCAAATGAGAAAGTCAAAACTAACTCAGGCAAGGGTAAAACTAAGGCAAATGATTCACAAAGACGGGTTTATCCAAACGCTCAAAAAGCTAAAGATAAGACTGACAACTGTGAATCAAGCGCTAAGCGTCCAGCACCAAAAGTTCAACCCAAGCCAATGCCAAGGAAATATCAGCGTCAATATCCAAGACAGTCAAGATTATATTATCGATACTATGATGATTATGATTATGACTATGATTATGATTGTTATTATAATCAAGGATATTATTATACATCCAAAAAGCACACACATCACAATGTGAAACCCAAAAAGGCCAATATTCCTACAATGAAGACTAGGCAAATATGGGTTCCTAAAGTTCTAATTCAAACTGACAATGTTACTAATGTTAAAGGACCCAAGCAACAATGGGTACCTAAACAGAAATAGAACTTCCCTTCTTGAGTGCAGATACCTAGAGCTAGAGTCGATACATCTGTTTAGTACTTCGATAGTGGATCGTCAAGGCACATGACTGGTTCCAAGGATCTTCTGATGAACTATCGAGCTGCCAATGGTCCTCAGGTTGTATTTGGTGACAACTCCAAAGGTAAAACCAAAGGTATAGGTACTGTGCATAGGGGGAACATCATGATAAGTGATGTTTATTTTGTTAAGGGTCTGAAGCACAATTTATTAAGCATAAGTCAATTCTGTGATAAAGGCTTTGAAGTCATATTCTCAAGTGACTGCTGCTATATAAACGACGCTAAGACTAAGTCTACTAAATTGAAAGGAAAAAGAACTAATAACGTATATTTGGTAGACTGGTGTTCAACACTTGATAACAACCCAACATGTTTTGTTGCTAAAACTAAATCTAAAAAGGGTTGGTTATGGCATAGAAAAATGAACCACCTCAACTTTAAAACAATCTCTCAGCTTATAAGTCAAAATCTTGTAGAGGGATTACCAAACGGACCATTTCACAAGGATCGCCTTTGTGACGCTTGTCAAATGGGTAAACAAGTTAAGTCATCGTTCAAGAGAAAACCTCATCTATCTACCTCTAGAATACTTGAACTACTTCACATGGATCTGTTTGGACCTGTTCAAACAACCAGTGTAAGCGGTAAAAAGTATACTTTGATGATAGTACATGATTTCTCTCGATTTACTTGGGTGGAATTTCTGTCATCCAAAGATGAAACATGTGACAAGTTAACAACGCTTATTCGACAACTTCAAACATTGAAAGATATTAAAGTTGCAAGAATAAGAAGTGATCACGGTACTGAGTTTTCTAACAAGATTGTTGAGAAGTTTTGTGCAGAAAATGGAATACATCATGAGTATTCAGCTCCCAGAACTCCCCAACAAAATGGTGTTGCTCAGCGCCGGAACCGAACGCTTAAGGAAGGCGCTAGGACAATGTTAGCAGAATCCAAGCTTGATCCTAGGTTTTAGGCCGAAGTGATCAACACTGCGTGTTACACTCAAAATCGCTGCATGATCAACAAACAGCATGGAAAAACTCCATATGAACTATGGAAGGGACGTAAGCCAGATGTCTCATATTTTCACGTCTTTGGTTCTAAGTGCTTTATTCATAATAATGGATCCCAAAGCGTAAAGACATTTGATCCTAAAGCGGATGAGGGAATCTTTCTAGGCTACGCCAAGAATGGGAAGAATTTTTTCATCTTAAACAAGGGCAAATCAAAGGTTGAGGAATCTATTCATGTTGTTTTTGGTGATGCTAACCAAGTACCGAGTAAGGTTCATATAAATGATGTAGGAGTTGAAGATCTTTGTCATCAAGCGTCTAAAATGACTATTGATGAAGATACTGACGATGATGATGAGATCTCAGTGCCACCTCCTAAGATTACTCGTGAGATTACTCTGGATTATTATATAAGAAATGCTGATGATCATGAAGAGAGTGATCATCAAGAGCAAACAAGGAATTGTGAATTTGAAGCGCCTACGCAAGAAGGTAGTCAAACGTCTGATCCTCAAGCGCCTGTTCAATCTCTTAACCCTTTCCAACCAGATAGACTATGGCTGCGAGATCATCCACCAGAGCAAATTATTGGAGATATTGGAGCGCCTGTTAGAACGAGAGCCGCTACATTCAATGAGGCTATGTTCGCAAGCTTTTTATCTCAGATGGAACCTAAGAAAGTGGATGAAGCACTAAGTGATCCAATTTGGATTGAAGCCATGCAAGAAGAACTTAATCAATTTGAGCATAGTAAGGTTTGGACACTAGTACCAAGACTAACTCACCAAGGAGTCATTGGAACTAGATGGGTTTATAGAAACAAGATGGATAAGAATGGCATTGTAATAAGAAACAAGGCCAGACTCGTAGCTCAAGGATATTGCCCAGAAGAGGGCATTGACTTTGATGAGACATACGATCCTGTCGCCCGCCTTGAAGCAATCCGCATGTTTCTAGCGTATGCAGCTTTTAACAAGTTTACAGTATATCAAATGGACGTGAAGAGTGCCTTCCTGAATGGTAAACTCCAAGAAGAAGTATATGTGGAGCAACCACCGGGATTCTTCAACTACCATGGTAAGGGTATGGTGTACAAGCCAGACAAAGCACTTTATGGGCTTAAGCAAGCACCCCGAGCATGGTATGACACTCTCTCTATCTTTCTTATTGGTAAAGGCTTTTCAAAAGGCAGCGTTGATACAACGTTATTTAAAATTACCAATAACGAAGATATTCTCTTAGTCCAAATTTATGTTGATGATATCATATTTGGCTCTACTAACAAGCGTCTGTGTGAGAAATTTTCGAAAATGATGCAAGAACAATTTGAAATGAGCATGATGGGTGAGTTAACTTTCTTCTTAGGATTACAAGTTAAACAACTCCCTAATGGAATATTTATTAACCAAGCTAAATATACGAGAGACATGATTAAGAAATTTGGTATGGAAAATACATCATATTCAAAAATTCCAATGAGCCAAACGCTTAAGTTAGATAAAGATGAAAGTGGAAAGAAAGTTGATATCACTAATTATAGAGGTATCATTGGATCACTTCTTTATCTTACTGCCAGTAGACCTGATATCATGTTTTCGGTATGCATGTGTGCACGATTTCAAGCTGATCCTAAAGAGTCACACTTAATTGCTGCCAAGAAAATCCTTAAATACCTAAAAGGCACACAAAATGTGGGCTTATGGTATCCTAGGGATTCTCCTTTTGAACTAATCGGTTACTCAGATGCAGATTTTGCAGGTTGCAAAATAGATCGTAAAAGTACTAGTGGTACTTGTCAATTTCTAGGTGATAGGTTAGTTTCATGGCATAGCAAGAAACAACAATCCATAGCTACCTCCACAGCCGAAGCTGAGTATGTAGCTGCAGGAAGTTGTTGTGCACAAGTTTTATGGATGAGGCAACAACTTAGAGATTATGGAACAATCCTAGGTCCAACCCCCATTCTTTGTGATAACCAAAGCGCTCTAGCCATGACTCAAAACCCTGTTCTTCATTCAAGAACCAAACACATTGACATTAGATACCATTTCCTTCGTGACCATGTTCAAAAGAAAGATATCTCCATGCATTTCATTGGAACTGACAAACAATTGGCAGATATCTTCACCAAAGCGCTCAACGAACAACGCTTTCTCACTTTGAGAAGTGAACTAGGTATGATTGATTTAAACGCCTAATCATCAAGCATCATACTTTATTAGACATACAATTTAGGGGGAATCCACTTGGTTTATGTCTAAAAGCCTTTTCTTTGCAAAAACAAAACAAATGGTACAAGTTATCAAATTTAGGGGGAACCTTAAAATTATACTTGAACATAACTGTAAGCGTCAATGATCAAAAACTTTCAGATGCATGATCATCAACGCTCAGTATTATCTTTGTGTAATAATGTTGGACGCTAAACATAAAAAAAAGGGGAATTTAGCTTTAAGCGTCCATATTGTCTCCAATAAGTGGTATTAAGCGTTGAAACTATTCCATTCAACACTTAATATAAAAATGATTTTCTTTAAAAATTCATGCATAAAACTTTTTACTCCTTGAAGTAGTGGGTAGACTCAACAAGTCTATTTTGTACTCTACTCGCACACACTTCTATCACATCAAACTGGCGGGTAATTAAAAAAAGTTTCTTTTCAAAATGACGGTTCAGAGATAGCACGTGTTTGTGTACGTGTCAGTGTACAAACGGGCGCGTGCGTTACACTCTGAAAATGCCAAACGTTTTTAAAATTTAACTCGGATGTCAAATCTTTATATATGAGAATTACCAAATGTAACTTCTCTCTATTACACAAAACTCGCGTCCGCGGTTAATGAATTTATCGCTGAGATTCAACAACTCTTTACACGTGTGTCAATCCTACAGAGACTAAGAGAACACATGTTTCAAAAATTAACCTTTACTGTGTCATTTAAAACACAAATTTGCAGAAAGATTCATTTACTCATACTCAAAAATCTCTGCAAATTTACTTTCTCTCTCTCAAAGCAAAAGCAACATCTCAGTTCATCTCTTTCACTAAAAATGGCACCAAAGTAATCCTCGTCTACTTCTGCTGAAGCTTACCATCAAGGTGACTGAAGGCCTTGTTGTCGACTGGAAATTTCTCTATGAGCAACCTCAGATCAATCCTAACAGGACATGATGGACATGGTCGTCAAAGCTGGGCTCAAACCATTCTTGACTCCAATACTCGTATATGTTTCCCAACTGAAGTTGATACCTTCTCGGAAGAATGCTAAACTTTCAGAGGACAAGAAGTCTATCTCTTGTCTAATTCTCTTTATCCTCGAAGACGGAGTCTCCAAGGAATTCACTCTTATCTGCTTCCACCATTGCCAAGAACTTCAATCTTCTAAATGAGGGTGAGGCACTGGATTGCGTTACATTAAAACAGATCAAGGAAGCATGGACAACCATGAGTGCGTACGATGATGTGCCCTACACTCAATACTTTGAAAAGAAAGACCTGGTGTCCAAATACCGGCTGTTGGCTGATTTCTGCAGCAAGATCATAGAATGCCGAGTGGGAACCTTTGATAAGGTGAACCCTGTACAATTTCAGATGATGACTGCTATACTCCTCAACATCAAAATCAACTGGAGTGAGTACATCTTTGGAAGGTTTCGGGACTTAAGCGCCTCGAATAAACCTTATGGACTCGTTCTAAGCGACCTATTGTACAAATGGAAATGTGTATACTCGTCTGGACTTCCGTTGAATAAGTCCAAGTTGTTGGGAAAAAGGATTCTAAATAATCTGTTCAATCCTCCAAAATTGGTGGTGCTGCTAAACCACTATCTGAGCGTCTGGAAGTACGTCAAGCATTCCGATAAAGAAGCCGAGCGTCCAGTGCCAGAAGAAGCTGTGAAGCGTCCGGCTGTAACAAAGAAGAGGGCTCCCAGAAAGCCCAAGGTTCAATTTGCCGCCTCCTCTCAAAAGGTTGATGAGGAAACCGATGAGGATGCAGAGGACAAGCTACCTCTCAAAAGAAGGAAGCTGGAAGGGATCATCAAACAAATAGACTTTGAAGAACCAGCTGCTGATCCCCCGCTCCTCCGTCTAAGCTCGTTGAAGGAGTCAACGTAAAGAAAATCTTCAAGCGTTCCAGGACTAGCAAGCGTCGAGTTGCTCCTGTTCCTGAAGAGCCTGAAACTGATGAGCCAAGCGCTAAAGTCACTGTTGAGCCAAGCACTCAAAGAATTGTTGTTGAGACTAGTTCTCAGGTTATAGTTCCAGCCGCTGCTGAAGCGTCAACGGATGTCCTCCTGGATGTTGATATGACAGAAGTTGTTTCTATTGCTAAAGATATTGCCGCAGAAGTTGCTGCAATTGAAGCTGAGGAACCTGCTCCTACAGAGGTTCAGACTCCTATCCCTGTTCAGGCTATAACAGAGGCACGCTCATAAGGTCAGAGTGTTGCTGAAGACGTTCCAGCGCCTAGCCACTTCTTCAAACTCGACCCCTGAAGACGATTGATCATTCAATCAATTATATGCCTCCAGCGCTGAAGAAGATTTCATTCCTGCTGGATACAATGAAGAAAGATGCTGCAGAGAATGACTCGATGATTGATTTTGACAGTCAAATCAAAGATCATACAAGGCAGACAAGGAGGCCGAACTCCTAGATGTGACTAGCCAAGATTATGGGCACAGCAAGCCAACCGGGTTCGACAACATTCGAGTATGAGCCTCTGAGCTCTTCCTTCAGTGGAAATGCTGTTTAGTACCGACTTCGTCTGTGGAAGTCACAGCGTCTCGAGCATCGAATGATGCCTGCGTACTACTTGATATCGCATTCGCATTCATGGTGACTGACAGACTTCTGCATAAATGAAGTTAACTGGGTTGACGTATGTGGGACACAAATCCTTCTCAGAGCTAGTCCAAGCTCCCCATCTATAGGCATGCATGACAAAAAGCGTCAGTTTATTACCTCAAAGCGCCAACAGGGTCGGACCTGTCCTCAAGCTCCCAATTGTTAGACATCAAATCGAACAGTGTCTGCGTCAAGAGCTTCACAGATTTTCCACCACTCCTCTTCTGTTCAACGTTCAAACCTCTTCCAGTGGTATGTGGACTTGAATTTTGCCCCAAGCCACTGTGAAGAAAACTTCAATCTGGATATGTCCCTCTATTCGATAAGATCTTCACTGCCAATCTTAGATCTTGGAACGGCTCAGTAATCAGTCCATTCAAAGGATATCCACTACTCCCTTCAATTCGCAGCGAGGTACCAAGAATCTCCCTGCTTGAAAGGAATCAAGAGCTGGCTCAAGCACTTTAGAAGAGTACTATGATTGCGTCTACTCTTTCCTCTGACTCCTTGATTGGATTTTCCAGCTTGTCCAGATTCACTCTTCTCCATCGCTCCAGCGCCGTCCAAAGTCTTCCCAAATCATGTGCTTGAAATCGGTCCAATGCACATCAGGGCTATTGAAGTCCCCTTCGCACAACATCTCTGGTACTTGTAGAACCAGACTCACTGAACTCTTGGACTCTATCCAGTCCCACTTTCGTGACTTTCGTCAACCAGAGTAACGTGAGGAAGCGCCTGATAAATCAGTAAGCGTTCACTGCAGTTACAATATTCCAGCGTCTCTGAAGAACTCGTTCAAGCGTCCTACCATTTCGTAATCTGAAGTGAAGGTATAAGGTACATTATCCAATCACCGCTAATTAGATTTTGTCCTTTCCTCCAATCCGAATTGATTTGATTGTAGTGATTAAACGCGATCGACTAAAAATATTTTTCTACTTACTTATATAACTATTATTATATCTATATGTGAAATAGGTTAGTAGTTTATACCTCATGGTGGAATAGTTGATGCATTATATCATTTAAGGTATATATATATACACATATATGTTCATCTTCATCAAATGATTAGTAATAGCTAAGTGGGTCTATGCCTAACTACATATATATATATATAGGCGCATGCACACACACACACATAGATATATATATATACCATGCATGCTCTAATAGAGAAGGAAGACTAGGAGGTGGCAACTAGGAAGTACATCTCATCTACCAAAAAACAAACGTGGCTAAGGGAGAATTAATCTCCATTTCTTTTTCAATACCTTTTTTTTGTTTTTGACCAAGACTCCTTAGATAATACAACTCACACTCACGGCTGAACATCTCCCCAATTCAGCCTTCTTATCCTCTTAAGATACAAACAATTGTAGAAAGAAACAATTTACATAGGGAGAGAAAGGTTTGCCAAGGATACTCTAAAGACATCACCTTCACTTGATTCTCTTAAGGTATATGGTAGTTAATCATTGATTTTGCATGAATATAATGTAGACTAAATGTATTTCAATCCGTATATGACCTTGAATTGAGAATATCATATCATATATATGTATTTTAGTTAACTTCTATGGCATGATGTTTAACTGTGTTTGGAACTTTCAGTTTCTGAAGTTACGTTTAAAGCTGTAATGAGGTACCTAAACTTGTGAGTTTGATTATGATAAATTTTCTAGAATAACTTGATTGTGTGGTAAACATCTCTGAAAAAGTGGTAAGGATTAGAGTTGTGTGGAATTTTCTAAAAATCGTTGAACAAAATCGCCAGTCTGTTCGGCGGAAGTGCAAATTGTTGCTGTTTTGAAGATATTTGGTGTACTTGGAAATTTTTGTTTACTCTAAAACTTTTACAGTAGCTTGATACATGTGTTATAGAGATGTCATATAAATTTCGGAATTTTTCAGTAAACAGGGGATTTTACAAAAATATTTGAGTATAAGGTGTCTGTTCTGAAACAAATCTGCCGAGACGGTCCAGTTTCGTTGATCAAATCCCCAATTTGACAAGGAAATTAAATCTAGAAAATTTATGTAGACTTTTACAGCATCCTATATGTTATCCTGAAAATTTTGAGAAAGAAATTCCAATCCGAGAATATGTTAAAAAATTGTTGAAATATGTTGCGCATGTAAGGGAGCTAGTTGGAACTTAATTGCCTATATGTTTGGATAGTATGATATAACTTGTTGCATGTGATTAGCTTAAAGTGTATTGTTTTGTGAAAATGATAGTATTTTGTATCACAGGATACTTTCGTGATTCCGAGGCCGAGGCAACGACGCCGGTTTATTATAGTGAGGGTTTCTCTTATTCTTTCAACTTGATCTTGCTTACCATTTTTCGGTCCCTTTATCTTTTAAATCATAGCCAAGTGTGACCTCATAAAGTTTCATTGATCAGACTTTTATTCTCATCTAAGGTAAGTGTCCAACCGTGTCCCAATTTGTAGTCTATCGTTCTTGTTTTCGCTCGCTCTCGCTCGAATACAAATCAGTGTACATATTCTAGTAGGAAACTCGTTGAAACGATTATTCTTCTTGGCTCTATTCCGTCGGCTAAGGGAGCTAAGTGCTATACGGGACAAAGTGCCACGTGACGGCGGGGGCCACCGCTTGAACCCGTAGGAGCCACCTCTAGAATCCCGAAGTCTGGCATCCATCCGCGATGTGTCATTTTCTTGATATACAGCTTTGATTCGAAAAAGCAGAGTGAAGGGAGCTAAGTGCTATACGGGACAAAGTGCCACGCGACGGCGGGGGCCACCTCTTGAACCCGTAGGAGCCACCACTAGAATCCCGACACCTGGAACACTTCATAGAACATAAAGGTGTGAAGCCTCCTGCTGGTATGGGACAGTGGAAGGTGGATCACGATCACATGATATGATTACAAAAGTACATGGGTTATGTCCTCTGATTCATACGTAACATACTCGATTAATTTACCTTGTGATATGTTATTCTATTCTTTTGCTTGCCATCGTATATGTCCATGTCGTTAATAATTTTCGCTGCAGATTCTATCTCTCATGATAAGGTAAAGCAAGCCATTAGCCTACCTCACTGGGTCATTCGGACTCACCCCTCCTTCTTTCTTCCTTTTCAGATAAACTTAGAATGTCTGATACAAATGGAGAAATGAGAAATAAAGGAAGCATTGGTTTGTTTCTATCAAAGGGAGTAATGTTTTGGGATGTACGATTGGGTATGTATATGTTTTGGCTTGGAGATTTGTAATTGATAGGGTTATTGTTTAATTGTGTAAGACTGATGAATAAGGTATTGTTGGTTTAAGTGGAATGAAATTCTTTTAGTTTTAGTAGATGAAGAATTGGTATAGTTCTGACGATTAGCGCTAGCTCGAGAAAGGACAGTCTCGTGGATCGAGCTAGTGTCGCGGTGTAGCGGGCCACCAAGTGGTCGGTGGGCGTTACAGTTGGTGGTATCAGAGCTTGGGTTAGTACCTGAGCTATACTTGGATAAGATCTTTGGAGTTTGTCATGGAGTTGTGATTGGTTGAGCGTAGGAGATGAGTTTTAAAGATGTATTAGATGGGCGACAAGATTAGATTTATCAATAGGAGAAGGAATAATGGTAATGTTTTTTTTTACTTGCTCTGAGAGGTAGGACCTTTTAAGAGATGAGTTGGTTAGCGGTAACTGCAAATTGGAGCAAGTAAGCTCATATCCCTCGAACCTAGTTAAGTTCTCCATTTTCGATACTTGCCAGTCTTGAGACTTTTACTCATGGAAACTGCCTTAACTGTGTTCCAAGCCCTAATCTTGTTGTATCCGTTATAAAACTTGATTCCGTCTTGTTATCATCAACATTTGAAGCATTTTGATGTCCAGAGTAATCATCATCTATCTCAAAACCTTGTCATGCTTAATGTTTGAATCCTATTAATCCATTTTTATGTCAATACCTTCTGTTTATTCATTTATTCTTAATGATCCTGCTCTCACGTTTGTATTATCTTTAGCTCTAAAACTCCTAATCGTTGACTATTTTCTTTTGCTCTTGGTCACCCCTCAAGCCGTAAACTTGATTATAATTTCTATTTTTTTGGATACCAAATGTCATTGTATATATTTGAGGACTCTCCTATTCTAGTTTGAACTTCCTTCAAAACTCTATGTGCAGTGCTTCCTTTGGGTGTCTAAGGATCGCTGACCCTACGTTGATAATCCTATTTTTCGTCTTTTGAAGCCGGTATTTGTTTTTGCGACTTTGAAATGCCTATTCATTACCAATCTTTACTTTTAATCGAATCATTTTATTGTGAAATTCAATCTTTCTACTTGTTTTTCTGAGAAATATTTAGCTTCTATCTACAACTCCTATTGAATAAACTCTGCTTTAATCTCCTTTCTTTGATACATATTTCAATTGTTTGTGCATATCATGGTAATTGCATCACTACGTTTTCAACTCCTCCTAGTACTTAACGTTATTCTCTTTTATTCTAATATTTCTATCCCAGTCCTTCCGTATTCAACGATTTTAGTTTTTTTTATTCAAAACGCAATTGTACAGTTCAAACTTTACCTCTCTGTGTAAATCTTTTTATATTCGATCTCATTTTAACATTTCAAATTATCCTTCGACTTGTAATTTCAATGACCATCTTTCAGTGATCATAGTAAGAATGTCTATTGCGTCCTCGTCTATTATCCCATATCGCATCCCACTATTATTGACGAAGGTTATAACAATCTTTGAGCTCCAATGTATATTCCTAAACCACAAATCATTGTATATCGTTTTTTTTTGCAGTCCATGCTTGTTGTAAAATATTTTATTCATAATAAAAAAAAAAAAAAAAAACTTCGATAGCTTTAGTCCTAGAATTTGGCTTTGACTATTTAATGTTTGAAATCCACTATCAAATGAGATTCTTCTTTCATTTTCCTTACAAATTATACATTGTTTCAGATGATTCTTGTTGATGAACCCCCTCGTCATTGCTGACTTATATTCATGAAACATTTAAAACTTGATTTGATTGTTATAAAACTTCCTTGTATTCCATCTCTTTCGTTTCGATAGCAAAATTTTATTTAATATTTAACCTCTTTGAATAACTCATACTTATTCCTCGGTCATCTCTCTTTCTTCTCTTTCTGAGCCACCTTGTCATCTCGTTCAATATCTTGAAATCCTTGAACATTTTACTTTTTGACTAGAGACACATATATTCTAACTACCTCAAGTGGACACTCAAAAGTCTTGGTTAGATTGTTCACCCTTGTTCATGAGCTAACAATATTTTGTACATCTTTCAGTAATTCGACCTAACTATTCCTTATGATTGATTACCTTCAAATTCCACCATAGCCGACTGTCGATAGTGATTCTTAAGCCTAAAGTTTTTTCATAGAATCACTAAATCTTATAACTTCAAACCTAGAGCAATGCATCAAACTCGAGAGTTTGAGCCCGTTTATAAAGTCATTATGTTTGATATTTTTTTTTAACAACAAACAACGCCGAGACTATAGAGTGGCGCAGCGGAAGCATGATATAGGGATCTATAATGACATTCACGAAGCAAGATTCATACAGCTGCGCGCACTATATTGATAGAAATACCGAGTGTTGTTCTATTTAGATTATAACGCATGTAAAGGATCATCGTACAAGGATCTTCATAGAGCCCTACAAGCATTGACGGTCAATGACACTAGCAAAGGGTAGGAGCGTCAATCTTAGAATCTAAAAAATGGATAGAAGTCAGAAAATCTATGTAAGCAAGTATGAAGTGATCAAGAATTCAAGCCTTCGTCAACACTTTAATAGAAGACTTTTCAAGAAGATTGAAACCAGGAAGGTTCAATTGCGTCGTCAAAGAACCATTCCAACGATCAAAGTGTATCGTACGAGTGTTTTAGAAGTACAAATGTTTCAGTGAATTTTTCCCACTTATCAGGTCTATCGTAAGATTCAATTATAGAAATATCACTTGGACTCAACGCACATCATGTACCGACGCGATCTTTATTTGGGATGAAACATGTCATTCCAATAGGAACCCATTCGTAAAACGGATTAGGTGCAATAACTTCGATCAAATAAGAAAGACAAGTCTTGGCTCCTCGAGGAACCACGACTTGGAGATGCTACACGGGAATGAGGAAATTATCCGACTTCATGGGATACCGGTTAGCATCGTCTCCGACAGAGATCTCAAGTTTACATCTAGCTTGTGAAGACGGTTTCAAGAAGACCCAGGTACAAAGTTGAACTTTAGTACCGCCTTTCACCCGCAGACCGATGGACAGTCAGAAAGGGTGATAAGGATAAGTGAAGATATGTTAAGGACTTGGGTGTAGACTTTGGAGGGTCTTAGGATACACACATTCCATTAGTAGAACTTTCCTATAAACAACAGTTACCAGGCCACCATCCAAATGGCACCCTATGATGCACTTTATGAGCGGAAATGTCAATCCCCGCTCTATTAGGATTTAGATGGTTGGAGAGCAGCATCACAGGATGGACGAGAAGGGCCTTGCGGGTGGAAATGATACAAGAAGCCATTGACAAAGTTCAAATCATCAAACAGCGAATGAGTGCAGCTCAGAGTCGTCAAAAGAGCTATGCCGACACACGACGCAAGGACTTAGAATTTCAAGTGGGAGACCAAGTTTTTATTAAAGTATCACCGCGAAGAGGCGTCACGAGGATAGGAAAAGGGGGCAAGCTTCAACCTCGATATATAGGACCATTCCAGATCATGAAACGTGTTGGGGGAGTATCGTATGAAGTCAAACTACCTAACAATATTTCCCATATTCATAATGTGTTCCATGTATCACAACTTAAGAAGTACCATCCTGATCCGTCGCATGTGATATCACATGAGGAATTGCAACTGGAACCCAATTTGTCGTATGAAGAGATGCCGATACGTATTCTGGACTTCAAATATCAAGAATTACGATCTCGAAAAATACCCTTAGTCAAGGTATTGTGGAGAAACCATCAGGTTGAAGAAACAACTTGGGAGCGAGAAGATGACATGAGAAAAAGATATCCGGAACTCTTTGGGACATCTCAGAATTTGGGGACCAAATTCTCTTAAGGAGGGGGGAGTTGTAACACCCAATAATCTCCGCTCCTAATTTCGTAGAAGTGAAGGTAAACATTACAATCACCGCTAATTAGATTTTGTGAATTATTTGATTGTAGTGATTCGCGTTCGACTAAAAGTATTTTTCTACTTACTTATATAACTATTATTATATCTATATGTGAAATAGGTTAGTAGTTTATACCTCATGGTTGAATAGTTGATGCATTATATCATTTAAGGTATATATATATACACATATATGTTCATCTTCATCAAATGATTAGTAATAGTTAAGTGGGTCTATGCCTAACTATGCCTAACTACATATATATATATATATAGGCGCATGCACACACACACACATAGATATATATATATATACCATGCATGCTCTAATAGAGAAGGAAGACTAGGAGGTGGCAACTAGGAAGTACATCTCATCTACCAAAAAACAAACGTGGCTAAGGGAGAATTAATCTCCATTTCTTTTTCAATACCTTTTTTTTGTTTTTGACCAAGACTCCTTAGATAATACAACTCACACTCACGGCTGAACATCTCCCCAATTCAGCCTTCTTATCCTCTTAAGATACAAACAATTGTAGAAAGAAACAATTTACATAGGGAGAGAAAGGTTTGCCAAGGATACTCTAAAGACATCACCTTCACTTGATTCTCTTAAGGTATATGGTAGTTAATCATTGCTTTTGCATGAATATATTGTAGACTAAATGTAGTTCAATCCGTATATGACCTTGAATTGAGAATATCATATCATATATATGTATTTTAGTTCACTTCTATGGCATGATGTTTAACTGTGTTTGGAACTTTCAGTTTCTGAAGTTACGTTTAAAGCTGTAATGAGGTACCTAAACTTGTGAGTTTGATTATGATAAATTTTCTAGAATACCTTGATTGTGTGGTAAACATCTCTGAAAAATTTGGTAAGGATTAGAGTTGTGTGGAATGTTCTAAAAATCGTTGAACAAAATCGCCAGTCTGTTCGGCGGAAGTGCAAATTGTTACTGTTTTGAAGATATTTCGTGTACTTGGAAATTTTTGTTTACTCTAAAACTTTTACAGTAGCTTGATACATGTGTTATAGAGATGTCATATAAATTTCGGAATTTTTCAGTAAACAGGGGATTTTACAAAAAATATTTGAGTATAAGGTGTCTGTTCTGAAACAAATCTGCCGAGACGGTCCAGTTTCGTTGATCAAATCCCCAATTTGACAAGGAAATTAAATCTAGAAAATTTATGTAGAATTTTACAGCATCCTATATGTTATCCTGAAAATTTTGAGAAAGAAATTCCAATCCGAGAATATGTTAAAAAATTGTTGAAATATGTTGCGCATGTAAGGGAGCTAGTTGGAACTTAATTGCCTATATGTTTGGATAGTATGATATAACTTGTTGCATGTGATTAGCTTAAAGTGTATTGTTTTGTGAAAATGATAGTATTTTGTATCACAGGATACTTTCGTGATTCCGAGGCCGAGGCAACGACGCCGGTTTATTATAGTGAGGGTTTCTGTTATTCTTTCAACTTGATCTTGCTTACCATTTTTCGGTCCCTTTATCTTTTAAATCATAGCCAAGTGTGACCTCATAAAGTTTCATTGATCAGACTTTTATTCTCATCTAAGGTAAGTGTCCAACCGTGTCCCAATTTGTAGTCTATCGTTCTTGTTTTCGCTCGCTCTCGCTCGAATACAAATCAGTGTACATATTCTAGTAGGAAACTCGTTGAAACGATTATTCTTCTTGGCTCTATTCCGTCGGCTAAGGGAGCTAAGTGCTATACGGGACAAAGTGCCACGTGACGGCGGGGGCCACCGCTTGAACCCGTAGGAGCCACCTCTAGAATCCCGAAGTCTGGCATCCATCCGCGATGTGTCATTTTCTTGATATACAGCTTTGATTCGAAAAAGCAGAGTGAAGGGAGCTAAGTGCTATACGGGACAAAGTGCCACGCGACGGCGGGGGCCACCTCTTGAACCCGTAGGAGCCACCACTAGAATCCCGACACCTGGAACACTTCATAGAACATAAAGGTGTGAAGCCTCCTGCTGGTATGGGACAGTGGAAGGTGGATCACGATCACATGATATGATTACAAAAGTACATGGGTTATGTCCTCTGATTCATACGTAACATACTCGATTAATTTACCTTGTGATATGTTATTCTATTCTTTTGCTTGCCATCGTATATGTCCATGTCGTTAATAATTTTCGCTGCAGATTCTATCTCTCATGATAAGGTAAAGCAAGCCATTAGCCTACCTCACTGGGTCATTCGGACTCACCCCTCCTTCTTTCTTCCTTTTCAGATAAACTTAGAATGTCTGATACAAATGGAGAAATGAGAAATAAAGGAAGCATTGGTTTGTTTCTATCAAAGGGAGTAATGTTTTGGGATGTACGATTGGGTATGTATATGTTTTGGCTTGGAGATTTGTAATTGATAGGGTTATTGTTTAATTGTGTAAGACTGATGAATAAGGTATTGTTGGTTTAAGTGGAATGAAATTCTTTTAGTTTTAGTAGATGAAGAATTGGTATAGTTCTGACGATTAGCGCTAGCTCGAGAAAGGACAGTCTCGTGGATCGAGCTAGTGTCGCGGTGTAGCGGGCCACCAAGTGGTCGGTGGGCATTACATGCATAGTGCTGCTAATCAGAATCTTCCAAACCCATTAACATTGTGGAAAAATAAAAATCCCTATATCGGTGAGCGTTCTGCCTCTCTAAACGCTCTCATTCAAGAAGAGGCTGATTACTTCTTACAAAGCGTCCTGAATGCAAACTATCAACCTGATAAGCATCGCTTTGAAGCCATCCGAGATATTCATCATGAAGGCTTTCGTGCCATTTTGAATGCAGGCACAACCTTCTGCATGAATGAGGTTACCTGGTGTGAAACCTACGTTGGTCAGCGTTACAAGTTTGAAGACCTGGTCAAGGAACCTACGTTGGTCAGCGTTTCACAATCGGCATGCTAGATAAAAGAAGACAGTTTGCTCGATATTGCTTACAACGCCGAGAAGCAAGAGTTGGGCCACTTGCTCTCTTACCATCTTTTCGTCAACCAATTGAAAGCTTTCTGCGTGAAGCGTTGGCTAGGATCGCAGATTTGCCAATTAACTATTGTGGCCAAGCGTCAACAAGCGGAACAAAGCCTACTTCAGATTTAACACTTACACCTGGCCAGCAGGAAGATAACATCAGACATATGTTGAAGATGCTCCCTCCGTTACGGGATTTCGACAACGTCTTCACTGCAAACCTGAGAAAGCCAAATGGATCCATTATAAGACCTCTTTTTGGATATCCATTGCCCTTCTCTTTCCGACAGGAACTGATAGAACACTATACCTATGTTCTCTCTTTACTCGAAAGAAATCCGGACATCTCGCGTGCAGCCTTGCCTTACGTTGAAGAATACATGGCAATGTACGTATCCGAGTCTGAGCGTCCATTGGAGTTGCCAAAAGATAGAGTGCTACTTTTTTCATTCACTCAACGTGACGATGCTCTATTCTTTATTAAGGCTCCTCGTTGCAAGATCTTTGTTAACCACATGCTCCAGATCTTAGGACCAAGTTGGGTCATAGCAACGGACACTCCAATCCGCACTCTAAGTGATTTCTCGACCATTCCTATTTCTCGAGTAAATGAGTTAATCAACAGTTCATCAACGGAGCTTGCAGATTCAGATTTTGGAAGGCTCAACTTCAGATTCTGTGACTTTAGTCATCTAACTACTGTCTCTTCTTTACCTTCCACATCTGATACAGAAGTTGCCTTAGCGCCCAGAGTGGAACCAGTTCAAGCGTCTCAACCAGAGGTTGTGCCTGACGCTTCAACTTCACCTGTTCCAACGGTTGCTGAGATAGCAATCCATTCGTCTGTCTTCCATCCAGATTTTCAACAACCATCTATAGAGTCACTAAAGCACACTTCAAGATTTAAATAACCAGCTGCCTCTCCGACTGTGCTTCAAACATTTGTGTCTCTCCTCACTGAAACGTTGGAAGAGATGAACGCTCAAGCGTCCAATCATGCAGAATCTCTCCACTGGATCAAGGAAGACTTAGCTAAGATCGAGAAAGAGAATATGAGCGCTCATGTTGCTCATATGCGCGGAGCTGCTGATGCTGCCGTAGATACTGCTCTCTCTCGTATGCAGACAATGATAGATGGACTCGCAGCTAATCAAATTGCTATGAAAGAATCTCTTAAAGAAAAATTTGATGCATTGGCTGCATCCATGGTCCAAATGGCTGCTCAAATTGCCATTCTTACTGAAGCTACAGTAAAGGCTGATGATGGTAATAAGGGGGAAAAGAGGAAAGCTCATGCAAGTTCAAGAGCTCAATCAAGTTCTAAGCGTCAAGAAGTGAAGCGTCCAGAGCCGAAAAATCCACAAGATTTTGTCTTCTTGCCATCTCCTCCTCCTTTGCCCGAATCTAATTATCCTTCATGGGTTGCCGCCACGGGAATTCCTAGTAGAACAACTGGTTTTCCTCCCATCGCTTTCAGAGCAGATATACCTGTGCCATCTCAAGCGCTACTTGAACAATTCAATATACCGATGGAGCGAGCACCACTTCCAGAGCCTACTACTCCTCAAGACTTGGCTGTGGAAATGGAATTCTCAGACTTATCTCAAGCGTTCAGAGCAGTGCTTAGGCATATGGGTATTGATCCATCTGAATGGGATCGACGGCATACAGTATAAGAAATAAGGAGAAAAAGGGAAAATCGCTTCGTAATTGACAGAGATCATCAGATAATGATCACCCTTCAAGATCTCATCGAAGAAGACATCAAAACAGAAATGATCAGACGACGAAATCTTACCAGAAGAAAGTAGATCCTGATAGCTCTTTGTAATTTAACCATCTCTTCTGTTTCTACATAGTTTGTAAAATGTATGAATTCTCCGAATATATGTAAAGTACATTTTTTTCAGCAAAAACATCTCGTTGAAGCTTAACTAACTCTAACTTACTAACATAACGCTTATTAACTTTGGCTGTCGTAACTCTTGAACTATAAAAAAGTAAGTATTGCCATCATCAAAAAGGGGGAAATTGTTAGAAATTTCATGTTAGATGTTTTGATGATGACAATTAGGAATCTTGTTAGACCCCAAAGTTATGTACGCTTAAATTTCATAGATACATTGTATAAGCATTTGAACATTAGAAATGTATAGGCTTTATTTTATCTTTTACTTTTGACATTCTTAGATCAAGAAGTCGGTTAGATTAAGCGTTTGATACTTTCTGAAGACTCCAAGCGTCCAAGAAATCAATAGTGAATGAAGTTTGAAGAAGTTCACTCTAAGCGCCTGACATGTTCTGAGTGAGGTGTCAAGTAACGAAGGCTGAAGTTTCAAGCGTCTACACTTCTAAATAAAGTCTGAAGACTTTTCCCAAGCGTCTAAACATTAAATAGTCCTCCAGATTAAATTGAACTTTCAGTTCATGAATGAAGCATCTATCAAATGACAAACATTCTCCTGAAGCGCCAGATCAAAACGAGTTTAATGCAAATATTCTCAGTGCATTAAATGCCAACGGGCATTTAATTCAAATTGCATTAAATGCTGATAAGAGCATTAAATGTGATAAGCACTTTCAGACGTACGGAGAAGCCACCCTATTGGACTGTCAACAATTCAAAGACTGCAGCACCAACTTTTGTGCAGCAGATTTTCAGGAAAAAGGACAAAAGTTGTTCACTCGCGAAAGTGAGAGACACGCGCCCTTGCATGTGTCAAACGGATAATTTTTCCAAGAATGCCTATAAATAGAACTTCAACAACAAGCCAAACAGAGAGAACAATTATCAAGCCAAATTGCTGTTGCATTGAAGTCTCATTTCTTAAATTCTCAGAAAAGCCAGAATACTCAAGAAAATATTCTCTCTGCTTTTCATCAAATCTTGAGACAGTCAAACCAATATCTCAAACATTCTTTTTGAAGAAACCACTCTACTACTGAGATATTCCAGTTGTTTGAACTTCATCAAAATCAAACAAACTCTTTTAGAAAAACCCCTATCCAAGCCTCGCGATCTGTGTGAAGTCGAAGTTGGATACTTGCCATATTTTTGGGTGAAAGAAGCAAGGGGATTGAAGTGATTTGGAGCAGAAATCTGTGTGATCAAGGAGCTCAAGTCATCGACATCCATCTCTCCCTAATTTGTAGAAGATTTTGTGTGATTCTTTGAGAATCATTTTAATGGATTGCCTCCGAGTGCAAAGGAAAAGAAGGACGTAGTTGGGATTACACCACCCAACGAACCTTACAAATATTGTGTCATTTACTTTTCAGTCAATTCTTTTATCTATCATATCATTGCATAAATTGATTAAGTAAAACACAATCAAAAGCGAAGCAACTAAGAAACCTCTTGTGACGCTAAAACTTTCAAAGAGAAGACTCCAAAAATCATTCTGCTGTGCTAACACTGATCAAAGAACTGAACGCTTAAACCTACTTGGTTAAAGTATTCAAATCTTGAAGTCTAAGTTAACTTTATAAAAATAGTCTTCATCAGAGGCTTCGCCAAAGCGCCAATACTTTAAGTGAACGCTTAAGTCAAGCGTTAGACACTTCAAGCGTCTATCTTTTCAAGCGTCCAAAAAATCTTTTTGTACAAAATTTTTTGAAGTCGAAAAAGACTTCAGGGTCTATTCAACTCCCCCCCCCCCCACCCTTCTAGACCCTTTCGTATGCCACTTGGGACCAACACTAAGTATCGAAGAGCGCGAAGACGTTATATTCTTTATCCCGCAATCTAGCCTGATCAGTCCAGGGCATGTGATGGAAGCCCTTGGCCCCCTCTGGGTCATTGGTCTTAGAGAACCTTCTCCCTCCATCAAAATTATTGAAGAAGAAAGTGCTCCTACGGAGGATGATGCTCAATTTCCAGATCCCTCAAGCACCCCAGTGGTCGAGCCCCCAGCGCTTGAAGATCCTATCATGGATCGAGCGATTGAAGAAGTGCACATTGAAATTGCTCAAGCGCCTGAAGAACCTTTTATCAGAGATAAATCCAAAGGTAAGGCTGCAGTTTCAAAATCTTCTTGACTTTTCTCATCCCCAGAGCGTCCTTCTTCCGATTCAGAATTCTAAGAGCGATTCAGAAGCTAGAGATTTCAGGCAGGCAGTCCGAAACTCGCTAACCAACATTGAGGGTTCCTGCTCCAAGATCTTTGAGGCTGCTGATAGGCATATCCGCATAGTGTCGGATACGCGGACTCGTGATATTGGCAACGCTACAAATAAAAGCACTATTGCTATCATGCAAAGCATATCACCTCTTATTGCTGAGCTCTCATCTGAATTCAACCATCACTTAGCTCAGAGCGCCCTGGCCGATACTGAAAGACATGCTTCATCCGATGCCGCCGCTCAGAGTGTTGCTCAACAAGTTGCTCTTCTCATTGAAGAAATTAGACTCTTGCACCGCGATGTCGTTGAACTCAAGAACTCCTTTGATAATGTCAAGAAGGGGGAAGATAAAAAAAAGTCCAAAGCGATTTCCAAGACAGATAATAAACAGTGGCGTTCATTGTTCGAAGAATTAGTAGCCATTAAGAAAGTGTTATCCAAGAAAAGAAAGCCAAGGTATTATCTCGGAAAGTACGCGCTTCCAGAATTGGACCCCGAGTTCTTAGAAAGCATGGGATTTCCTGCTTATGCCGGACCGCTACAACGACCTATCAATTGGAGACCGTCAAATGATCGACAAAGAGATATCTATCATGACTTAATTCGTGAACTTGGTATTCTACCAAGGGACTGGACGGAAAGGTTGTTAGAACTAAATGAAAGCGCCAGACTTCGTAGACATGATTATGATGAGAAGTTCTACAAAGCGAAGCAAGAGCAAAGCCACAGAAAAAGTGATTGGTTTCCTTTTTATGTTTTATCCGTTTTATTTTTTTATTTATGGTTTTTCTTCAGTGTAAAACATGTATGCTTTAAATTCTTTCAATGAATGAATATTTTAACGCTGAAACATCTTGTTGAAGCTAATCTAACTTTAGCTAACTTTACTAACTTTTCAAACGCTAACTTATATTCCTTTGGGCCTTTTCTTTTAAGTAACTCTTAAATTATAAAAGAGTTATAAGAGTCTTGATATCATCAAAAAGGGGAAAATTGTTAGGAAATTTCATGTTAGATGGTTTTGATGATGACAAGATTAGATTAAGGTTAGACCCCAAAAATACAATGTACGTTTCCGTTTTTCCATTAGAATGGCTGGTATAAGCATTTGAAAGTTGTATTTCCAGTTATAGGCTTGTAATGTTATCTGTGTGAATTTAGACTAAGTATTGCGACTGAATCGCTAGTAGAATTTCTTAGGCTGCGTCTCTTAGAGAAGAAGTTGAAGGACCACATCTGAAGTCAACGGGATAAAAGACATTTTTTTCTTAGAGTATGTCAAACGCTAACAGATTCATTTCGGAGATTTATGGCTCAGCGCTCGAAATACCTCAAGCGGACGTATGTCAGATCACTGAAATAAATCCTCAAGTCATGATGGACTTAAATGCGAGCATGCAAAGGGCACTTATTTCCAACGGGATTAAAATTCAAAATGTATTAAAATGTTGATAAAGAGCATTAAAATGGGACATATCTATTCCCCAGGCAAGATTTGAGATAAAACCTCCTAATGAACGCAAAGATTTCCTTGAAGACTCCGCAACTCCTTGAGATTTCTGGGTGTAGGCATCTTTTGAATCACATCTATTTTTGCAGGATCGACTTCAATCCCACGGTGGTGAACTATGAAGCCAAGAAATTTTCCAGATGTGACGCCAAAAGCACACCTTAGTGGATTCATCTTCAAATCATACTTCCTCAGTCGGTCAAATACTACTCGAAGATCTTCTAAATGATCACTTCTCTTTTTGGTTTTAACAATAAGATCATCGACATAAATTCCACTCTTTTATGTAGCATATCATCAAAAATGACTTTCATAGCGCGTTGGTAAGTGGCACCAGCATTCTTTAGCCCAAAAGGCATTACTTTGTAGCAGAAGATACCTTTCAGAGTATGAAATGCTGTGCACTCTTCGTCTTGTGGTGACATCTTTATTTGATTGTATCCAGATGAGCCATCCATGAAAGACAAGGCTTCATGTCCAGTAATTGCATCAACCATAAGATCAATGATTGGTAGCGGAAAGTTGTCTTTTGGACACGCTTTGTTCAAGTCTCGAAAGTCAACACAGATGCGTATCTGACCATTTTTCTTCTTTACTGGGACGATACTAGAAATCCAAGTTGGATACTTCACTTCTCTAATGAATCCAGCGTCAATGAGCTTGTTCACTTTAGCTTCAATTCGAGGAACCAACTCAGTACGAATTACTCGTTGTGATTGCTTTACAGGACATACTCCATATTTTATGCCAAGTTGATAAATCATAACTTTTGGATCTAAGCCTGGCATTTCCTTGTATGACCAAGAAAAACTATCTTTATACTCGATCAGGATCTTGTGGTATTGGTCTTCTTCTTCGGGACTTAGAAGAGCACTAATGAAAATAGGGCGTGGTTCATCTTTCGTACAGAGATTTAGCTCCTTAAGTTCATCAACAGTCACCTGCCCACCATCTTCAAGTTGTGGAGGGGCTTCTTGGATTACATCATCTGAGGCTTCGAGGTCAGAATCTTCATCTACTGCGGCATAATTAGAGCTGATGATGACTTCCACCTCATATTCATTTAGGTTGTTCTCATTTGAACGACGAGAATTGCTGATGATGCGTTGTTTTACCTTGACGGTCCCATCCATGGTGATAAGTACCAGTGATGACTTAGTTCCTTGCGGCTGAGATAGAATAAGAGTCTTGTTATTATTTCTTGACTCTGCCATGTCCGTCTCGCCATCATGGTTCCTCTTCTTTAGTTGTTGTGTACTACCACCTCCAAGTTGATTGAAGACAGAGCTTTGGGGAATACTGCTTGCACCGAGTCTATAGTGAATATTAGGGATTCGGCTACTCGAACCAATTCTTCCAAAGACGAAAGGACGAGCAGTAGGAGCACCAAGCCGATCAAATGCACAAACATGATTATCACTAGGCTTATTTCCCTTTCCATCACCTTCTACGGATATATGTTGCACATTGATGCATTTTTCTTTCCTCGTGACACGTATTCTACCTGGCTCGACAGGTGTAAATCCCAAACCAGTCTTTGGTTGATCCATGTGACATCCTTGTTTCCTTAATTTATGTTGTGCTTTGGTGAGACCATGAATCTTTTCTCCAGTCAATTCAGGTTCCAATTTACCAAGACCTGATGAATTGGAGAAGTCATATCCAGACTTTTTGAGGAGCTTGTAAACTTTAGGACTGAATGTTCCTTGAAGCCTTTGACATGGACTTCTCACAGGTGAGGATTCATTAGGAGGTGGATAATTTACATTAGTAATCAGCATAGTCAAGCTTTTTGCCATCACTTGATAATCATTTGATCTCATCACCTTAGATTGTATTTTGCTCGTGTTGCCTGGTTGAACGTGTACATTAGCTACAATTTCTTTTTCTTTGGGATTCAACTGAGGGATATGCTCTACAACCACTGATTTAGCTTGATTTTTCTCCACATGGTTGCTAGTCGGGGCTTTAAGTGCCAATGCCCCCTGCACTATGTCAGAATCGAGATAGAGTTTGGCATCAGCGAAGTACGACTCTGCCTCGGTAAATGGCTTCACATCAGCATCTACTTTTACCACTTCTCCATTCCTTAGGTATTTGAAGCATTGATGAAAGGTTGACGGTACTACTCTATTTTCGTCGATCCATGGCTTCCTAATAACAGACGATAAGATGTCCCCGCATCAATAACATGGAATATGGTGCTTGCTTTTAGTTCTCCTATCATCAAGTCTAAATGGATCATACCAATGGCTCGCTGTCCACCTTGGTTAAATCCTTTAATAGTAAGACAACTACAAGACAGATATTCTATTGTCAGTCCCAAAGTTTTCATAGTAAACTTTGGCATTATGTTGACTGCTGAACCTCCATCAACAAGTATGCGATTGGCTTTCTACTCTTGCATAAATCCAGAGACAAACAGTGGACGATTATGTGGTTTTGATGCTAGCAACAAATCCTCATCCATGAAGGCGATCGCAGTACAATAAGAAGTAGAGTGTTGAATTTTATCTTCACCAGTTACAGTGTATACGATTTCAAACTTTGATTCAAAAAACTTTTTCGGAAAGAAATCATCTAGAGTCACAGGAGTTCGATGGTTATTCTTCGGTGACCTCTTAAAGTTCACATGAGGAGTTTTCAAAACTTTCACTAGATTGGGCTTCCTGACCGTTAGCGAGTATGACTTCTTCAAGAACAGTGGATGTACAATGCAACGCCTTTGTCGCCGTCTATGCATCACAAGGATCCATTCACCATCTTCTTCAAACTTATCAATAGAATTTTCCTCGCTCATGGTTCCTTCATCAACAAAGAAAGACTTTCACCGTTGCTGGCTCTAGACTCCCAAATTGAAGTGCTGGTGGTGCCTTCGCAGATGATGATAAGGAAGAAACTTTGTGTTGCGAATCACTTGTAACGACATCAATGCTAGCGTGATTTGTATCTGCAACATCTTCACTGTCAAGGATTATTTTCCCATCTCTTGCCAGTGCCATAATTTTGTCTTTGACCACAAAGCACTTTTCTATAGGGTGACTCACAACTCGGTGATATTTGCAGTACTTAGGGTCATTCACCTTTCCAGCTTCCCCTGGGCGCTTCGGCTCCGGAAGTTCAATCAACTTTCCAGCAAATTGCTGATCAAAGATGTGAGAAACATTAGAGTCTGGGAAAGGATATTCCTTCTCTTGCATCTCTTTCAAGGAAAGTCGGCGTCTCTCATATGTAGAACGCTGATTTTCAACTTTCTCATTGTGCTTCTTGTCATTTGCAGAAATTTTGACAAGAGTTACCTTGACAACCATACATTCCTTGGTAGAGGGTTTAACGTATTTCTCAACTTTCTTGAAGTCTTTCTTTTCCTTCCGTTGCTCTTCTAATGGGAAATTTGCTCCATGATTGGCAATGCTTAGTTCCATGTCATGAGCACGTGTGGCCAATTCCTCAAAGTTGCGAGGCTTGATCCCTTGAAGTATGTAGAGAAGCCCCCAGTGCATTCCTTGGATACACATTTACACTGCAGATATCTCTGAGAGTTTATCTTTGCAGTTCAGAGTTAGCGCACGCCACCTATTGATGTAGTCATCAACGGGCTCATCCTTCCATTGCTTAGCATTTGTGAGTTCAATCATGCTCACAGTCCGGCGAGTACTATAGAAACGATTTAGAAATTCTCTCTCCATTTGGTCCCAACTATCTATGGATTCAGGCTCCAAATCAACGTACCAGTCAAAAGCATTTCCTTTTAGAGATCGTACAAATTGCTTCACGAGTAGATCTCCATCAGTCCCCGCATTATTGCATGTCTCTATAAAGTGCGCGATACGTTGTTTTGGGTTTCCTTTACCATCAAATTGTTGCAGTTTTGGTGGTTGGTATCCCATCGGCATCCTTAGAGCATCAATGCGTTTCATATACGGCTTCGAGTACACGAGCGAATTGTGGGAAGATACACACTATATTGAGCCCTAATGGTGTTGGAAATCATATCTTGCAGTTGTTGAACAGATAATGCGCCAACAGTGGTGTTGGAGTTGTTGAACTTCTTCGCAGATTCATGTTGATGAGGCAGTTCATTGACCGGCATCTCCTTGGCATTTTAACTTAGAGGAGATGCACGATTATGACTAGGTTCTCTTACATTGGAGTTTTCTAGTTTGTTTATCAATTGAGCAATTTGGAGATCCTTGTCTTCTAAAGCTTTCTGCATATCAGCAATGGCTTGAGCCATCTGAGCCATTTGAGCCGCTTGTTCATCCACCGATGTAGCTCCCATCATCATTGCAGGAAGTTCAGCAAATGAAGAAGATTTGGAGTTGATTCCCTTTGGAGATGACGGGTTTGAACCGTCAGAATGATTGTTGTCGCCGATCTTGCCTCCAGTAGAAGATTGGTCAACGGGATCATCGACAATGTTAGCATCATTTTTCTTGGCCAAAGCAACTTGATTCTTTCTTGGAGCCATGGAGTTGCAAATGTAGACTCTGAAACTTGATGTCGGAGGAAGAGATGAGGGGTAGATTCGAGTCCCACCAGGCGTGCCAAATTTGATCACACAAATTTTCGAGTCTGCAATTTTACAAGAACAAGAAAAGATAATATGGACAAATAAATAAATCAATTTAAAGAAAATTACAATTTTGGTGGAAGAATTCTCCTATCGAAGACTAATCCCTTGATTCTTCACTCCAAACACGATTCAAGGCCTTGAAAGCTTATTCTTGAATCAAACGATGTAAATGCTTTGGGAAAGTTGAAAGCTTCAAAGCCAGCTCGTCGCTTTGATCTTCCTTCAACTTGATTTGGACTTTTATAACGTTTATTCGAGGGTTTAACACCTTAATCTCGGATTAAACGATATAAATTGATGAATTTCGTCAAGAACACTTTGAAGTTTGTCTTGAACGCCTTCTTGAATTTGAAGAACTTGTAGAGAGAATTTGAGAACTTCTCTTGTCTTTCTAGCTCTAATTTAATTTGTGTCTTTATTGTGAGCTCCCATGGACCCTATTTATAGGTGTAGGATGGAGAAGCCACAAATTCTTTAAACACCTTTGATAATTATCTCAATAATATTTATTTATTAAAAGATAAATGTCATTTACTTTTGAGCCATTTGATTGGCTAATATTTGATGAGGATAAATTTAATAGATATTATCTCTTTAATATCTATATTAATTTAAAGAGATAAATGCCAATTACTTTGGAGCCTTTTAATTGGCTAATATATCCACTTTGGCGCAGTGTGATTGGTCATTGACTTCTTTATTGCAAGACATAATTTGATTGGTTGGACCGGACCATCTCAATTTGACATGTGGCCCGATTTGATTTGCCAATAAAATAAATATTAAAATATCAATTAAATCAATTATTTAATTTTGGAATTAAATTTGATGAATCCCAAAACATAAATTAAAGACTTAACTTGATAGTTAATATTATATTTTCCACTCGTCACAATTTAGTTGGGTGCAAAATTGCTTTGTCTACAAGGAGCTCGTGGGCAATAGTCAAATCTTATATTTTGAACTAATCCACACGCTACCTTTAGCGATGAAATCAATGCATGAATTTTAGAAAAAGTGACTTAGCGCTAAAGTCTTATTCAAATAATGAACATTTAATCGCTGTTGAGAGATAATACTTTTATTTTATTAGCAATTAAATTGTCATGCATAAAGGTAAACGCCAATGATCAATGCATAAAAATTTTCAAAGTCATTTTTGATCATACTAATTGGAATAGTACAATTTTAAAGTCCCCCCTAAAATTGATAACTCATTTCAATTTTGAAAACGCTTTAGACATTATAATAGAGTGGGTTCCCCCTAAATTATATGTTTATAAAAGTATGATGATTCATGATTAAGCGTTTAAATCAATCATACCTAATACACTTCTCAAAGTGAGAAAACGTTGTTCGTTGAGCGCTTTAGTGAAGATATCTGCCGATTGTTTGTCAGTTCCAATGAAATGCATGAAGATATCTTTCTTTGAACATGGTCACGCAAGAAATGGTAGCGAATGTCAATGTGTTTGGCTCTAGAATGAAGGACTAGGTTTTGGGTCATAGCTAAAGCGCTTTGGTTATCACAATGGATTGGGGTAGGACCTAAGATGATTCCATAATCTCTAAGTTGTTGCCTCACCCAAAGGATTTGTTCACAACAGCTTCCAGCGGCTACAAACTCGGCTTCAGCGGTAGAAGTGACTATGGATTGTTGTTGCTTACTATGCCACAAAACCAATCTATCACCTAGAAATTGACATGTACCACTAGTACTCTTTCTATCTATTTTGCATCCTGCAAAATCTGCATCTGAATAACTAATTGGTTCAAAATGAGAGTTCATTGGATACCATAAGCCCACATTTTGTGTGCCTTTTAGGTATTTAAGGATTCTATTGGAAGCAATTAAGTGTGACTCTCTAGGATCAGCTTGAAAGCGTGCACACATACATACCGTAAACATAATATCAGGTCTACTAGTGGTAAGATAAAGAAGTGATATCAATTTTCTTCCCACTTTTATCCTCATCTAACTTAAGTGTTTGGCTCATTGGAATTTTTGAAGATGATGCATTTTCCATACCAAATTTCTTAATTATATCTCTTGTATATTTGGCTTGGTTTATAAATATGCCATTAGGAAGTTGTTTAACTTGTAATCTTAAGAAAAAGTTAATTCACCCATCATGCTCATTTCAAATTGATCTTGCATCATTTTCGAAAATTTCTCACGCAATAGCTTATTAATATATCCGAAAATAATATCATCAACATAAATTTGGACTAAGAGAATATCTTCATTATGGGTAATTTTAAATAATGTTGTGTCAACGCTGCCTTTTGAAAAGCCTTTACCTATAAGGAAGATAGAGAGAGTGTCATACCATGCTTTTGATGCTTGTTTAAGGCCATAGAGTGCCTTATCCAATTTGTAGACCATACACTGTGAACTTGTTGAATGTGGCAAATGGTAGGAACATCCAAATTACTTCAAGACGGGCTACTGAGGCATAAGTTTCATCAAAGTCAATACCCTCTTCTTGATAATAACCCTGAGCGACTAATCTGGCTTTGTTTCTCATCCATTTTGTTCCTGAAAACCCATCTAGTCTTAATAACTCCTTGCTGAGCTGGTCTGGGAACTAGCGTCCAAACCTTACTACTCTCAGTTTTGATCTGGTTAGAACAGGTTGAGATACTCCTGATCATCAATCGCTTGACCCTCATTTGTCTCTTGCGCAGTCACTTCATCATTCACAGTTCCAATTTGCTCTTGATGATCATTCTCTTCATGATCATCAGCGTTTCTTGCAATATCATCATTGATAACCCCATGAGTAACTTTAGGATTGGGCACAAAGATCTCATCATCCTCACTATCATTACTAAGATTGATTTGTGATGCTTGTTGGGAAAGATCTTCAACTCCTACATCATCAATATTAATCTTACTCGATTTTTGGTTAGCATCATCAAACACAACATGAATGGATTTCTTAACCTTCGATTTGATCATATTTAAGATGCGGAAACTCTTTCCATTTTTGGCATAGCCTAGAAAACTTCCCTCATCCGCTTTAGGATCAAACATCTTTAGGTTGTGAGATCCGTTGTTATGAATGAAACATTTTGAACCAAATGCATAAAAATAAGAAACGTTAGGCTTACATCCCTTCAATAACTCATATGGAGTCTTTTCATGTTGCTTGTTAATCATAAACCAGTTCTGAGTGTAGCAAGCGGTATTGATTACTTTGGCCCAAAACCTTTGAGGCAGCTTGGACTCGGCTAACATTGTCCTAGCGGTTTCTTTAAGTGTTCTGTTCCGTCGCTCGGAAACTCCATTTTGTTGAGGTGTTCTAGGCGTAGAATACTCACGTAGTATTCCAAAATCTAAACAAAACTTCTCAATAATATGGTTAGTAAATTTAGTTCCTCCAACGCTTCTAATTCTTGTCACTTTTAGATCTTTTGAAGTTTGCAATTGATGAATTAGCGTTGTGAGCTTGACACTAGTTTCTTCTTTGGATGCTAAAAATTCTACCCATGTATAGCGTGAGAAATCATAAACTATCACTAGCGAATACTTTTTACCACTAACACTCATGATTTGAATAGGACCAAACAAATTCAAATGCAATAGTTCAAGAATTCTAGAAGTAGATAGATGTGGTTTCTTCTTAAAAGATGATTTAACTTGTTTACCCATTTGACATGCTGATACATAAGTGATTTTTCTAACTCTTAGGTAATCCCTCTACAAGATTTAGCAATATTAACTGAGAGATTGCCTTAATGTTGATGTGATTCATTTTTCTACGCCATAACCAACCCAATTCATTTTGACTCTTAGCAAGAAAATATGTATTTATCGATTGTTGAACCCCAATCTACCAAATAACCATTATGTGTTCTTTTTCCTTTCAATTTAGTAGATCCAATCTTAGTGTCATTAATATAGCAAAAGTCACTAGAAAATTTAATTTCAAAGCCTTTATCACAAAATTGACTAATGCTCAATAAATTATGCTTAAGACCCTCAACATAATATATGTCACTTATCATAACGTTCCCCCTATGCATGATACCTATACCTTTGGTTTTACCTTTGGTGTTATCATCGAATATAACTTGAGGACCATTGGTTGCATGATAGTTGATCAAGAGATCCTTTGAGCCTGTCATGTGCCTTGATGACCCACTATCGATGTACCAAATTGATGTATCGATGCTTGCTCTAGGTACCTACATTTAAAGGGCAGTTCTAATTCTTTTTAGGTACCCATTTTGACTTAGGTTCTTCAACATTAGTAGCGTTAGTCTGAAATAAAACTTTCGGAACCCATATTTAGCTTGTCTTCATTACGGGGGGACTTGCCTTTTCGAGTTTTGGTTTGTGTTGTGTGTGCTTCTTAAGTGTATAATAATATCCTTGATCATAATAATAATCATAGTCATAATCATAATCATCATAGTATCGATAATATGATCCAGATCTCTGAGGATATTGGCGCTGGTATTTCAGCACTGGCTTAGGAGTCACTTTTGGCGATTGATGGTTAGCATTTGATTCACTTGTGGAAGGTTTCTCCTTAGCCTTTTGAGCATTTGGATAGACCTTCTTTTGTGAATCATTCACTTTCGTCTTCTCTTTATTTCCTGAGTTGGCTTTGACCTTCTCATTTGGCCTCTTACCATTGTATCTTGGTTCATTCAGTGTTTGACTGTTTCAACTCTTCTCAACAAAGGCTACACCTTTTCCTTTATTGGTTGCCGCAACCTTAGACGCATTTGATTTATTACCAAATCTATCACAACCTGATATATGTTATTTTTACACAAGTTTTACCCCTTTTATCAACTTAATTTTGATTGTTTCTTTAATAATTTGATCACATATGATGCTTTGAACCCGGTTTGCTTTGACTTTTCAGATTGGGTTAACAGCCGGAGGAAAGAGCAAGAACCGAAGGCAAAATGAAACAATTTTTGGAATTTTTCAAGGCAACGCCGCGGCGTTCAACAAGCGAACGCCGCGGCGTTCACAAGCAGTAGCCAATGCCGCGGCGTTCAAACAAGCGAACGCCGCGGCGTTCACAAGCAGTAGCCAACGCCGCGGCGTTCAACAAACGAACGCCGCGGCGTTCGAGGCGGCAGTGTTGGCCTATAAATACCTCTTTTAGCCATTTTTTACCCTAACTCACCTTGGATAGCAGCTGCCACACGAAAATAGAGAGAGAGGGAGCTTAGAAGAGAAGATTGAAGGTCAAAACATGGAGAATTCAACAAGGAATCCACATCTCTACAAGAATTAGGGAGTTTTTACATATTTGTTTCTTGAATTTGTTCAAATCTCCTATGACTTGTATTATTTATATTTGCACTTTTGACATGAATATGAGCTAAACTTGTTTGATTGAGGCCATGGATAGGCCATTTATGTTATTTTGATTGTTGATTTGTTGGTGTTTATTGGATTAATTTTGGTTTTAGCTATGTATTCAATATTTGATCTCAATGCTACATTTGCTTGATCACCAAGTGTTTGATAAAATGCCTAGGTTAGAGATCGAGAGATAATAACCTAGGGAAGATATAAACATTGAATACCCTATAGTTAAACCGACTAGAGATAGACTCGGTTTCTTTAGGTGGCTTTCCATTCACGTGGAGAATTCCTAGACCTTAAATGCATCCTCGTTAATCGGGTTTTCATATAGAGATATATAGGAAATCGTTACCAAGGGTAGGGTTGCTATGCCAAGAGATTGGGTGGTACGTACGTTAGGGAATTTCGCCTTAGCTAAATCAATCTAATAATCCAATGGAACCTAAATCACAATCGAAATGCATAATTGGTTGAACCATGTGCCTTGATCGCTTCTCTCTATTGTTTCCTCCCTTTATTTGGTGTGACGTTGCCTTCGTTTATTTTCTAATATTTATTAATTAGTTAATCAACCTTTCTATCGACCGATTTAACTTAGAATTGAGTAATATAGTAGTCTTGATACTTAGATTATAGTTGTCCCTGCGGATACGATAACCCCGGACTTAGAAATCCACTTTACTACTTACGCGACCTAGTTCTCTTGCTAGGATTTTGTCGTGTCATAACCTAAACCGGTCTTTTCACCAAAAAGTCTGGTTACCTTAGTCACATTATCCAACTTTCTTGAAGCTTTTGATAATGTACAGACGAGCTATTCTGATTTGGCAAGTTTAGCGATCAACTCAGCTTCTCTCTTGACTACCATATCAAGATCACTTTTTAACTGAACGATCTCTGCCTTAAGCGATTTGTTTTTCTCAATGCACTGTTTCTGAACTAGCAACTCGGCTTTGAGCATCACATTATCACTTTTAATCGCTGAGATCTCATCAGTGTGTTCTTGATATAGTGTGGCGGCACCTTGGCAATCTTTGTAATATTTATTAACTTTGTCAAGTAATTCTTCATACAAAAGAGGATGAGATAATTTAGTGGATACCTCAGATAGTGCGTCATCAAACGCTTCTTCATCTCTAGCCATGAGACCAATTAACACTGAGTCACTAGATGGCTCATCATCACTGCTTTCATCTGAAGATTCCAAATCCTCTTAAGGTACGGAGAATGGTTCACATTTCGCTAGAAAAACTTGTTGACGTAGGTTGTTCCTGAATTGGTTTCTATCCGCGTGATCTTACCTTGTGGGCTTAGATACATTTGGATAAAGGCAATTTACTTGGTAGTGCCCTGGTTTCCTATGATTGTAACAAAGATTAATTCTCATCTTTTGTTCAGTTGTTAACCTTTTGGAAACACCACTAGCGCTGAGAGATTCTGATTCTGATTTGGAGATGGAGACGCTTGATATTGAACTGGCGATGGAGGCTGAGGTGCATAATACACTGGCGTTGGTACAGGGGGAGAGGTTTGAAATGAGGTCTGTCCATTAGGATTTTTTTTTTCATATCTTAGAAATTTCTCGAATTTCTTGACTAGTGGTGGTCCCAAGTGGCATACGAAAGGGTCTAGAAGGGGGGGGGGGGGGGGTAAATAGACCCTGAATTATTTTTCAACTTCAAAAATTTCGCATTACTTTTAAAGATTTGAACGCTTATGAAGCTGAGCGCTAGGTCAGGTGCTTCAATAAAGGTAACTTAGACTTAGTGATTTTAGCAATTTACCAAGGTAGGGTAAAACTTAGATCGCTTAATCAGGGTTAGCATAGCGAAAATGATTTTAAAGCTTTAGCGTTCGTTTTGGTCAAATAGTGTCTTAACCGTTTTACTTGTCTTTTTCAAGATAAATGATAGGATATAAAGTAAGACAATATGACAGTAAATAACACAAGAATTTGTAAGATTCACTGGGTGATGTAATCCCAGCTACGTCCTTCTTCTCCTTGAACACTTGGAGGAATTCTACTATATTGATTATCAAAGGATCACACAGAGGCTTCTACAAAATAGAGGTGGGGATGATGATCTTGGGCTCCTTGATCACACAGACTTCAGCACCAATGAAGATCTTCACCAACAAGCTTCTCTCACTTAAAAATACTGCTTGTACAGTCAACAACTTCTTCACACAGATAGATGAGGTTGAGGATTTGATCACGAGTTTGTTTGATTTTAGGAAGTTCAAACAACTTAGGATATCTCAATAATAGTGTATAGTTCTTCTTTGAAGATGTTTGAGATATCTACGACTGTCTAGAATGTATGTAGAAAGCTTGAAAGAATTTTGGCTATGGAGTTTCTAAGCTTTTCTTGAGAAAATATTTCTGCAAAGTTTTGACCTTCTTGTGTATGTACATGTTTTTTTTAGGGTTTGCCGAGGTAAGGTATTTATAGGCAATTTCTTGGGATTTGTCCGTTGGACACATTTAGGTGCGTGCCTCTCATGCGCGAGTGAGTCATACCTTTTCTATGACATTCCTGAAATCCTGCTGCACTGATTTGATGCGGCAGGTTTGAACTCTGAAATCCTGACAGTCTAAGGCAGTAGGTAGCTTGCTGCGTATACAATCTGTCCTTATCACATTTAATGCTCTTATCAAGCATTTAATGCATTTGAATTTATTTTTCGTTGGAAATAAATGCCCACTAAATGATTGCATTTAAGTCCTTAGAGACTTCGGAATTTATTTCAGATGAATCTGATCTTCTTGATTGCTTGATTGCTTTGAGTGCTTCATTCATGCATTCTGAAATAGTCCATAGCGATTGGCAGTCACTTAAGACAAAATCTTCATCTACGCTTGACTTTAGACGCTGATCTTCAACTTCATCTCTAATAGACTCACCTAGAATTCTACTAGCGACTTGGTATCCAATACTTAGTCTAAAATCTACAAAGATAAAAATTACAAGCTTAACAAAATTACAAACTTTCAAACGCTTATACAATTGTTCTAAGAAAAATATAAACTTACATTCTTTTGGGGTCTCACATAAATTCCTATCTTGTCATCATCAAAACATCTAACATGAAATTCCTAACAACCAGTAAAGCCATTTCCTTTTCCTCATTTGATTCTATCGCTTTCACCTCACTGACTGCTTTTCATTTACTTTTGGTAGTTGCAATTAAAGCTCCTGATTTAGTCGATGTATCACTGACTTCACCCAATTCAAATTCAAAAGCCCTTAGTACCACATCAATTTATCACCTAGAAATTGACATGTAGCCCTAGTACTTTTTCTATCTATTTTGCATCCTACAAAATCAACGTCTGAATAACCAATTAGTTCAAAAGGAGAGTCCCTTGGATACCATAAGCCCACATTTTGTGTGCCTTTTAGGTATTTAAGGATTCTCTTGGTAGCATTTAAATGTGATTCTGTAGGATCAACTTGAAAGCGTGCACACATGTATACCGAAAACATAATATCAGGTCTACTAGAGGTAAGCTAAAGAAGTGATCCAATGATACCCCTATAATTAGTGATATCAACCTTCTTCCCACTTTCATCTTTATCTAACTTAAGCGTTTGGCCCATTGGAATTTTTGAAGATGATGAATTTTCCATACCAAATTTCTTAATCATATCTCTTGTATATTTAGCCTTGTTAATAAATATGCCATTAGGGAGTTGTTTAATTTGTAATCCTAAGAAGAAAATTAATTCACCCATCATGCTCATTTCAAATTAATCTTGCATCATTTTCAAAAATTTCTCACACAATCGCTTATTAGTAGATCCAAATATAATATCATCAACATATATTTGGACTAAGAGAATATCTTCATTATGAGAAATTTTAAATAACGTTGTATCAACGCTGCCTTTTGAAAAACCTTTACCTATAAGGAAGATAGAGAGAGTGTCATACCATGCTCTTGGTGCTTGTTCAAGGCCGTAAAGTGCCTTATCCAATTTGTAGACCATACTTTTCCCATGGTTGTTGATGAATCCTGGTGGTTGCTCCACATAAACTTCTTCTTGGAGTTTACCATTCAGGAAAGCACTCTTCACGTCCATTTGGTACACTGTGAACTTACTGAATGCGGAAAATGCTAGAAACATCCGAATCGATTCAAGACGGGCTACTGGGGCATGCATCTCATCAAAATCAATACCCTCTTCTTGGCAATAACCTTGAGCGACTAAGCTGGCTTTGTTTATTATAACAATTCCATCTTCATCCATCTTGTTCCTCAAAACCCATCTAGTCCCAATAACTCCTTGGTGAGTTGGTCTTGATACTAGCGTCTAAACCTTGCTTCTCTCAAATTGGTTAAGCTCTTCTTGCATCACTTCTACCCAACTTGAATCACTGAGTGCTTCATCCACTTTCTTTGGTTCCATTTGAGATAGAAAACTAGCGAACATGGCCTCATTGATTACAGCGGCCCTAGTTCTAACAGGTGCTTCAATATCTTCAATCACTAGCTCTGGTGGATGGTCTCTAAGAGATTTATGATCTGGTTGGAATGGGTTGAGAGACTCTTGGTTATCAATCGCTTGACCCTCTTTTGTCTCTTGCGCAGTCACTATGTCATTCACAGTTCCAATTTGCTCTTGATGATCATTCTCTTCGTGATCATCAGCGATTCTGACATTATCATCATTAATAACCTCACGAGTAATCTTAGAATTAGACACAAAGATCTCATCATCCTCATCATCATCACTATCATCACCAAGATTGATTTGTGATGCTTTTTGGGTAAGATATTCAATTCCTACATCATCAGGATTAACCTTACTCGGTTCTTGGTTAGCATCATCAAACACAACATGAATGGATTCTTCAACCTTCGATTTGATCTTATTTAGGATACGAAAGCTCTTTCTATTCTTGGCATAGCCTAGAATGATTCCCTCATCCGCTTTAGGATCAAATGTCCTTAGACTCTGGGATTCATTGTTATGAATGAAACATTTTGAACCAAATACATGAAAATATGAAACGTTAGGCTTACATCCCTTCCACAACTCATATGGAGTCTTCTCATGTTGCTTGTTGATGATACACCGGTTCTGAGTGTAGCAAGCGACATTGATAGCTTCCGCCCAAAACCTTTAAGGCAGCTTGGACTCTGCTAACATCGTCCTAGCGACTTCTTCAAGCGTTCTGTTTCGTCGCTCAGCAACTCCATTCTGTTGAGGTGTTCTAGGAGCAGAATACTCATGAAGTATTCCAAAATCTATACAAAACTTCTCAACAAATTGGTTAGTAAATTCAATTCCTTTATCGCTTCTAATTCTCGTCACCTTTAAATCTTTCGAAGTTTGTAATTGATGGATTAGCGCTGCGAGCTTGATACTAGTTTCATCTTTGGTTGCTAGAGATTCTACCCATGTATAGCGAGAAAAATCATCAACTATTACTAGCGAATACTTTTTACAACTAACACTCATGATTTGAATAGGACCAAACAAATCTAAATGCAACAGTTCAAGAATTCTAGAAGTAGATAGGCATGGTTTCTTCTTAAAAGATGATTTAACTTGTTTACCCATTTGACATGCATCACATAAGCAATTTTTCTGAAAAGAACCTTTAGGTAATCCCTCTACTAGATTTAGTGATATTGACTGAGAGATTGCCTTAAAGTTGAGGTGATTCATTTTTCTATGCTATAACCAACCCAATTCATTTTGACTCTTAGCAACAAAGCATGTGGGGTCTATTGTTGAATCCCAATCTACTAAATACACATTGTTTTTCATTTTTCCTTTTAATTTAGTAGACTTAGTCTTAGCGTCATTAATATAGCAACAGTTGCTTAAGAATTTGACTTCAAAGCCTTTATCACAAAACTGACTAATGCTCAATAAATTATGTTTAAGACCTTCAACATAATATACATCACTAATCATGATGTTTCCCCTATGCATGATACCTACACCTTTGGTTTTACCTTTGGAGTTATCACCGAATATAACTTGAGGACCGTTGGTTGCAAGATAGTTGACCAAGAGATCTTTTGAACCAGTCATGTGCCTTGATGACCCACTATCAATGTACCAAACTGAATTATCGGTGTTGGCTTTAGTTACCTGGATTTAAAGGGCAGTTCTAATTCTTCTTAGATACCCATGTTGTCTTGGGTCCTTCAATGTTAGTGACTTTAGTTTGAATTAAAACTTTCAAAACCTATATTTGCTTTGTTTTCATTACAGGAAGATTGGCCTTCTTGGATTTCGGTTTGTGTTGTTTGTGCTTTTTAGGTGAATAGTAATACCCTCGATTATAATAGTAATCATAGTCATAATCATAATCATAATCATCATAGTATCGATAATATGATCTAGATCTTTGAGGATATTGACGCTGGTATTTCCTTGGCAGTGGCATAGGAGTCTCTTTTTGATGCTTAGCATTTGATTCACTTGTAGATGGTTTATCCTTAGCCTTTTGAGCGTTTGGATGAACCTTCTTCTGTGAATTATTCACTTTCGTTTTCTACTTATTGCCTGAGTTGGTATTAACTTTCTCATTTGGCCTCTTACCATTGTCCTCAGGTTTATTCAGCGTTTGACTATTTGAAATCTTCTCAACAAATAATACACCTTTTCCTTTGTTGGTTTCCCTAACCTTAGATGTTTTTTATTGTTGACCAAATTGATCACAACCTAAACCGATATTTTCACTAAAAAGTCTGGTTACCTGATAAGAGGCGTTTTTACGTGTTTTTAAGCCCCTTTGCATTTATGTTTTAGGTTCATTTATCGATTGATTTTGTCACTTGTGCGTTTAATTCGTGCATTAAGTGATTTCAAGCCTTAAGTGGATACAATCGAAGAAAGGGTGGAAAAATGACGTATAAAACAAGTTCAGGCCAAGATGTTTCGCACCTCTACAACCAAACAAGCAAGATATAAGCTGGAGTTAGCAGAAATCATGTTTTAGTACCATTTTCGCACACCTGGGTGCCAAATCAGAAACAACCTCCACGTTGGAACGCCATTTTGATATTTTTAGAGATAGAATTGGATAACGTGTTCTTCTACAAAGGTTTAGATCTATGTATTATCTTTACATGGCAACTTGAATCATCCAATTCGGAGATCTGTGGAGACGTTTATGAATAAAACACTATCCCTGCGCTGGAAAACACGAAACTGGCAGCTCATGTTCTTGTTAGGTGGAAAACAAGAGAATGGTAGGTGCAAATTCTTGGTAGGTGGAAATTTTTGGTAGGAGGAAAGAAAGAGAAGGGTAGCTCAAATTCTTGGTAGGTGGATTTTTGGGTATTTAAAGGGGAGTAGGGAGCTCACTTGAAGACATCAAAAAATCATCCTTTGAGAGTGTGAGGACGAAAATTCAGGGGTTTGGGGGAGCATTCTCTTGGTTTTGAGTCATCATATCATCATACTTGAAGAGCTAAGAAGAGGAAAAGAAGGGATTCAAGCTTCCAATCAAGAATCGATCATCAATCCAAAATAGGGAGTTTCTTAGTTTGATATTCATCTTTATCTATGAGTAATTCTATGTTTTTATTGTTTTCCCAATTTCAATTATGAACTAATTTTCCCTTAACTAGGACCATGTGAAGGCCAAAGTTATGAGTATATATATATGATATTATTCTTTGTATTAATTCTACAATTGCTTTGTGTTTTGATTTTGTGCGTAATTACTTGCATATGTTTGATCGCCATATGTTTGTCATATTGCCTAATTTAATAGTTTGAAATAATATAAGTTAGGGTTCAAAGAAATCATCACATCATCCGTAAAAAATAGGGAATTGCCCCTAGAGATAGGTAGAGATTCCCGGGTGCAGTTAGCCGGATTTATTCGGGGAAATTCTAGAACTTGAATGCATGATTATTGATTAAATTCTCGGATAGACATATTTAGAGAACTGTCAATTTATCATAGGATTATTACAGCCGAGACATCGGGTAGTAATTAATTAAGAAATTTTCACCAAAGCAATAGTAGTCTAATAATACGAAGAATAGTTCATATTTATATTAACAAGTAAATTTGGTTGAAGCATGTGCCTTAGTTGTTTTATCTCATAAGAATCTAAATCTATTTGCTAAGTCTCGTTTTCACATTTTTATTGTAAATTAATCACAATCTTTTAATTCAATTTTAATTGCTTTTAAATTCCTAGCTTTAAATAATCTTGTCTCTGTGGGATCGATAACTCGGACTTAAAGTCCACTTTATTACTACACACGACCAGTCCACTTGCTGTTTAATACACGTAAGGATTTTTCGTGTCAAGTTTTTGGCGCTGTTGCCGGGGACTTGATTTATTTTAGTTTCGGATTTTATTGCAATTTTTAGCTTTAATTTCTTTTGTCGTTTTATTATTTTCTATTATTCTTACTGTTATTTTCTATCTTTAAATTTCTGTTAGTTTGCTTCTTTGTTTCAAACAGTTTGATCTTTTGGTGAATGAATCGAGCCTCAGGAGAGGCTTTAGAGAAATTTGACCCTGAGATCGAGCGTACGCTTCGTGCAAACCAGAGAAATCGAGCTATGGCTGGCAACTTCCCTGATATGAATCTGCCCGAGAATAGAGAATGGTTGCAAAATCTGTTCCAAGCTATGCAACCGGCACTACCAGCACCACCTCCATCTGTTCGTGGTAATCAGCCAGCCCGTGTACACACTACGCCGGGGCCTGTTGTGGTCCCCAATTTTGCCACGCTGAACTTCCACATTCCACCTCACATGTTTAGCATGGTTCAGACTGAACAATTTTATGGTGATCCGAAAGAGTCACCTCATGACCATCTAGAGCACTTCAAGAATGTGTTATCTACCATGCAATTCCACCCAAGAGATCTTGATGCCATCCGCCTCCGATTATTCCATTTTTCGCTTAAGGATAAAGGGACTTTGTGGTACAAGTCGTTGCCCCCACAATCCATTGAAACGTGGGAAGATTAGTCGAAGAGTTTCTCAACAAGTTCTTCCCTCCATCAAGGATTAACGAGTTAAGAAGCGAGATCAAGGGTTTTAAGCAAAAACGGGATGAATCGTTAGCATCAGCATGGGCAAGATACAAGAGTCTGCTTCAAAAGTGCCCCGATCACAACTATTCAAGGGACGAGCGAGTGCTACATTTCTTTAATAGAGTCCGGTCTCGGATTCGTCACAGACTTAATGCAGGAGCAGGCGGTGATCTTTTGGGTCTCGATAGCAGAACAGTGTGGGCTAAACTAGAGCAGATGGCACGGGATGATGAACTGTACCCTGAAGATGACGATGAGTTTCCTCTACAATCCCGAAGGGTTGCTGTTTCTCAAGAGGTAGAACAAAATGTTAATCTAGAGGCAGAGCCAACCATTAGTGATGTGAACTATGTCGGAAATTCAAACAAGCCTCAATTGAGCTTCCACATACCCGAGAATTTTTCGAAAAGGCCAAATCCTGCACAAAATTCACAACAAGGCATCTACCAAGCATCGAGGCCTCCGTTTTACAACAACCAAACTCAAAGGCCTGGAAATTTTAAGCCACAAGGTCAAGTTCCAAGACCTTCGACTGTCGAAGAAAGATTGGCGGCTCACATGCAAAAATCAAACGAATCATTCGCAGAGCTTCGATTGATGTTACAGGGTGTTATGACGGGAATGAAAGAGATGCAGCACCAATTTGCACAATTATCGGTTGATGCAGGTGGAAAAGCACCAGGGACACTGCCGAGTGATACAGAGAAAAACCCAAAAGAGCAATGCCATGCCATCGCTCTGAGAAGTGGCAAAGAATTGAAAAGTGCACCTTCCAAGCAGTCCAAGTCCGCACTTGAAGAGGACAATGTTCAAACTTTTGATAAACTTGAAAATTCAAATCTATCTCCCAAGTACGTACTTGACCAGAACCAAGTAAGTACTTCACACAGCTCAAGTACGTACTTGGGGCAGGATCAAGTCCGTACTTCACAGGCAGACAGGGCATCTTCTGAAACTTTGACTCCTTCTTTGTCTAATCCTATTGAAATACGTCTCCCTTTCCCCCTAGCACATAAAAAGAATAAGAAAGATATGGATAAGAGTTTTCTTAGGATTTTAGAAATTCTTCGAGAAGTTCGAATTAATATTCCTTTTATTGATGCGATTTTGCAGATGCCCAATTACATCAAGTTTTTCAAGGATATTCTATCCAATAAGAAGAAGTGGGAAGGCAATGGAATGGTGTGCTTGACTGAAGCATGCTCAGCAATGGTGTTGAAAAAGTTGCCATAGAAACTCAAGGATCCAGGGAGCCTCACAATTCCTTGCACTATTGGGCAACTCAAATTCGACCGAGTGCTATGTGATTCGGGCGCCAGCATAAATCTTCTTCCTTACTCGTTGTTCCAGAAATTGGGTTTGGGGAATCCAAAGCCAACCTCGATGAGCCTCCAACTTGCAGATCGATTAATCAAACACCCGAAGGGAATCATAGAGGATGTCATCGTGCAAGTTGACAAGATTTACTTCCCGGTGGACTTCGTGGTTCTGGAGATGGAAGAAGATGTTGAAGTTCCTCTCATCCTAGGAAAACCCTTCCTAGCCACAGGTAAAGCTATGATCGACATAGCCAATGGTAAGTTAACTTTGAATGTGGGTGAGGAGAGAGTTACTTTTGACGTACACAAGGTTATGAAGCATGTTGGTGATGATGCGTCATGTTTAAGAATAGATGTTTTTGATCCTTTGATTATTGAGCACTTTCAGGAAAACATCTCTGATGATCCACTTGAGGTATGCATAATGAACTCCACGGATGTTGAGTCGGCCAGTGATAAACAACTGGTAGTTGTTCATAGCTTAGAGAGGCGTGCACAATACCCCACGAAGAAATTTGAGAAGTTGGATAGCCCACTGTCTAGCCACTCCAAACCATCTATTGAAGAGCCACCAACTCTTGACCTAAAAACTCTACCCTCTCATCTTAAATATGTTTATTTAAATGACGATGAAACCTTGCCACTCATCATTTCTTCTTCTCTTACAGATCAACAAGAAGCAAGGTTTCTGGAGGTGTTGAGAGATCACAAAAAAGCCTTTGGATGGAAGATTGCTAAATTCAAGGGGATCAGCCCAGCCATTTGCATGCATAAGATTTTAATGGAAAAAGCTCAAGGCCCACTATACAACCACAAAGGAGGTATAATCCTCAAATTCAAGAAGTGGTGAAGAAAGAGGTAATCAAGTTACTCGATGCCGACATTATCTTCCCTATCTCTGATAGTCCATGGGTAAGTCCAACGCAGGTAGTGCCCAAGAAAGGAGGTACGACAGTAGTTCGTAATGACAATAATGAGTTAATTCAATCTAGAATTGTCACTGGTTTTAGGGTTTGCATAGACTATCGTAAATTGAATGAATATACCCGTAAAGACTACTTTCCCCTCCCTTTTATCGATCAAATGTTAGAAAGATTAGCCGGGCATGAATATTACTGTTTTTTGGATGGGTACTCCGGCTATAACCAAATTGCTATTACACCTGAGGATCAAGAGAAAACTACTTTCACTTGTCCTTACGGCAGTTTTGCTTATAGGCGTATGCCTTTTGGCTTATGTAATGCACCTGCTACTTTTCAAAGATGCATGATGGCTATATTTCATGACATGGTCGAGAAATCTTCATGGATGATTTTTCTGTTTTTGGCTCTACATATGATAGATGTTTGCACAATCTAACCTTAGTTTTGCAGAGGTGCGAGGAGACTGATTTAGTCTTAAATTGGGAAAAGTGTCATTTCATGGTACAAGAAGGAATTGTTCTGGGTCATAAGATCTCCCACAAGGGGATTGAGGTGGATAGAGCGAAAATTGAAGTGATAGCTAATCTTCCACCACCCACCACGGTCAAAGCCGTGAGAAGCTTTTTGGGACATGCCTGGTTTTACAGGCGTTTTATTTCAAATTTTTCTAAAATTGCTAAACCCCTGTCTAACTTGACCATGAAAAATGCAGTGTTTGACTTTAATGATGCATGCATGCAGGCCTTCCTCACCTTGAAGGAGAAATTAATCTCATCACCTGTGATGTCCGCCCCAGATTGGAGCCTACCATTCGAGTTGATGAGCGATGCGAGCGACATTGCCGTTGGAGCCATACTAGGTCAAAGGAAGGGTAAAATCTTTCATACTATTTACTATGCTAGTCGTACCTTAAATGAGGCCCAACTCAATTATGCTATGACTGAAAAAGAGCTTTTAGCTGTCATTTTTGCTTTTGACAAATTTCACTCCTATCTTGTGCTTAACAAAGTAATAGTATACACTGATCACTCGGCCTTGAAATACTTGCTTGCTAAAAAAGACGCAAAACCTAGACTACTCAGGTGGATCTTATTACTACAAGAGTTTGACTTAGAAATAAAAGATACAAAAAGGATATGAAAATGTAGTAGCTGATCACCTATCTAGACTAGAATTAGTGGATAAGAAAATGGATGAAACCCCAATAGGAGATGAATTCCCCGATGAGCAGCTTTTTACTCTTTCTTCTATTTCAATCCCCTGGTATGCTGATTATGCTAACTATATAGTTGCTGGAATTTTACCCCCTGATTTGACATTTCACCAAAGAAAGAAGTTTTTGAAAGATGTTAGGCACTATCTGTGGGAAGAGCCCTACTTGTTTAAAATTGGTGTCGAGGGAATTATCAGGCGTTGTGTACCCGAGGAAGAAATGACCTCCGTCTTGGCTCATTGCCATGACATGGTGATAGGTGGCCACTTTGGCCCATCCAAGACTGCTGCCAAGGTTTTGCAATCAGGTTTTTTCTGGCCTACTTTATTTAAAGATGCACACGCTTATGTTCAAAAATGTGATAGATGCCAAAGAGTAGGTAATATCTCTAGACGACATGAAATGCCTATGAATAATGTGCTTGAATGTGAATTATTTGATGTGTGGGGTATAAATTTTATGGGATCTTTCCCTAGTTCTTGTTCTAATAGGTATATTCTAGTCGCTGTTGATTATGTGTCTAAATGGGTCGAAGCTGAGGCTTTGCAAACTAATGATGCTAGGGTTGTTCTTAGATTTCTGAGAAAACAAATTTTTGCACGATTTGGAACCCCGAGAGCAATTATAAGTGATGGAGGCACACATTTTCGTAACAAGCAATTTGAAAACTTGTTGAACAAATATGGTGTTAGGCATAAAATCTCGACCCCTTACCAGCCTCAAACTAGTGGGCAAGTCGAAGTGTCTAATAGGGAAATTAAACGGATTTTAGAAAAAACGGTAAATAGCCATCGAACTGATTGGTCTTTGAAATTAGATGATGCATTGTGGGCTTACCGTACTGCTATTAAACCCCTATTGGCATGTCCCCATATCGTCTTGTATTTGGAAAAGCTTGTCATTTACCTGTCGAACTTGAACATCGTGCTTATTGGGCTACCAAATTCCTGAATTTCGATACAAGTGTTATAGGTAATAAGAGGTTTCTTCAACTGAATGAGCTCGAGGAGTGGAGACATGAAGCATACGAGAATGCAAAACTGTACAAAGAACGGACCAAGAAGTGGCACGACAAGCATATTCTACCCCGGGAATTCGAGGAAGGTGAGAAAGTTCTTATGTACAACTCTAGACTCAAGCTCTTCCCAGGCAAGCTCAAATCGCGTTGGTTGGGACCCTTTCGAGTCACCCGAGTATATTCATCCGGAGCTGTGGAGCTTATCACTGAGGATGGACAAGTATCTTTAACCAATGGACATAGGCTGAAACACTACTCGGGCACTGACTGGAGAGCAGACACATTATCTGTCAAGCTCCGAGAACCATCGACTTAAGTCGATCCTGAATAGTCGAGCTATTGACTATAAACAAGCGCTTCTTGGGAGGCAACCCGAGTTTGTAAGTTTTTTTTTTCTCTTTTGTTTTTGTTTGTTTAGTTTGTTTGTTTATGTTTATGTTCAAACATGCACTTTTGGCATGTATGTTTTCTTATGCTTGATGGTTTGACAAGTTGAAGTGTTAGATATGATAGACATTTGGACCCCATGTTTAGAGATGCTTATTTTACTCGAGAGGAGAAGAAGCTTTGTAACGATGCATTGGAAGTTAAAGGATGTTTTTCAACATCCTTGGTTGTAAGTGTTCTTTTACCGTTGCGTATACTTGTTGTAACAACATTGAGGACAATGTTGGATTTGAGTTTGGGGGTAGAAGAGTGCTTATTTTGAACATTGAAAATGCAATGCTAATTTTTAGCTTGAGTTTGGGGGAAAGTTTGTATGATATCATGTTTAAATACTTCTTTGTTGAGAAAATCAAGTATAAATTGTTTTTTTTATCTTTCCAATTGATGCATTAAAATTGATTAACTTGAAAAAAAAATGGCATGATTTCTTGAAATAATTTGAATTTAATGGAACATATATATTTTTGAAATTGCTCATGGAGACCTTAGACTAGGATTGATTTCTTAGATGATTCACATTGCACAATAAATCGAGGGTAGAGGAGTTGAGAGGATAACCATCTTGAGACACTTAAGGAGTTTTTCCCAGAAAAATTAACTTAAATTTTTCATAAGGTTATAAGTTGAGTAGTAATTTTTTTATGCTAAACAATGAATTAAAAAGGTTGAAGTTTGGTATGACCACAAGTGGTCAGGCTAATATGTACTGGAGGTGAAAAGTTTCATGCCTATATACTGTACTATTATGCTAATTTGAGCTAAGATCAAGCCAAAAAGAAACGAATTGTTTAAAAGATCTAGTTTTATTTCGTGGCCTTTGACACTCGAGTGATTAAATCCTTAGGAGTGTCTTTACACTTAATGCCCCAAAACTATCTAGTTTGGGAGTCATTGATCTAAAGCTTGTTACATGGGTGTCATAGAAAGCCTAATGGAATAAAACATTGCACATGATCTAGCCTTAATGAAGTTAATTGGAAAGTTTCATATGAATTGAAAGTTTGAATGGTTGAGATAATGAAATTTAAATAGCTATGAGATTTTCTATGATTCTTATGCTTTGTGTTTGATCAAAAGTTGATAGATATGGGATTAATGTCCAAAATTTGGTAAGGATGCCTTTCGACTATAATACCTTAGATTTATTTTCACTACACACTATGGAGTCTTTTCGAGTATTGGTGTCACATGAGCAAAAGTAGTTGATATGTATATATATTTGTGAGCAATAAAAGGATGATTTTGTGCCATTTATTCTTGTTAATTATGTTGAGATGTATTCATTTGGTTGGGATTGAAAGTTTGTTAGATTTTGTGGGTATATCTTCTGCAAACCCTCATGAGACTATAACTCGTCCTTTGAGGTAACTCAAAGGCTTAAAGGCTTGTTGCACATGCTAAGTGCAATCGTTTACTCCACGAAAGTGAGTTCGTTTGTTGTTTTTGTTTTCTCCTTTTGGTTGATGATGTTTTTCGTGCCTAGACCTTTTATTGCTCGAGGTCGAGCAATTGATAAGTGTGGGGGTGTTGATAAGAGGCATTTTTACGTGTTTTTAAGCCCCTTTGCATTTATGTTTTAGGTTCATTTATCGATTGATTTTGTCACTTGTGCGTTTAATTCGTGTATTAAGTGATTTCAGGCCTTAAGTGGATACAATCGAAGAAAGGGTGGAAAAATAACGTATAAAACAAGTTTAGGCCAAGATGTTTCACACCTCTACAACCAAACAAGCAAGAAATAAGCTGGAGTTAGCCAAAATCATGTTTTAGTACCATTCTCGCACACCTGGGTGCCAAATCCGAAACAACCTCCACGTTGGAACGCCATTTTGATATTTTTAGAGACAGAATTGGATAAAGTATTCTTCTACAAAGGTTTATATCTATGTCTTATCTTTACATGGCAACTTGAATCATCCAATTCGGAGATCTGTCGAGACGTTTATGAATAAAACACTATCCCTGCGCTGGAAAACACGAAAGTGGCAGCTCATGTTCTTGTTAGGTGGAAAACAAGAGAATGGTAGGTGCAAATTCTTGGTAGATGGAAATTCTTGGTAGGAGGAAAGAAAGAGAAGGGTAGCTCAAATTCTTGGTAGGTGGAGTTTTGGATATTTAAAGGGGAGTAGGGAGCTCACTTGAAGACATCAAAAAATCATCCTTTGAGAGTGTGAGGACGAAAATTCAGGGGTTTGGGGGAGCATTCTCTTGGTTTTGAGTCATCCTATCATCATACTTCAAGAGCTAAGAAGAGGAAAAGGAGGGATTAAAGCTTCCAATCAAGAATCGATCATCAATCCAAAATAGGGAGTTTCTTAGTTTGATATTCATCTTTATCTATGAGTAATTCTATGTTTTTATTGTTTTCCCAATTTCAATTATGAACTAATGTTCCCTTAACTAGGGCCATGTGAAGGCCAAAGTTATGAGTATATATATATATGATATTATTCTTCGTATTAATTCTACAATTGCTTTGTGTTTTGATTTTGTGCGTAATTACTTGCATATGTTTGATCGCCATATGTTTGTCATATTGCCTAACTTAATAGTTTGAAAGAATATAAGTTAGGGTTCAAAGAAATCATCACATCATCCGTAAAAATAGGGAATTGCCCCTAGAGATAGGTAGAGATTCCCGGGTGCAGTTAGCCGGATTTATTCGGGAAATTCTAGAACTTGAATGCATGATTATTGATTAAATTCTCGGATAGACATATTTAGAGAACTGTCAATTTATCATAGGATTATTACAGCCGAGACATCGAGTAGTAATTAATTAAGGAATTTTCACCAAAGCAATAGTAATCTAATAATACGAAGAATAGTTCATATTTATATTAACAAGTAAATTTGGTTGAAGCATGTGCCTTAGTTGTTTTATCTCATAAGAATCTAAATCTATTTGCTAAGTCTCGTTTTCACATTTTTATTGTAAATTAATAACAATCTTTTAATTCAATTTTAATTGCTTTTAAATTCCTAGCTTTAAATAATCTTGTCTCTGTGGGATCGATAACTCGGACTTAAAGTCCACTTTATTACTACACCCGACCAGTCCACTTTCTGTTTAATACACGTAAGAATTTTTCGTGTCATTACCTCAGTCACATTATCTAGGTTTCTTGACGCTTTGGATAATGATGAGACAAGCTGTTCTGATTTGGCAAGTCTAGCAATCAATTCATCTTCTCTCTTGACTATTATATCAACATCACTTTTTAATTGAATAATTTCACTCTCAAGAAATTGATTCTTCTCAATGCATTGTTGCTGAACTTGCAACTCTGCCTTGAGCGTCATTTTATCACTTGTGAGCGACGAAATGATATCAAAGTGATTTTGATATATCTTGGCGGTATCTTGACAATGTTTGTAATACTCAGTAACTTTGTCAAGTAGTTCATCATAAGAAAGAGAATGAGATAATTCAGTGTTTACCTTAGATAGAGAGTCATCAGACGCTTCTTCATCTCTTGCCATAAGACAAATTAACGCTGAGTCGCTTGTTGGCTCATCATAACTGCATTCATCTGATGATTCCAAATCCTCTTCAGGTGCAGAGAATGGTTAAGACTCTGCTAGCAAACCTTGTTAGCGAAGGTTGCTCCTGAATTGGTTTCTATCCACATAATCTTGCCTTGTGGGCTTAGATACATTCAGATAAGGGCAATTTACTTGGTAGTGCCCTGGTTTCCTACAATTGTAACACAAATTAGTTTTCATTTTCTGTTCAGTGGTTAATCGCTTGGAAATTGTTGGGGATGAAACATTCTGTACTGGAGGCTGAGGAGCAGAATACACTAGCGCTTGATACTGCGGCGCTGGTGCAGGGGGAGGGGTTTGAAATGATATTTGTCCACTAGGGTTTCTCTTTTTGTATCTTAGAAATTTCTTGGTGGTCCCAAGTGGCATACGAAAGGGTCTAGAAGGGAGGGGGGTTGAATAGACCCTGAAGTCTTTTTCGACTTCACAAATTTTCGTATCACTTTAGAAATTTGAACGCTTGGAAAGCTGAGCGCTTGGGTCAGACGCTTCAGAGTAGTTAACTTAAACTCAGTGATTTCAGCAGTTTACCAAAGTAGGGCAACGCTTAGATCGCTTAATCAGGGTTAGCACAGCGGAAATAATGTTTAGCGTTCTTTTAGTTAAGTTAATCGCTTTGCAATTTTATTTGTCTTTTTCAGAATAATATACTGTGATGAATATAAGACAATAAAATATAAATGACACAATAATTTGTAAGGTTCACTGGGTGATGTAATCCCAGCTACGTCCTTCTTTTCCTTTTTCACTTGGAGGAATTTACTATGATGATTATCAAAGAATCACACAAAAACTTCTACAAAATAGTAATGGATGAAAAAGATCTTGGGCTCCTTGATCACACAGACTTCAGCACCAATGAAGATCGTCTTCTTCAAGCTTCTCTCGCTCAGAAATACTGCCTGAAAGGTTTCAACAATTTTTCTCACTCAGATGAAAGGTTGAGGTTTGTCACTAGGGTTTGTTTGTTTTAGAGAAGATCAAACAACTTGGAATATCTCAGTTGGAGTTTGAATTTCTTCTTTGGAAGATATTTGAGATATTTGTGACTGTCTGGAATGTAGATAGAAAGCTTGAAAGGTTTTGGTTATGGGGTTTCTAAGCTTTTTCCAGAAAGAATGCACGTAAGATTTTTAGCAATAATTTCTCGTATATTCTCGTTGTTTTTTTTAGGGTTTTCTGGAGTAAGGTATTTATAGGCAATTTCTTGGGATCTGCCCGTTGGACACATGTAGAAGCGTGCCTTTCACATGGCGCGTGATCATACCTAAAGTCTGACATTCCTGAAAATTCGCTGAATCCGATTGGATGGGAGCAGCTAAAACTCTGAAATTTCTGACAGTCTGGTCAAAAGGTGGCTTGTCCACAAGTCACAGTAGCTTATCACATTTAATGCTCTTATCAAGCATTTAATGCAATTTGAATTTATTTCCCGTTGGAAATAAATGTTCGTTGAATGATTGCATTTAAGTCCTTCATGACTTGAGGATTTATTTCAGGTGAATCTTACATCCATCGCTTGAGACAAGTTGAGCGCTTGATCCATATATCCTGAAATGGTCTTTTAGCGTTTGACAGGCGCTAAGAAGAAAATCTTTATCTCTGGTTGATTTCAGACGCTGGTCTTCAACTTCTTCTCTAATAGACTCACCTAGAATTCTTCTAGCGATTCAGTTACTAAGACTTAGTCTAAAATCTATGAAGATAAAAATTACAAGCCTAAACAAAATAGAAATAATAATTTACAAACTTTTAAACGCTTATACATCAATCTAGGAAAAACGGAAAGCTTACATTTTTGGGTTCTAACATTGAATCCTATCTTGTCATCATCAAAACATCTAACATGAAATTTCCTAATAATTTCCCCCTTTTTGATGATGTCAAGACTTGTAACTCTTTTATAATTTAAGAGTTACTTAAAAAGAAAAGGCCCAAAGGAATATAAGTCAGCGTTTGAAAAGTTAGTGAAGTTAGTTAAAGTTAGGTTGGCTTCAACAAGTTGTTTCAGCGATAAATCATTCATATATATTGAAAGAATAAAGCATACATGATTTATGCTGAAAATAATAAGAAAGAAATAAAATACACAAAAAAAATTATTTCTTCTGTCGCTTTGCTCTTTCTTCGCCTTGCAGAACTTCTAATGCTAACTCTTTCAAGAGTCGATCAATGTCGATCATGGTTGTATGCTGGACTTCATCATAGTCATGCTTGCGGAGTCTGGCGCTTTCATTTAGCTCTAACAACCTTTCCGTCCAATCCCTTGGTGGAATGCCAAGTTCACGAATCAGATCATAATATATATCTCTTTGACAGTTATTTGACGGTCTCCATTTTACAGGTCATTGTAGCGGTCCAGCATAAGCATGGAATCCCATACTTTCTAAGAAGTCAGGGTCCAATTGAGGAAGAGCGTACTTTCCGAGATAATACCTTGGCTTTCTTTTCTTGGATAGCATTTTCTTAATGCTTACTAGTTCATCGAACATTGAACGCTAATGTTTATTATCCGTCTTGGAAATTGCTTTGGCCTTTTCTTTACTTTCCCCTTTCTTGACTTCATCAAGGGAGTTCTTTAGATCAGTGACATCTTGGCGCAAAAGTCTAACTTCTTCGACTAGAAGAGCAATTTGCTGGGCGACACTCTGAGCGACGGCATCGGATGAAGCGTGTCTTTCAGCATCAGCCGAAGCGCTCTAAGCTAAGTGACGATTGAATTCAGAGGAGAGCTCAGCGATAAGAGGGGACATGCTATTCATGATAGCAATAGTGCTTTTATTTGAAGCGTTGGCAATGTCTCGGCTTCGTGTATCAGACACTATGCGAATCTGTCTATCAGCAGCCTCAGAGATCTTGGAGCAGGAATGTAACACCCAATATTCTCGGCTCCTAATTTCGTAGAAGTGAAGGTAAACATTACAATCACCGCTAATTAGATTTCGTAAATTATTTGATTGTAGTGATTCGCGTTCGACTAAAAATATTTTTCTACTTGCTTATATAACTATTATTAAATCTATATGTGAAATAGGTTAGTAGTATTTACACCTGGTGGAATAGTTGATGCATTATATCATTTAAGGTGTATATATATATCTATATATATATTCATCTTCATCAATTGATTACTAATAGTTAAATGGGATCATGCCTAACTACATATATATATATAGGCACAAACACATGCACACACACACACACACACACACACACACACACACACATATATATATATATATATATATATATATATATACACGTACCATTCATGCTCTAATAGAGAAAGGAAGATTAGGAGGTGGCAAATTAAGATAATTACATCTCATCTTGCCTAAAAAACGTGGCTTATGGAGGATTAATCTCCATTTCTTTTTTCCCTACCTTTTTGACCAAGACCTCCTTATATACTACAATTCAGCCTTTCAACACTTCATTCATCACCACACCTGAAGAAACTCTGAAAATTAGCACCTATCTCATCTCAAATACATGAAAAGCTGAAGGAGAAGAAAAAAATCCAGTAGGGGAAAGGATCGTCCTTTCTTCTTTCTCTTAAGGTATATGGTAGTTAATCATTGCTTTTGCATGAATATGTTGTAGACTAAATGTAGTTCAAGCTATATATGACCTGGAATTGAGAGTATCATATCATATATATGTATTTTAGTAAACTTCAATGGCATGATGTTCAGCTGTGTTTGGAACTTTCAGTTTCTGAAGTTACGTTTAAAGCTGTAATGAGGTGCCTAAAATTGTGAGTTTGATTATGATAAATTTTCTGGAATAACTTGATTATGTGTTAAACATCTATGAAAAATTTGGTAAGTATTAGATTTTTGTGGAATTTTCTAAAAATCGTTGAACAAAATCGCCAGTCTGTTCGGCGGAAGTGAACATTGTTACTGGTTTGAAGATATTTCGTGTACCTGGAAATTTTGGTTTACTCTAAAACTTTTATAGTAGCTTTATCAATGTGTTATAAAGACGTCACATAAATTTCGGAATTGTTCAGTGAACAGGGGATTTTACAAAAATATTTGAATATAAGGTGTCTGTTCTGAAACAAATCTGCCGGGACAGTCCCGTTTCGTTGATCGAATCCCCAATTTGATAAGGAAATTAAATCTGGAAAAATTATGTAGACTTTTTCAGCATCCTTTCTGATATCCTGAAAAATTGGAGAAAGAAATTCCAATCCGAGAATATGTTACAAAATTGTTGAAATATATTGCGCATGTAAGGGGGTTTGTTTGAACTTAATTGCCTAGATGTTGGGATAATAGGATATAACTTGTGGTATGTGATTAGCTTAAAGTGTATTGTTTTATGAAAATGATGGTATTTTGAATCACAGGATACTTTCGTGATTCCGAGGCCGAGGCAACGACGCTGGTTTATTATTGTGAGGGTTTCTCTTATTCTTTCCACTTGATCTTGCTTACCATTTTTCGTTCCCTTTATCTAATAAATCATAGCCAAGTGTGACCTCATAAAGTTTCATTGATCAGACTTTTATTCTCATCTAAGGTAAGTGTCCAACCGTGTCCCAATTTGTAGCCTATCGTTCTTGTTTCCGCTCGCTCTCGCTCGAATACAAATCAGTGTACATATTCTAGTAGGAAACTCGTTGAAACGATTATTCTTCTTGGCTCTATTCCGTCGGCTAAGGCAGCTAAGTGCTATATGGGACAAAGTGCCACGTGACAGCGGGGGCCACCGCTTGAACCCGTAGGAGCCACCTCTAGAATCCCGAAGTCTGGCATCCATCCGCGATGTGTCATTTTCTTGATATACAGCTTTGATTCGAAAAAGCAGAGTGAAGGGAGCTAAGTGCTATACGGGACAAAGTGCCACGCGACGGCGGGGGCCACCTCTTGAACCCGTAGGAGCCACCACTAGAATCCCGACACCTGGAACACTTCATAGAACATAAAGGTGTGAAGCCTCCTGCTGGTATGGGACAGTGGAAGGTGGATCACGATCACATGATATGATTACAAAAGTACATGGGTTATGTCCTCTGATTCATACGTAACATACTCGATTAATTTACCTTGTGATATGTTATTCTATTCTTTTGCTTGCCATCGTATATGTCCATGTCGTTATTGATTTTCGCTGCAGATTCTATCTCTCCTGATAAGGTAAAGCAAGCCATTAGCCTACCTCACTGGGTCATTCGGACTCACCCCTCCTTCTTTCTTCCTTTTCAGATAAGCTTAGAATGTCGGATACAAATGGAGAAATGAGAAATAAAGGAAGCATTGGTTTGTTTCTATCAAAGGGAGTAATGTTTTGGGATGTACGATTGGGTATGTATATGTTTTGGCTTGGAGATTTGTAATTGATAAGGTTATTGTTTAATTGTGTAAGACTGATGAATAAGGTATTGTTGGTTTAAGTGGAATGAAATTCTTTTAGTTTTAGTAGATGAAGAATTGGTATAGTTCTGACGCTTAGCGCTAGCTCGAGAAAGGACAGTCTCGTGGATCGAGCTAGTGTCGCGGTGTAGCGGGCCACCAGGTGGTCGGTGGGCGTTACAAGGAACCTTCGATGTGGATAAGCGAGTTCCGTACTGCCGTTCTGAAATCTCGAGCCTTTAAATCACTGTCTGAATCTGAATCCAAAGAAGGACGCTCTAGGGACGGGAGAAGTCCGTAAGAACTTGAAACTGCAGCCTTGACTTTGATCTTATCTCTGATGAGAGGTTCTACAGGCGCTTGAGCAATTTCAGCGTGCACTTCTTCAATTGCTTGATCCAAGATAGAATCTGCAATCGCTAGGGGCTCGACTACTGGGGCGCTAGAAGAATCTGGCAAGGAAGCCTCAGGATTTTGAGCGACTTCCACAGTAGGAGCAGAGTCTTCTTCCATTATGTGGATTTGGGGAGGAGAAGGTTCTCTAATGCCAATGACCCAAAGGGGGCCAAGGGCTTCCATTACATGCCGGGGACTGATCAGGCTGGATTGCGGTATAAAGAATACAGCGTCTTCGCGCTCTTCGGTACTTAGTGCAAGTTGCACACCTTCTGGTAAAGCAATCCCTGAAGTATATCTGTAGAAAAAGTCCAAAATCAACGGCATGAGCGCTTGAGCTGCGTCTTGGTCCACTGGCCTAATCAGGGAGATCATCTTGGCCACTTGAATGTTTGATTCAGTAAAGGGGACGGGGTGAAGAGTATAACCTCTGAAATTGTAACACCCAAAAAAGTGATTGAAACTGTTGTCCAGCGCTTAGGCATTTTCAAACATAGCTCTCATGTCTCTGTGGAACTCAGCAAACTCAGCGTGTTCTGTTGAAACCTCAACATGAATCTGACTCTGACCGGGAAGAATTGGCCGTTTACTTGACGAAGCGTCTTTGTTTAGGTCAGGAAAGATTCTTTGAACAAAGTCTGCACGAGGATGCAAGACGTAGCGTCCGTCCTGGTTGTCTGTATCGTGGCAAAGCGCTAACATTCCCTGCAATAATCTGACGCTGTTGAAGCAAAAAGGTTGCATATCCTCGGCGTCTGTATTCTATCCCAAACTTAAAAAGAAACGGGTATCTTATAAGTTCTTCGAGGGTATAGAAATGCAGAACAAATTCTTCAACCCATCTGGCTGTATTAATCATCCATCGCTTGGCCGACTTGATAGCTTTAGCTTGATCTTTTCTAGCAGTAAGAAATTTCTCAAAGCGATCCGTTTCTTGTTCATAATCCTCAGCCCATAATCTGGCTAGATATTCGCGAGCCTCATCTTCTATCCACGAGTTGACCCGATTTGGACGCTCAGCAACAATAAGTCCTTTTCCTTTCCATAACGTAAGTGGATTAGGAGATAAAGCGTTTTGAGGAGAGTTGACGACGGAAGGAAGAGCCGAATATCCTATCTTGTGGATATCTGCCTCATCTGTATCTTTGTTCCAATCACCCACGTGGGGGTTTTTGAAAACAATCTTGTTTTGGCGCAGAGGATAAAAGGACTCTTCTGAGCGACTGGTGAAATTGAATCGCTTCTCGTCAAATTCTGATCGGTTGAACGCTGGTCGACGAATATACTCAAGGCGTGAATGAAGACGCTCGAAACTGTACAGACCAAGATTGGCAAAATGCTCGAAGATCTCAAACTTGTGAGAGTCTGAAAGATCAGGCCGATGGAGAGTTGTTTGAAATTGGATTTCCAACTCGGCAAGCGTTTGAGTGTCTAGTTCTCTAGCGGCATAATAAAATTCAATATCTGAAGAGTATCCGCGCGGGAAGAAATCAATGACACGAGGAGAAGGTCCTGTTGGCGTAGGAACAAAAGCAATAGCTTCTGTTGGGATAGGGGCCACTTCTATCGACCGCTCAGTGTTTAAAGTTGCTTCACTTGCTGATGAAGTTTCAGCGTCAGGAAGAACTTGTGATGCCTTTTTAGCGATATCCACAACAGTTGCCATGTCCACGTCTATTTCAACTGGAATCTCCGAGAGAGGAGGGGCATCAGCGATTGGTACATCTTGAGGTACATCTTGAGCTGATACATGTAAGCGATTGAGAAAAGCAAGCAAAAATTTCTACTAAGTAGAAATTACAAACAAGAGACTACATCGCTTACCCTGAGGAATATCATCGACTTTTTCAGTCGCTTGATCTGTTTCTTGAGCAATTTCCTCAAGCTCCTGGACTTCTTCTTCGGGTTCTAAATCGATAAAAGAAGTTATCAGATCAGCACGAATGGGGATATTTAGTTCTTCATGCGTGTTGAGAACATATTGAATATCTGCTTCATAAGGTGCTGAAAGAGTTTTTATCCTAGCATTAGAAACTTAGAGACTAACGAGGAAAGGATAGACAAATTTGCTTAGCAAATACTTACCCTGAACATTTGGAAGCCTCTCAGATTGAGTAGCGGCTTGAGGATCTGAGCTGACTTCGGGAACAGCGTTAGAGAAAGAAGCACTAGCTGACTCTCTAAGCGCTGGTTTGATGAAAGTTACAAGCTTAACAAAATTACAAACTTTCAAACGCTTATACAATTGTTCTAAGAAAAACATAAACTTACATTCTTTTGGGGTCTAACATAAAATCCTATCTTGTCATCGTCAAAACATCTAACATGAAATTCCTAATAACCAGTAAGGCCATTTCTTTTTTCTCATTTGATTCTGTCGCTTTCACCTCACTGACTGCTTTTCCTTTACTTTTGGTACTTGCGATTAAAGCTCCTGATTTAGTCGATGTATCACTGACTTCACCCAATTCAAATTTAAAAGCCCTTAGCTCCGGAAACACATATTCTGGAGTTATAATATCCAACATTTCAGATTCTCTCATTGTTACAGTCTTTATCAAATACTTGCTTAGAAGACTTCTAAAAATCTTATTGACCATTTCCTTATTGGTCAACTCTTTATCTAATGACGCTAACTTTGTAATAAGCGAAGTAAACCTCGCATCTAATTGATCTAGCGTCTTGCTGGGCTACATCTTGAAATGCTCAAATTTCTGCATGGCTATGGAGAGCTTGTTCTCACTCATCTGTGCAGATCCTTCATACGCAGCGGCCAACTTATCCCAATTTTTTTTTGAAGTCTTACATAGCTTGATTTTGTTGAACAATCCTTCATTGTCTATCAACACTGAGTAGAGAGCACTTCATTATCCAGATTCGCTTTTCATCTTTATCTGCCTTCCATTCTATTTTTGGCTTCTCAACATAACCATCAAGAGTTGCTTCATCTGCTCCAGGGGCTCGAGTTATAATTTTCATGATCTGAATGGGGCCATCTAAAAGTACATCACACATCTCATTATCACATGAACATAAATAAGTAAATGCTCTAAGTTTTCACTAAAGATAATTTCACTCAACCAACTTAGGCATCTTAGTAAAAGCCATGATAAGAGATTTTTCAAAAATAAAGGGACTAAGTTTTGAAAGATGGATCTAAACAAGCAGTTATGCTCATAAATGCTTTTGGTTTCTACTTCAACCGCTCTGATACCTTTTGGTGGTCCCAAGTGGCATACGAAAAGGTCTAGAAAGGGAGGAGAGGGGGGGTTGAATAGACCTTGAGGTCTTTTTCGACTTCGAAAATTTCGTATCACTTTTAAGAGTTCGAACGCTTGGTAAGCTAAGCGCTAGGTCAGGCACTAAAGATAAGATAACATAGACTTAATCAGGGTTAGCACAACGAAAATCATTTTTAAGTTTAGGGTTCTTTTAGCCAAATAGTCACTTAACCATTTTTAAAGGTTTTTTAAAGATATGTTGTGAATAGTAAAGTAAAGCAATAAAACAGTAAATAACACAGGATATATAAGGTTCACTGGGTGATGTAATCCCAGCTATGTCCTTCTTCTCCTTTACACTAGGAGAAAATCCACTAAGATGATAATTGAAGGATCACATAAAGGCTTCTACAAAATAGAGGATAAGAAGATGATCTTGAGCTCCTTGATCACACAGACTTCAACTCTAATGAAGATTTTCTTCAACAAGCTTCTCTCACACAGAAATGCTTCTTGTAGATCGACAACTTTCTCTCACAGATGAAAGAGGTTGAGGGTTTTCATAAGAGTGTAGGGTTCTTCTAAATAAGAGTGTAGGGTTCTTCTCTGAAGATTTTTGAGATATCGGTAACTGTCTTTGGAATGTATATGAAAAGCTTGACAGAAGGTTTTCTCAAGGATATTTCAGCAAAGTTTTTGACCTTTTATTGTGCATGTACATATATTCATATTTAGGGTTTGCTGAAGGGTACTATTTAAAGAGATTTCTTGGGATTTGTCCATTGGACACATGTAGGCGGGTGTCTCTCACGCAAAGCTTAAATAACCTTTTTTTTTACATTCCTAAATCTCTGCTGTTACCAATTGGACACTAGCAGACTTTGAACTCTGAATTCTGATAGTCTAGTCAAGGGGCTTGTCCACAAGTCATAATACCTTATCACATTTAATGCACTTATCAGGCATTTAAATATGCGTTTTGAATTTATTTTTCGTTGGAATAAATGTTGGATTGATGATTGGCATTTAATC